>JAQPPZ010000197.1:2400000-3000000 GCA_028583015.1 Wollemia nobilis
TGTTTGGTAGCCTATACATTTACGTATTTAGTTCAAGTGAACAAGCTATAAAAGGTATAATTGAATCTTCAAGTCTTGTTACTGGTTATCTTCTAGATAATTTTTTTAGTATATAATATATAGACAATAAATCATTTAAGTTTCAAATAAGGGATCAATCTAAAGAGTAGTGCAATCTACTAGGATGCCAATATGCAAAGAAGAGTGATGGCTTCTCCATTTTGGGTGCTGACATAATAGGTATGGGTGGATAACATATCTTATGAATAGATTCAACAACATCAACTACATATTCAAGTATGAGTAAAGAATTTATATATGTAATTATATATTAAATATGGCTTATTCAATTCTAACCTAACTTATGAGATTTTTAGGAAATCAAGTACTAGTGTACTTAGGTTATGTATATTTTTATCTTGTTGAAATTTCATTCTACATACTTATGACCAAAGTTGGTGTGACTTCATTTAAGAAATACATAGTAATTAGAATAATTTTAGCCAAAGGATAATAGACCTCTCCAAAGAGGTATGTGATCTCTAGAAAAACTAGAAATGGGAAGAAGAAGCAAAGCTTCTTTGTATATGATTTTAGTATTAGATAAGAAAATCAATTATCAGGATTGAAAAGGGAGACATGTGTTATGTAAAATAATGTTTTAAATATATTGTGGAGAAATCACATGTCTATTTTGATTCATTATTTGTTTTATTTCATGCTCATGTTACTCCATTAATGTTTATATTTTGGTTTCTTATAAGCTTAGATGGGAAATTAATTCATGGGTACCAACCCCACAATATGGATAAATAATATACATGTATTTATGCTAAAAAATACCATCAAGATGGTATTGTGTGTTATTTCTACTCATGTGGTAATATTGTATTTTTTGTTGATAATATTCTTGTTAGACCTAATAGTAATCATAATCTCTATATTATTCACTTTTGTTTTTATTATAGGGCATTTAGAGTTGTAGGGTGGTAAATATTCGTCTTGGTTATGGTTTATGCAATATGGATATGTGTGGGAGGTATTGGTTATATGCTCATCTACTTTAGGTATAGATGGTATCAATTATGTTGTTGTAAAAATAATATATCAAATGATACTTAAAGAGACATAATGACATAAAATGATATAAAAGAGATCCATAAGATGCTAAGTTGTATTAGAGGATATTCTAGAATGATTAATACTCGAAAATAAAATAATGGACTTATTGATGATTATGAGTAATTACCTATAATGTAATTATGAGGACTACACTATGGAATTATATACTTATTTGTATATGCAAATATGATCATATTTATTACATGTATTATTTGATAAATGGATTACATGATTTGATTGACATGTACCAAATATGTCCAAGATATAATAATAATTAATGGCATTAAAATAGAATATACGTGTAAGAGGTGATCTAACAATCTTAAAATTCTCTAACCTCAAATGTACAAAGGGTGTTTTATTTGATATGGACCTAAACTATATTTTGTGTATTTATTTGATAAACATATAAATTTCCAAGAAGACCAAATTTTCTTCTTTTAAAATTCTAAGATCTAATTAAAGTCCAATCAATGATAAAAGAGAGATGTAGTGTGAATAAATAAGCAAGAATATAATTCTATGCTATATGATTTTTCTATTTGTTTAGTTACAATAAATCAATGATTTTATTTCTTCTACGAAAAGGGTGCAAGGAGTGATTGAAACAAACAAAACTATCCTAATGTAGTATAAAATTTAAATTTGACGCTTAAAGCAAAAAATATATAAAAATATATATCTTTACCTTTATAAATTCCTTGATATTTTCTTATTATGTTGATAAAATAGAAACATATTAATTTATTTTAAACAGTAGATACATTTTAAGCTATTAAAAATAAAGACTAAGTTTTAGTAATAGAGACACCTAGTTTTTACTTTTGATAGTGAATTCACTACCTAGACACAAAAATATTGTTTGTAAAAATATTGTATTAGATAGAGTCATTAGAATTTTTGTTGAAATTTATAAAATAGAAGCATCTAGCAATAGGAGTTAGTATATGAGGTCTAACTCATTAGAAAATTATAGAGAACTACATTGTTTCACTGGTCAAACCCTTATATTTTGAGAAAAATTAAAAGAATACATGTATATCTATGATAATATAATAAGTAGCAAAGACATCTATAAGCATGTTGACATGTTTTCTTTATTTCAAGTAAAATATTGGAGTGGAGAGAAAACAAAAAAAAATGACCATGAACATGTGATGGAGGTTGGTAAGACCCCAAGGTCTTACTATAAAATTATTAACAAATTAATGTAAATGTAATCACAGGCCACTCAAAGGGGGATCCCTTGTAATTGCTTTGCCACTATAGGAGGCTCCCTCCTTAGAATATATGCTTATTATTCTTCTTCTTGTATGATTTGATATGGATGGCCAACCTAATATATATATCTACCCCAAAGCTACGTTGGCGAAGAGACATGATGGTCCACGTATGAAGAGACGTGATGGTTCATGTTATGAAGGGTTGTGATGGTTCACTTTATAAGTTAATAATATAATAATTAAATGATTAATAATACTAACTAATAATGTTAGGATTGACGATCCTAACATGCCACCCTCCTTAAAAAGAGCTTTGTCCTCAAAGCTCAAAGTGAGAAGCTTTGTCCTTTGTTTTCCAAGAAGGATTTGTGTAAGTTCTTGGACTATTTTAATGGCATCCTTTCGTAGGTAGGTATATCGAGAAGGATGAAGCATTAGCAAGGGGTTGCCAAGAACAATAGTAGAATATTTCTTAGAAAAATCATGATGACGATGGGAGGGCAACGCTTGGGGTTCCTCAAATACTTTAGAATGATGCATCAAAAGTGATGGTAATGGTTTCATATCCTTTTTTGGTTCCTTGGTAGAACCAATAGATAAGGATTGTGTAGTCACTCTACGTTGGTTCCGAATAGGTTTGGTCATATGGTAAGAAATCACTATTGGTGAGGAAGGTATGTGTAGGTCTTGTAAAGTGCATGTTTGGCTAGCATTGATCACTTTGGGTATGTCTACCTCATCCTTGCTTGGTAAATAAATCACTTCTTGCACATCAAACTTATTATCTTCATTGCAGTGAGTAGGTGCACTGGTCGCTTTAGACACAACTACCTCATCTGCTTGCTCTATGGAGAGATAGGGATCAACTTCCTTCAATAAATACAATGTTAGTGTAGCACATTTATGGTGGGGTCCAAATTGTTCATCACAATTATCATAAAGTCCTTTTGCTCATTGTTCCTTCATCTCCTCAAAGCTAAGATGTTTAATTCGTAAAGTTCGGTTAGATTTGGGGTTGTGTAAGTGCTTTGTGCCCTTCCATTATGCATAGGTTTGGGAGCGATGTAAGTGGTCGACAATTTTTCCATAAGTGGTTTCCGTAATCATTGTTGTGCATTGATTTTATCCTCAGCTAATTTTGCCAATCCATAGGTTTGCATCATGGTAGGGATTGAACCTTGTCACCTCCATTCTAATTTCCTCTTTTAATTCCCTAATGAAGCCATTGGTGAGAATTGATTCATCCAATCTTGTGTTGCATTTGGTGATATCCTAAAACTAAGTTTGATACTCATGCACTAAAGTGATTTGATCAAGATATTTGAGTAAATACCATATGGTTGGATCCTACATGGCTCTGATACCAAATGGTAAGACCCCAAGGTCTTACTATAAAATTATTAACAAATTAATGTAAATGTAATCGTAGGTCACTCAAAGGGAGCTCCCTTGTAATCGCTTTGCCACTATAGGGGGCTCCCTCCTTAGAATCTATGCTTATTATTCTTCTTCTTGGATGATTTGATATGGATGACCAACCTAATATATATATCTACCCTAAAGCTACATTGGTGAAGAGACATGATGGTTCACGTATGAAGAGACATGATGGTTCACATTATGAAAGGTTGTGATGCTTCACTTTATAAGTTAATAATATAATAATTAAATTATTAATAATACTAACTAATAATGTTAGTATTGAGTATCCTAACAGAGGTATAATGGAGAAAACACTCTTTATGAGCAAGCTAACAACATTCTCACTTCTATAAGTTAACCATACAATAAAATATAATATTTTTAATACTATGATAAAATAAAAATGTAAATTGCCCCTAGAATGGTGAGGGTAATCTATTAATTAGAAAAATATGTTGGAAAATTATAAATGTAAAAAATGCTACATATAGATAAGCCAACAACATTTTCACTCATGGAAGTGAAATAAGTGAATGTAGAATGAAAATAAAATAAGGTTGCACATCATCTCTAGACATATGGATGCTCTATCAAGTATCTAAAAATTCTAGAGAATTAGAGTTAAAGCATATATTGTTTGGAGTGTAAATGAAATATTTTGAGTAAGATAATAGTAGAATACAATGGTTAGGATAAAATAATAAAATAAGAGACCATTAAAAAAACAAATACAATAAGCAACATGAAAATCTAGCCAAGATTAGTCTAAAATAATCAGAGGAAATAAAATAGAAATACCAAAATGGACATAAAATTGTTATCCCTTCCTTACTTATTTGCACATAAAATCAACTTTTAAACTTCTTCAAGTGCTTGATTGTGAGCTTGATGGAAAATAAAGTATTTATAAAGTAATCTTGATAGAAGTTTGTTAATTGAAAGTATCATCCTCATGGAAATACCATCCTAACATATGAACATATAGGCATCTATGACTTATTAGGGAAGTAGATGCATTCAATGGTGATAGAATAAGAAGAGGTAATGTTTTTAAAAAGGATTAAAATACTTTTAATGGAAGATTATAAAATAATAAATACATATATTTTGGGGCTCTACTATACATAATTGTGGATCAATAATAAAAATAGGCCCATTAATAACATGTGCATCAATATAAATACATATCTAAGATTCTATACTAATTAAAGTAAAAATTTTGCCAAGAGAAAACAATGCTAGCAAATTTGCTAGTAGAATTTTTTCCATTTGATTTTAAAGGTGAAATTGATGAGAAAATAGTTTAGGAAAAACACTATTAGGATTGGTAAATTTGTCATTGATATTTTTGTGCTACCACTAGTGCTTTTACTATTGAGCAATAAATGCTCACAATTTAGGATAAAAAGTAGGTCTAACCAATGTGGCTATCTAATGGGACTTATCATGACTCAAGAATTCATCTAGCATGTAGGACTAGGTGTGTATATATTCCTCTTTTTATCCAATTATTGTATAATAAATGAATTAGATATAGTCATAGATGTCTTAATTTTAAGGGAATGAAACTTCTCAATGCTTAGCATTGTCGATGTTGAGTGCATAGTGGCAAAAATAATTATTTATAAGCAATGTAAATATTTATACCTTTTAGGAATCATTAGTTATACTCATGTGTGTCCCAACCTAGGGTGAACCATAAAGTTTTGAAGAGAAATATTTCTCAATAAAATTCAATTGGGTTGGGTAGAATAGGTATTCATGACATGAGAAAGCTAAAATTGGGATGAGGTGTTTGGGGGGTAAAAGTAAGAGGGGGGTAACAATAATTATTTGTATTGCATATTATAAAAATATAGAGAGCCCTTGGAGAATTTACTACATGAGATTTTTTATTGCACACTAAGAACAATTGATAAATTAGGTTGATGTAGTAAGAATATTACTAGAACTAATAGGAGTAAGAGTTTACGTACATATAGAATTTTTTATTTTTTTAACTTTTTTAAGCATGAACATTTTAAAATCTAATAACAATTTTTCTATTCCAGTGAATTTGCTACAATGTTTTCACTAGGCAATAGTGTTTTCACCTAGTGGAAAATTCACTTCTTGATGTGAATTTCAACTAGTGAATTCACTCATTGATGATTATTTTTCCATGGTGGTATTTTCGCAACCTAATAGTGTTTTCAACCAATAATGGTTTTTCCATGATAGAGGAAGTTTTGCTTTAGGATAAGTTAGGCTATGTTAAGCGGATTAACCAAGCTATCTAGGATAATAGGTGGTATATTATTGTGTTAGGATCCTTCTATTCAAATAATTTCACTGATACAAATATTGTAAATATATATAGATACTTAAAATACACACTACTGCAATATGAAATATAAATAGAGAAAGGAACAATCTCAAAAAGTAAAAAAAAAATCTAGGCCACTTCGAGGGGGAAACTTTCTTCAATACTTTCATTCAATTATGTAAAAATATTCATACATTCATATTCCTCATATTTTTAAAGACTTTATGTACCACCCAGCTTTCAAGATTGGATTACATGCAAAATTGCACCCTAGATAGAATCTCCTACCTACAAAATAGTTAAAATATTACTAATAGTTACATATAATGACACCACTTGTCTAGGAATTTCGTGACACAAATATTTCAAAATATTATCATGGGTTTTCCCCATGTTTGTAAATTATTGCTATGGATGTTCAATATATTCAACAAGAAATATTACATCATAGTGTTATAATGGGGTCTTAACATATCCTTCTCCTTGGATATTATTACAAATAATTTTCTTATGAGAAGATACATAGAATAAAGGAAGAATTTTGGAATTACCTAGTAAGGACCATAATATTTTATGACAAGTTTTGTATAACCATGAATCTAGAGAGAGGATTGTTTATACAACTACAAGCAAATAAAAATCATGTGTCCAACATCAAAGCTGTATTTAGTGTGATGTTTATAAACTTATTATTTCATAGGATTGGACCTCATTCATAATGATCTTGAGTTGTCAAATAATGGGATCATGAATGATCTTGAGTTGTCAAAGAATGGAATCACACTAGAAAAGAGTGGAATCTATATCTTGAGCTCTAAAACTACCTATACTGTAAGAATATGGTACTGGAGGGGGCTAACCATAGACTACTTCAAAGGGAATAATCTTAGTGTAGTGTGATATGTTGTGTTATATCATAATTTGGTCAAAGGAAGTCATTTTATTGAAAGTGTAGGATGTTTAGAGGTGAAGCAACAAAGATATATTTCTAAGCATTTATTCACAATTTTATTTTGGCCATCAGTTTTAGGATGATAGGACAAACTCATCTTGAGTTGTATTCCCTACAACTTGAACAATTCTTACAAAAATCAATTGGTGAAGGTGATATCCCTATTAAAGATAATGAATCTAGGTATTGCATGGAGATAAAATATAGATTTGATAATGGATGCAGTGTATGGGAAATATGAGAAATAAAAATTAGCATACTTCATAAGATGATCTACTATCACCAAAATAACTAATTTACCTCATGATTTAGGAAATATTTCAATGAAATCCATAGATATATCTATATAAACTTGCTCAAATATTAGAAATGGTTAATATGTATTATATGAACTCACAATTTTATCTTTTATTATGATATAAATTATCACATTCAAGAACAAAATTATTAATATCTTATTTCATTCCCAACTAAAAATTGGTATGCTTAGTCCTAATACGTTTTGAAAAATCCAAATGGCCAGTTGTTGGGGAAGCATACATTTCCTAAATAATGAGGTCCTTTATTTATAATTGATTGAGTAAAATAATATAGTTATGGTATCATAAATTGTGACCATCCCAAGTATAGCAAGGGTATGAATGAGGATATGGTTGAAATTTGTAAATGAGAGTTTGCAAAGAGGAGTCCTTGATAAGTTCCTCGTATAGTTGATGAATCCACTAAGGTTGTGGTGTGGATATAGCATGGAGCATAACATGTTCTTCATGTAGTTGGGATAATTCATACACCACCATGTTCTCCTTACCCTTATTATTGGTGATATCATAGTCATAACCCATCAATTTTGAAATCCATTTTTGTTTTTCTATTGTGTCCACCCTTTGTTCTATGAAATATTTGATGCTTTGATGATCAATATTGATGGAAAAATATCTTTCAATGATATGATGTCTCCAATGATTAGCCATATGTAAAATTATAAGCATTTAATTCTCATAAATAGACTTACCCATATTTTGCTTGAGAGTGCCTTACAAGTGAAGGTCAAAGGTCTTCCTTCTTGCATTAAAACCATCCTACTTCTAGTTCCAAATACATGACTTTTAATAACAAAATATTTAGAGAAATTTGTTGAGTCTCAAGAAGCCATGAATTTCCTTTAGGGTATGAGGCTTAGGCTAATCTTGGATTACCTGAATTTTCTTCAGGTTAGTCCAAACTCCGTTATTAGTGATAATGTAACCCAAGCATTTAACCTCTTGTTAAAAAAATAACATTCAAATATCTTCACATAAATTTGATGGTTAGAAAAAAGTTTGACTATTTGATATAATTTTTGAATATATTCTTCCTATGAATGACTATAAATCAATATATCACAAAAAAAGACTAAAATGAATTTATGAAGGAAAGGGAGAAAAATAGAATTCATTTGTATGCTAGAAGGTAGAAGGTGGATTGGTTAATCGAAATGGAATAACAAAAATTCATAATGCCTTTCATGAATTCTAAAAACTATTTATGGAATGTCCTCATCCTTAATTTTGATTTTATGATACCTTGATCATAAATCCAACCTGGAAAATATCGAGCCCCATGCAACTAATCAAGTAGTTCATTAATTACTAGAATTAAGAAATTATCTTTAATAATGATATTATTGAGGTACCGATAATCCATACACAAGTGCCAAGTACCATCATTTTTCATAATAGTAACACTCACAAATAATAGGGTCTAGTATTGGAATGAACAACATTGGCAAAACAAAGCTATTACACTATCTTCTCAATCTTTGATTGTTGAGCATAAGGCTATCTATACATATGGACATTAGGAGGAAGACTACCAAAAAAAGTTGTATTGCATGGTGATGTGAGCAATGAGGAGGCAATCCCTTCCATACCTCAAAATCTTGAGTATATTTTTTTTAATAATCCTTGTAATTTCACTGTATAGTCTCATTTCCCTTTCACAGGGCCATTGATAGCAAATATTTATGCCACCACTCCATACGAAGAAATTTTTAACTTTTCCATATTATGTGTAGAAATAAACTATTCCATACCATCCTTCATGCAATGTGAAGTATATTTATATCTATCATTACTAAATTTCACCCATAACTCAACGTAATTCTATAAAACTAGTCCTAACATTCGTAATCATTATGATCCTAAAATTATATCACACCCATGTAATGTTAGGGAAAACATATCTATATTGAGATTATAATCCCCAATTTGAAGTTTGATATTATGAAATTTTTCTTTGCATGGTAGGGTGCCTCTATTAGCAATCATGACTTCAAATAAATTGCATGTAGTAATGTGACAATTTTCTTGTTTGGCCATATCTGGATCAATAAAGTTATGTGTATTGCCAAAGTCAATGAGAAGGATAACTTGTTGTTCTTTGAACTAGTAAATCACTTTTATTATTTGGAGAGTGGGCATTGCTAATAAAGCATGCATAAATATTTTCATTTGGAAATCCTCTAGATCCATTGTCTAATCTATGATTTCTTCCTCTTGAGGATCCTCCTCTTCCTCTAAAGATTACACGATTGGTGCTTCATTCATATCTAGAATATATATTTTTTTGCACAAACATGTACCCTCGAGAATACTTTTCATCATAATTACAGCATAATCCTTGGACTCTTCTACTTTCCATCTCTTCATGATTCAATTATTTTTATAGTGGTAGTGTAGACACCAAAACAACATCAATCTGATTATGTGACTGCAAACACTAATCACATTGGCACACACAGCCCCAAGGGAAGCCCCCAGAGGTTAAACAGTGGTCCTAACCATTCTCACAGTAGTTTTGGAAGGTCAAAAATCATTTTGGCACCTTCAAGCACTTTGCTCAATATCCATTCCACCCAGGGATGAATTCTAATTGGGATTCTCCACATTGAGACAAATTCACAATTCGCTCCAGGGTGGGGCGAATTGTAGGTTTGACAGGAAAAAAGTCAAATCTTGGCAAATGGTAGCTTGGATCCGCAACTTAATGCTTCCTTAATTGCATGGGAGTATAGGTGAGAATTTTCAAGAATTAGAGGCTGTTACAGGGGTAGTCATGGAGTCCCTCTTCAGGGAGGAATCTTCCCTCCCTTGGAAGGGCATGGCTGCCAAGTGGCACCTATGCATGCTCATCCAAAGAGACCTTCAGGTCTATAAATTGGTGGGTTTTCTCACACCAAAATGGAGAGAGTAAGAGCAATTTGGAGCAACGAAGTGCTGCCGTTTTATTTCCCCATACATCCTTGTGCGATTTGTGCCTTTCACATCCATGATCTCTTTTGGAGAAGAGGTCATTGGGTGATCATTTGAAGGTCGAATCTTGAGCCCAAAACTCAAAATTTTACCATAGAATACCACCCCAACTTTTTGAAAACACCTTACAAGAGATTTTGGACCCATCCCAAGTGGATTGGCACCGAAATCAGGTCCCAACGGTGGGCGGCCTGCCCGGGTGCCCCCGCACTATCGTGAGTCTAATCGTCCCTTTTAGGAACGATTAGGAAGCTATGGCAGATTGTTATTTCTATTATATTTATCTTGTATTTCATCTTATGCTATTTAGGTAGTTTGCAATTTTGATTTCGTAATGTTTTGAGAAAATCTTATCATGTTCTATCACTTTTTGTCTTTGCTAACTTGCAGGTAGCATCATCAAATTATTGCTAATTGAGGCCAAATTGGGAAAACATGACCATATGGGTCTTAAAAAAATACCCCCAATTAGCTAACCCCAAGTTTGTAGGTATTTTGGAGCTCTCTAGGTAGGACATTTGGGACAGTACCTTTCGACATTTTATTGTAGGTAAATTCATCCCGCCCCAGAGTGAATTCAAATCGATGAGGAATTTCTTGACTGTTATTTTTGTAGTGCCCTCCTGGTGATGTCTTGATGACCCTATAAAATTTTTAGAGCATTTGGATTCATTTTAGTTATAGTTTAATTCATTTTTCTCATTCACCGATCGTAGGCTTGGGGATTACATGTCTTGTTTCACCCGCAGGTGCTACTAGCTATTTCATGTTCCTTTGAACGTAGGATCAGAACATCGGAGGAGCAGCAAGGAATCAAAATTCGTAGACACAAGTGGCAGTGACATTTCATTCCGCCCATATTACATGTGGGCACGCAAAAGAAGGATGGTTATCCATGGATGTGACCAAGAAATGAATTTGACGCTCCTTGCCCCTAAAAAGTGAGGATGTGGATTGTAACCGAAATGTGAAATACATCAATAAAATAGAAGGGCTATTATTTCATTTGGGATTCAATTCATGTTTTTCTCCATTTCATGCATTTTTAATTCGTAGGGTTTAGCGTTAAGTTCAGTTCTATTTTTGCATCGTGTTTGGAGCTTTTCCTTTTTTGTTTCTATATCCTTGTGCTTCTAGTGGCAATCACAGTGAGACCTTGTCCTCTATTTCTAAGATCAAAGATATGATCCAAACTTGTTTTTTTTTTGCTGTTAGAACCAATAGACAAAATCTAGAGCGCAAGGCCCTTCAAGCAGGGTGAGCTAACTCTATCCACCACTTTCACACATATGAAATGGGGCCCGAGGAAGATGATTACATTCCTCAAGAGCAATATACAACATGGGGGCCATGCAATTCTACACCATCTAGATACCATGATCACCCACTGAGGTCGAAGCCTCGGGTAAATGTCGCCAACCTCGACAGAGGGAAGCGACCTATTGAGATCTCGGATCATCGGGACCGGGGTAAGTGCATAGGAGAGGAATCCCAACCTCCTAGGTTTAGGATGGCAAGGCAAATTGACCTGGAAGTCACCAGACATGCTGCCTGCCAAGCATAGATCACGTGGCTTGAGCAAGACCAACAGCAGCTGGAGCATTTATATCGCCTTAGAAAAGAGCACATTCGATGCCAAATAGATCAGCTGATCCAGAACCCAATGCCTAAAATGGTCCCAACCCCTCACACCCAAAGAGCAGAACCATATGAAAGGCATAATCCCTTGGTGCAAGATAGGTCTCCGTGACCTTACCAAGTGCTACCTCTAAGACCTCCTAGACCTGAGCGGGAGGCCACTTCTCGAAACAACGATGGGTACCCTCCACGGGGACCCACCCAAGATCATAGGTCTCATCCAGAGACTCATCAGGAAGCTTACGAGGAATATTAGCAAGAAGAATATTAGGCCAAAATGCCCTACCTAGGCAGAGGAGTTTCCATATGGCCACCCCTTCAGAGGCCTCAAGTATCCCACAACCCACAACGGGAGCAAACTAAAGAGGAAGAAATTAAATGCTCAGATGCATATAAAGCACTGGTAGAGAATTTTGAGTCTATGGAGACCAAAATTTCTTGGCCCCAAAATCACACTTTACGCCAACTCCGTAGTCATCCTGTGCATCCATTCGTGCCAGCACTCCCTTACCCTAAACACTTTAAGCTACCTCAGTTGGCAACCTTTATAGGGGAGGAGGATGCTCAAGAGCATGTGAAAAAGTTCTTGAGCCAATGCTTTGACATTCAGGACAATGATGCTTTGTTATTGAGAACATTTATAACCACATTCGTAGGCCCTACCTCGGATTGGTTTACTCAGTTACCAAAGCACAACATTAACAACTTAGATTAGTTAGTGGATGCATTCCTCAAATGCTTCACCTTAAATACCAAGAAGAAGGTGACACTGAGTGACTTAGCTAGCCTCAGGCAGTATGAGGAGGAGACCATGGCGGCCTATGGAAATTGGTGGAGGACATTGCTTTCAAAGTTGCCCTACCTACCCCCTATGTCCGACATCACTTAGATGTTCTCACGAAGTTGTTTGAGATCGAGGAAGCCACCTTAGAAGAAGCTCTGGCACAAGCGAGGATCATTGAAGAGATCAAAATACAGGATGGCAAGATAGCCAAACCTAAGAAAAAAGAGTGGACTAAAAACACTAAAGCTGGGACTATGCAACATAAACCCGTTGCAGTTAACCAAGTTGCTATTAATGTCCCTAAGCCTGCATAAGAAACACAGCCTCAAAAGGCTAACTATCAGGCAATGCCTCCTAACAACTACGATAGAGAAAATCAAAGGCAAGAACAGAGTTAGTAGCATCGCCCTAGGTGACAATTCACACCCTACACAAAGTCTAGGGAATCCTTGTTTGACCGCTTGCTAGCGGAAAATTTGATCAACCTACCAGAGGTTTAGACCATAGATCCCAACATGCCCAAGCCTAAGGGGTATAGAGAGGACTTGTACTGCAGGTTCCATAGGCGATAGGGGCATGACCTAAATGCCTATTTGAAATTTAAGGGCTTGGTGTAGGACCTAATTGATAACAAGACCCTAGCGATGGATAATACCGTTGCACAAAGCAACCAACAAATGGAGGTCTTCAAAGACCCCTTTCCGGCTCATGCTCTGTAGGAAAAGACCCTACAAGTTAACGAGGTCACACAAAATTGCCCCATGCAGGGATATGTAGGTATGATCAGTATAGTGACTCAGAATAGGAGGTATTCGAGCATGAATGCTCTTGCGGCAGTGGTAGGATAGGTGCCAACAACTTCACAACCATAATAGCACCTTGCACAACCTCCTCTGCCTAAGTCGATGGCCACACTTCAGACCAAACTAACTCAGATTTTGAGGACCACCTCGGCTAGGCTCTCCATATACGAGCTTATACAACAATCAATGCCCCATCGAGAAGATCTAATAGATATTTTGAAAGCCATCGAGTTGCAGCCCCATGAGACAAATTCTTTCAACAACTTTGTGGGGCATGTAAAATGATGCACTAAGCTAGTCATCACATTTGGGGAAGACGAATTGAGATTAGTGACTGATGACATGGTAGATCCACCCCTGCACGTTATCGCGTGGGTCAACGGGATCCCATACAAGAGGGTGTTTATAGACACTGGCTCATCCAAAAAAATCATCACAACTATGGCTCTCAAACATCTAAAGTTTCCCACATATCACATCACAACTTCCACCTACACTCTATGAGCATTCAATAACGCAATCTACTCGACAGTCGACACAATAGTCCTACAAATCCAAGTGGGATAAAATACCATACCCACATTGTGCCATGTATTGGAGGGTGATATGGCCTACAACATATTGCTGGGCCGGCCATGGATCAGGGACATGAAGTGTGTCCCTTCGATAGCTCACCAATGTTTAAATTATACATTTTAAGGGGAGGTGCATGTAGTCCTCGCAGACTTGGAACCCTTCAAGTATTGTAATGCAGTGCAGCTGATGCCACAATTGACCCTGCCATCAACGCATTTGGATTTCCAGTTAAATCCATCTAAATAGGGTCTGATTTTGTAGGCATCCCTATTAACAAGTTCTTCAAAATCCCAGTCGGGTTCATCTTCATTGTCTAGTCGTCCACCAACGACACCATATTTGGGGGCCAAATAGAAGGACAAAGGGAAGGAAACCCTGGAAGAGGGAAAACCTTTGGAAGAGACACTACCATCAGTATCAACTATCTCTACTAAGGATATGCCTAGCCGAATGGAAGTCAAGGCTCCTAGTCCACCCGACATGGAGTGGACTCAAGGAGAACTTCCATTCCCTCCCCCTCAACCGCCAACGATCATTGTTGAAATGGCAAATACGGGCCTGGGGGAGTATCTAGTGTGAAATATTGTAGCAACACTCACACTAGAATCCATGCAATACATGGGGAGACCTCGATTCCCCATTGGCACTATTGTTCCCCTAGGCTACCCGCCGAACCAGACAAACTTTATGTATGGGGGCCTTGATCATGGCATTGCACCATGCATGCAAGAGGACGAAGATGAAGAGCCTTTTTCTGAAAATGTCAACTATTTTTCGAACCCAAAATTTGCTCTGAGATACCTTGGCCAATTTAATTGGCACAGATATGGGTTAGGCCGATATGAGCAAGGGATGCGTATTATTTGCCATACAAGATACCAAATGCCATATGACAAGTCAGGAGTAGGGTTCAACCACCCCCTGCCCTTGGACATCTTGGTGGAGAAAATGCAAGGCCTAGGGATAGGAAACAACCCTAACACCACATATACATTGAGGGATTATCTCCCATTAATGGTAATCAACCTTGTTGGCTCTAGTAATCCCTTCCCTTCGCTCGAGAGAGGAGAAATCTTGAGAGCTCATTTTCAAGGAGGGTCTAGACAATGTCAAGAAGGGTCCTCGGAGGACAAGTTGGAGTATGAACCAGTGTCGTATGACCCCTTCAAATCAGATAGTGATCACTCATAGGTGATCCCCATGGATGATTATCAAGAAAGCCTCTTGACAATGTTCCCCCTGGATGCTCCCATCGAGCTAGCATCACTCCAAGGAAATCAAGTCTCCCCGCAAAGAGCGGAACAACCTAGGTGGGACCACATTAAATTGATCGAGCAGGACGAGCTTGTCATACCTCAAATAGTTGTCAGAGCCAATGAGGGTTTTTGGATCTTTGATAGTGATTACGAAGACAAAATAGAAATGACATATCTTAATCACATGTGATAGATGCAGCATCGGCACCCCTTGGAGATTAATGACATATTTGAATAACTAAACATGGTACCAGGGCATGAGTGGTACATAGACCCAACGAGATGGGACCAAGTGTTGGATCCGCCACTTCAAGTATACGAAGAGCACCTTCCACCCTGAGACCCTATAGTGATATCAGTGTTGAGGGCAGACCCTATCCTCCTATCCGCACATAGGGCCAATCCATTTGTGCCCATCCCTCTAGAGCTAGATCTCAAGCATAGAGAGCATCCAGGATGTTCGAGTAACCACACTCGCGGTAATGGAGACCAAAATCATTTCATCAACATGATCTCCATTGACTTAACCGCCCCCATCCACAATATGGCCAATCCAACACAATCATTATCTCTAGACATAGATGTCATAGACTTGGATCACGTCGATTCCTCTCCATCCCCATCCGAGTACTGGCATTTTAATGAAATGCTCCATTTTACCCCTAGTCCAACTCAGGATATCTACCATGCTGAAGAGGGACCCGAGGTTCCTAATGATGATCTAAACTTAGCAAATGATATCCACTTGATCCCAACTCCACATCAGTTGGAAGATGGATCCCACATGTCGGTCGAGGGGATGACTGACGTAGACATCGACTCAGATCCAATGAATCCACAAATCATAAAGTTGGGGGTAAGTTTATCTCCCGAAGAGCAAGCCGACTACATTTTCCTTCTCAAAGAGAAGGAGGTTTTTGCATGGTCATACAGAGATATGTTAGGGCTAGATCCGTAGTTAATCATGCATAATATAATGTTTGATCCGAAAGTCAAGCCAGTTAAGCAAAAACTATGCAAGATGCACCCAATAGTGGCCTTAATGGTCAAAGATGAATTGCAAAAGTTGTTGGATGCATAGTTTGTCATCTACATGGATTACCCACCATGGTTGTCCAACATGGTGCCCATCAAAAATCCTGATGGGAGGATTCTCATATGCACTGATTTTTGAGATTTAAACAAAGCGAGTCCTAAGGATGATTTCCCCTTGTTGAGCATTGATGCCTTGGTAGATGCTATAGTGGGTCATGAAATGCTTTCCATCATGGATGGTTTCTTGGGATATAATCAAATTTGTATCAGCCCTGAAGACCAGCTAAAAACGGTGTTCAAAACGCCTTGGGGGACATTTTGTTATAAGGTCATGCCTTTTGGCCTTAAAAATGCTAGCGCCACCTACCAATGTGCCATGACGTACATCCTCCATGATTACATGCACAAGACTTTGGAAGATTACATGGATGATTTGTTGGCCAAATCTCTTTTGTGCCTGGATCATCTTGGTGACTTAAGCAATATCCTCGATCGCCTCATGGAGCATAGAGTCAGACTGAATCCCAAGAAGTGTATTTTTGGTGTCACATCTAGAAAACTCTTAGGTTTCATAGTCTCAAAATGAGGCATCGATGTAGACCCAAACAAAGTCAAGGCAATCCTTGAAATGCGTCCCCCAACTACCATCAAGCATCTCAGAAGCCTATAGGGAAAGGTCATGTCGATCAAGCACTTCATAGCATAGCTATCTGACAAGTGCTGACCAATTAACATATTGTTGCACAAGGGGGTAGCATTTCACTAGGATGACGAGTGCCAGTCAGTCTTCGATGACATTAAACAATACTTGGCTTCACCGCCAGTATTGGCACCACCTAGACTAGGAGTGTTGTTCTACTTATACATCTCAGCTACTGAGGTGGCACCGGGATCCATGTTAGCCTAGAAGAACGAACTTCACAGGGAACAAACAACTTACTATCTTAGCCGCACCTTGGTCAGTTATGAACTTAATTATGCATACGTTGAGAAACTCTACTTGGCAGTGGTGATTGCTACCAAAAAGCTGTTCCATTACATGTTGAGCAACAAGATGTATGTTGTGTCTAAGGAGAATCCATTGCGATACATGATGAGTCATACTTATCATAGTAGTCGCACGGTGAAATGGATCATGTTTTTGATAGAATTTGACATAGAGTTTATTGGAAAGAAATCCATAAAAGGTCAGGTCATAGCCGATAAACTAGCAGAGGCTCCTCTCGAAGACGACCAACCTCTGACTATAGAACTACCCGATGATGGGGTCTTCCATGTCTCGAAATCACCAGATTCTGACAAGCCTGAGTCATAGGCCGACATAACCCTATTTTTTGATGGTTCTAAATGTGAGCAAGGTGGTGGCACAAGAATAGTATTCTTCACACCGTAGGGCACTCCTATGCCCTTGTCATTTAAATTAAATTTCCCATGCACCAACAACAATGCAGAGTATGAAGCCTTGCTCATAGGTCTTTAGACAGCAATCACCATGAACATTAAATGATTGAATATCTTTGGTGATTCGTTGTTAATTGTCAACCAAGTCAAAGGGGTATTCCAATGCAAATGCCCAGTTCTATAGGCCTACAAAGCCCTTGTGGACAAATTCCTGGCAAATCTTGAATGGTACGACATCGAGGCACTCCCTCGATCATCGAATCATTTTGTAGACACTATGGCCTCTTTGGGGTCGCTAATCCCGCAAGACATTTTTGGTGATATGACCACCATTCAAGTCAAAACACTATCGCAATCAGCGATGGAGTGAGCAAGATCTGATTTAACGCCAGGAATCCACTTGATCCAGATTGAGCCATCCACGGACAGGTTCTCTCGAATCCATGATCATCTGAATCATGCCAACTAGGGGTCCTTGTTCTCCCCTACTCCCCTTAATAGCAATACAATGCTATTCTTGCAAGTTCTCTCCCACTCAGCTTTTGCTAGGGATGAACTTCGAGAGGGACTAGCTGTTCATACCATCGAGGCTTCTGATCATCAAGATTGGTATTCACCCATCAGGGACTACCTCAAGTTAGGTAACCTCTCACTTGGATTGACACACGTCGCAAAATGTGCATTCAAGAAGAAAGTGGCAAAGCATGTCTTGTTAGGAGACATTTTGTACCATCGTAGCTATGAAGGGATCCTCCTTCGGTGCTTGGACCAGCAAGAGTCCACTTGGGTGATCGCCCAAGCGCACGATGGTACATGCGGTGGCCACTTCAGCGGTATGGCCATCGCAAAGCGCATTCTTTGCATGGGCTATTATTGGCCATCTTTAGAGTGAGATTGTTGCGCATATGTTAGGAAGTGCATGAAGTGTCAACACCATGCTAATTTGACACATGTACCTTCCTAGGCATTGCAGTCGATCCAATCGGCTTGGCCATTTTTGTAGTGGGGCCTAGATCTAATTGGAAAGATCTCCCCTGCGTCGTCAGGTCATCACACGTTTATCATCACGGCCACAGAGTACTTCACCAAGTGGGTGGAAGCAGTTTCGCTTACCTCTACGACTGGACCCCACATTGTGGAGTTCATTTTGCATAACATCATATGTCATTTTGGTATTCCATCCAAGATAATCTTGAATAATGGGACGTCATTCAAGAACAAAGATGTGCGTGCTTTGACCATAAAGTACAAAATTTAGCATAGTTTTTTGACCCCCTATTATCCGTAGGCAAATGGGCAAGCAGAGGCGTCGAACAAAATGCTAGTCACCATCCTCAAAAAGACAGTCATAGATAATCATAAGGATTGGCACATTCAGATCCCACTTGCCCTATGGGCCTATCGCACTAGCATTCGGACACCCACTGGGGCAACTTCATTTTCGCTCGTGTATGGCTCCGAGGCTGTCATGCCTCTCGAGTTGGAAATTCCTTCCCTATGCATATCAATGCAAGAGTTCATCGATGATGATACTACGCGATAGGCCCGGTTAGACCAGCTTATGTTGCTTGATGAATGATGCGTTAATGCCCTCGAGCATTTATGTATCTATCAAGAGCGACTTAAGAAAGCATACAACATGAAAGTTCACTTGAGGGACTTTCAGGTCGATGACTTGGTCTTGAAAGAAAACCAACATAACTCTAGTCTGCCGTCCCATCTCAAGGGACAAATTCATGGCAAACTGGTTAGGTCCCTATGTAATTGATAGCAAAATAGGACCTAGAACATACCGGCTAGCCTCTCTTGACAGAATCAAGGAACTAGAACCCTTGAACATCAGTCATTTGCGGCCATTCCATGTTTAGAAGAGCCATAGCCCAAACAAAATGCTCCAAGGATTTCCGTAATCGCTTGGTCAATCCCCAAAATGCTCCAAGGATTTCCGTAATCGCTTGGTCAATCCCCAAAAGCTCCAAGGATTCCCCATCGCTTGGTCAACCCCAAAAGCTCCAAGGATTTCCTAACGCGGCAACCCCAAAAGCTCCAAGGATTTTAATCGCTTGGTCAACCCAAAAAGCTCCAAGGATTTCCGTAATCGCTTGGTCAATCCCCAAAATGCTCCAAGGATTTCCGTAATCGCTTGGTCAATCCCCAAAATGCTCCAAGGATTTTTGTAATCACTTGGTCAATCCCCAAAATGCTCCAAGGATTTCCCAATCGCTTGGTCAACCCCAAAATGCTCCAAGGATTTATGTAATCACTTGGTCAATCCCCAAAAGCTCCAAGGATTTTCGTAATCGCTTGGTCAATCCCCAAAAATGCTCCAAGGATTTCCCCAATCGCTTGGTCAATCCCCAAAATGCTCCAAGGATTTTCGTAATCGCTTGGTCAATCCCCAAAATGCTCCAAGGATTTCCCCAATCGCTTGGTCAATCCCCAAAATGCTCCAAGGATTCCCGCAATCGCTTGGTCAAAAACAAGAAAATTCAAAAACAATAAAATCATCAAAAATAACAAAATTTGCATCTCATTTCCATACATGCTCAAAATCGTCACAAAAATAAAGAGCTCTATTTTGCATATCATCTTCATATTCACACAAATCAATCCATCAAAAACACAAAAACATATAGCTGCATTACGCATCGCACCCACACATTGCATATTTGTGGTCATAAAGGTCAAAGCGCCATAGACTGTCATTACTTGGCAAAACCATCATCTTCTACATTTTTCCACTTTATCAATAGCTCATCGCCTATAACCACCATTCACGTTATTCTCCCATACTATAGTCAGTGGTCTTCTAATGTATCAAGAGTTTTCGCCATTCAGTCGTCATGAACTTTCTAGCCACGTACTATACCAAGTCAGACAGATTTTACGAAGGTAGAGTTTTACTTGGCTTACACCTTGTTACGTAGCATCCCAGCACAAATTAAAACACATAAAACATTCCCAAGTTGTGTGAACAAAAGATGAACCCTGCAAAGCAATCCAGGTCACCATAAGCGAAACGGTTATCTTGCTCATCCCCCTGTGCGAATGACCCCAAGAATGCTGAGATTTGGCAAAAGGACAAGCATCCTCCCTACCCAATTCCCCAAGAATCCCAAGTTCTCAAAAGTTGCAAAACATCAACAATTTGCAAACGTCAAAAATCCAAATTTTGACATCACAACCAAAGTGCATACATCAAGGAAAGCACATAAAATAGTGATTCTCATCACTCCATATCCTAATCCCTTGCTCAAAAGAAAAATATAATACAAAAATAAATAGTGATTTTTATCACTACAAAAGAGCAAGTATCCCAATACAATTGAAGAAAAGAAGGGAGTCGAACTTGAATCCCTGGAACTCTCAGCATCCAGACGGGTCATGAGGCAAACCTCAGTACTGGTTTGGTTGATAGCCTATCGATCACTGGTGGTAAACCTCCCGCATGACGATATATCTGTCACATTAACTTGTGTGCAGATCAATGTTTGCATGTGGATGAGCTAGCTTATGGTATCCTACGATAGCACCGTAGATTAATCTGACTAAATACAACAAAGGAGTTAGTGGAGCTAATCAGGTGATCCTCAGTATAGGTTTGGTTGATAGCCTATCTAGCACTAGTGGTATCCTGACCAACACCACATAAATGAACTCAATTGCACACACAAGGATGTGAAATAACTTGGTCCAAAACAAGTCCGATTCATACCTTGGTCAAAAGTCTTGTGAGATAAAGTACAGTCATGGCTAGTTAGTTAAAACATCTGAGTCCCAGAAAACCTTAACTACATTCTCAACCAACTTGCTATCTTTCATCCTTGCATCGCCATCAAAAAATACCAAAAAAAAACATGTATACATAAAAAGCTATTCACCGTAGCCATCGCCTAGGACAAAAAGCCATAAAGTTCTACACAGTCTATGGTGCGACTACCAAACATCACAAATTCAATTCATCCATTCCATTTGCATATCATATAAATTAGAAACATTTGCACTCATCAACACATATGCATTCATCACTATAACTTAACATGCATACATCCATATTCATCAATCATCATGCATAAAATCAAATCATCACATGTGCATAAAAAAAATAAAGTCTGTATATATATATCATCAAAAATGCCCGCAGGCTACAAAGAACCGGTCATGTGACCCCGCAACCAAATCCAAAATCTCAAAACCCCCAAGCCTAAGGCATTGGCCACCATGATCACGTAGGATCGGTGCGACGGGAACTACCCCCCATGGTGTGGGTCCTATGGGACCCCTCAAGGCAGCTGCTACTAGCCCCCGCATCACGCCTACTACCCCCTCCCTCATCCAGTCACCTACGACGAGACGATGTTGACTGCTCAGTATCACTACCCCTCGTCCGACGTGACGACCCACCGCCCGAGGGCTTAGGTACCCACCCCCCGAGGTGGATGATCTCTCCATCCAAATCCATCTAGTGTCGACACCACTTCACCTCCCACCGATGGTACATCATGACTACATTGCGCCCCCCCCCCCCATGTAGCATCGGTATCCCCCTCCTACCACGGTGCGTAGCCCATGCATTCTCTCGCTCCGCTAACTAAGCCCGCAAGAGATCCCTCTCTTACAGAGCCTCCCCTAACTCCTCATCTCACCTCCATAGTAGCCTCACCAATCATGCATTCTCAGCGCGCACCCCTGACTCCATGTCCTCTGAATCTCCCTGAGGCATGGGCATCTCTGGAATAGCAGCCTGCTCGGGCTCCCACTGCTCCGTGACGTCCTGCATCTCTGGCTGATCCGGAGCCCCAAGATCCACATCCGCATCATCTACCTCCACCATGTCCGCCTCCTCGAGCGGAGCTCCCCAATCATCTCCTGGCACCTCGGCACCCTCCTCGCTTGCTACTGCTGCCTCCGCACCTCCTAGTGGCCCCTCTCCCCGCCATCACCGTAGAGTCCACCACTGATCATACTCTACAGTAGTCCCGACGTCATCCACATCTGGGATGTCGATCATCGCATCCGAATCCTCGCCCAATGGCGTGATGACCGGTCGATCCAGAGTCCTCTCGTCCCCCGATGTCGATAGACCATGGGCTCACCAGGAAACCCCTGGCGCACCCCAAACTATCGTGTCACCCGGCTATACGGGAAGAACTCCTGCTCGGTCCCATGCCGCCCAATCAGCCATCGCTCCCTACGCACCCACCGGAGCCACTCTCTAGCCTTCGGCCAGGCTGGACAGTCCCGATAGGGGCACCAGAACACCTCCCCCAGAGCAAGCCGAGCAAAGGCATCGACATAGTGCCCTATGACACCTGCCCACCGTCGACTCTGTCCCTGCTCCTCAGACCGCCGCCACAGAGCCACGTAACCTATATCCTTATCTGCCATCTCCACCCATGTCATCCACGGTAACCCCCCTGGTCTCTCCATCGCTATGTGCTGCCAACCCCAGCTCTACAGTAGATAGCTACAGCTGATCCCCTTTTACCTCCGATAGCGGACCTCATATAGCTCCCCATAAAGCTGCACCAACAGCATCTGTCCCCATCTCATGACCAAAGGCTCCTACGTCGAACACTCCACCAGCCGATAGACCACATCCAGTAGGTTCCATGGGAACCTTGCACCTGACGAGTCAGGTAGCAGCATGTTGGAAATGAGGCCCATAAGCAATGCGTGCCTCACTCCCAACACCCCCCTCTCAAACCACCATCGAACTAGAATCCTGCCCATCTGGCAGTCAATATCTGCCCTCTCCACTGGACCATCCACCCCCAACTCCTCCCCGTGCCCAAAGCAGCGTGTTAGCACCGTTGTCCGCTGATCCCGTGGCATCGTCCTGATCGGCAGTCCATCTATTGGAATCCTAAGAATCCGATAGACATCCTCCAAAGTGACTGTCATCTCCCCTATTGGGAGATGGAAAGTATTAGTCCGAGGATCCCACAAGTTGATCAGGGCCGTCAGGTAGGCCCGATCCCCAATCACTAGCTCCAACCGAGTCACCTGCTTGAGCCCTAGGGCGTCAAGCCACTCCCAGTTAGCCACAGCTAGCGCCTCCCATGCTTCAGCAAAAATAGTCGGCACGCGATACCGGCTCTTCACAACCTGCAATAGACAACAAAATAAGCACATTAGAATCATGAAAAATAGTGTACAGATACAAACAACATAAACACAAAACAAAATTTAATTTGTCAACCTAGGGTTTTATACTCTCGAAATTGATAAATTAACACAAACACAAAAAAACTCAGAAATAACAAAATTTAATTTGTCAACCTAGGGTTTTATACTCTCGAAATTGATAAATTAACACAAACACAAAAAAACTCAGAAATAACAAAATTTAATTTGTCAACCTAGGGTTTTATACTCTCAAATTGATAAATTCGAACAAAAAAAACTATAATACAAGAAAATAATAAAGAGGGAGTTCACTTACTGGTCTCGCTTCGGCCCCGTCGCTCGATCCGGTTTGTGCACTCATGGTGGTGGAAAAATTTGGCAGCGCTTCGCTTCGCAGAATTGACCTCCTCCTCCTCAGAGCTCCAAATCGCTAGAAAAAACAAGTGCAAATGAGCCCAAACCCTAGTTTTGGCCTTTAAATAGGCTTTTTGAGCCTGTAATCATTCCTCCCTGGGACGAGCGCTCTGGTTAGCACTCTTCCCACCCTAGAATGAATGCTCAATAGGAATTCGTCCCACCCAGGGATGAATACAGAGCAAACATTTCACAAAATAGCAAAAATGCACAAAAATGCACCAAAAATAGCAATAAACCTGCCCGATGAGAGTGCTTTTGCACTTGACATTCCGAGCATGCAAAATAGATGTCGAGGTCACAAATCCTCACTATCCTACTCCCTAAGAAGGCTACCATAGCCGGACCGCTCCACGGGAGGACGGATCTTCGAGAATTTCATCCCCAAACGGCGTCGCCAAAAGGGTCAAAACCCACCCAAAAATAGCAATAGAGTTGCCGAACGAAGGCGCCTTCGTGCCTGACCTTCTTGGCATCCAAAATAGATGTCGGGGTTATAAATCATCACCATCCTACTCCCTAAGAAGGCCACCATGGCCGGACCGCTCCATGGGAAGACGAATTTTTGACAATTTCAGCTCCAGAAAGGCATCCCCAAAAGGGTTAACACCCACCAAAAATAGGTCTAAATGTCAAAAAACTACACACATTCAAAGATAAATCTCTGAAGGCACCCTTACCTAAGTCATATTGGGTCAAGCGACTCGTCGCTTTTCTCATGTCGATCATTCCCTCATCGATTCGTCGCTTGAGGGGGTAGTCACACTTAGTCACCAATCAACAAATACACACCCAATCATGGAAATGGCATGCATTCGAATAATCATTGGCAAAGACAAATCATGCTCCTACTTGGGGCAGTAAACAAGCAATAATCACAAGCTGATCAATCACTTGGCATTCGTGAATCATGAACTCAAGGTTCCCACAGACAAAAGGTTGCGCCCTTTGCCTATTCATGACTGATCAATGTCCAAGCTCAAGTAACACCTCATCGAAAAAGGTTAACACTTGAACTGAGTTCCTTCGCTCGTCAGAAGCAAGGATTCAAGAATGCATGCCCTTTTCATACTTGGGGCATCAAAAGTTGGTTAGGTTACTAAGAAACCCTAATCATTAGTGCTTTGGTTATCTATTTTTGCTAGGCGTTGTGCCTTGCACAACGCATCCCAAAAAGGGGCATCTGTAGACACCAAAACAACACCAATCCGATTATGTGATTGCAAACACTGATCACATTGGCACACACAGCCCCAAGGGCAGCCCCCAGAGGTTAAACAATGGTCCTAACCACTCTCACAGTAGTTTTGGAAGGTCAAAAATCATTTTGGCACCTTCAGGCACTTTGCTCAATATCCGTTCCACCCAGGGATGAATTCTAATTGGGATTCGCTCCACCCTGGGATGAATTCACAATTCGCTCCAGGGTGGGGCGAATTGCAAGTTTGATGGGCAAAAAGTCAAATCTTGGCAAATGGCAGCTCGGATCCGCCACTTAACGCTTCCTTCATTGCATGGGAGTATAGGTGAGCATTTTCGAGCATTAGAGGCTATTACAAGGGCAGTCATGGAGTCCCTATTCAGGGAGGAATCTTCCCTCCCCTGGAAGGGCATGGCTGCCAAGTGGCGCCTCTGCATGCTCATCCCAAGAGACCTCTAGGTCTATAAATTGGTGGGTTTTCTCACCCCAAAATACAGAGAGGAAGAGCAATTTGGAGCAACGAAGTGCTGCCATTTTATTTCCCCATACATCCTTGTGCGATTTGTGCCTTTCACATCCGTGATCTCTTTTGGAGAAGAGGTCATTGGGTGATCATTGGAAGGTCGAATATTGAGCCCAAAACCTAACATTTGGCCATAGAATACCACCCCAATTTGCCGACAACACCTTACAAGAGATTTTGGACCCATCCCAAGTGGATTGGTGCCAAAATCAGGTCCCAACGATGGGCGGCCCGCCCGGGCGCCTTCACACTGTCGTGAGTCTAATCGTCCCTTTTAGGAACGATTAGGAATCTATGGTAGATTGTTCTTTCTATTATTTTTATCTTGTATTTCATCTTATGCTGCTTAGGTAGTTTGCAATTTCGATTTCGTAATGTTTTGAGCAAATCTTATCATGTTCTATCACTTTTTGTCTTTACTAACTTGCAGGTAGCATCATCAAATTCCTGCTAATGGAGGCCAAATTGGGAAAATATGACCATATGGGTCTTCCCAAAATACCCCCAATTAGCTAACCCCAAGTTTGCAGGTCTTTTGGAGCTCTCTAGGTAGGACATTTGGGACAGTACCTTTTCGACATTTTGTTGCAGGTAAATTCGTCCCGCCCCAGAGCGAATTCAAATCGGTGAGGAATTTCCTGACTGTTATTTTTGCAGTGCCCTCCTGGTGATGTCCTGATGCCCCTATCAAATTTTTAGAGCATTTGGATTCATTTTAGTTATAGTTTAATTCATTTTTCTCATTCACCGATCGTAGGCTTGGGGATTGCATGTCTTGTTTCACCCGCAGGTGCTACTAACTATTTCTTGTTCCTTTGAACATAGGATCAAAACATTGGAGGAGCATCAAGGAATCAACATTCATAGACACAAGCGGCGATGACATTTCAGTCCGCCCATCTTACATGTGGGCACGCGGAAGAAGGATGGTTATCCATGGATGTGACCAAGAGATGAATTTGACGCTCCTCGCCCCTAAAAAGGGAGGATGTGGATTGTAACCAAAATGTGAAATACATCAATAAAAGAGAAGGGTTGTTATTTCATTTGGGCTTCAATTCATGTTTTTCTCCATTTCATGCATTTTTAATTCGTAGGGTTTAGCGTTAAGTTCGGTTCCATTTTTGCATCGTGCTTGGAGCTTTTCCTTTTTTGTTTTCGTATCCTCATGCTTCCGGGTAGATTTAGTGTTAGGACTTGTCATAGGCTTAGATGAGAAAGAGGGTCAAGATTGTAAAAATTTACACATGCATCCTAGAGCTACAAATTTTTCTTCTATCAATATAACCAATTGTATTGTCTGTGGTAATATTTATGGCCTCAATAGTTTAACCTCAACCCTAATATTATCCTTCAAACCATTGATAAAACAAATTTGTAAGGATTTGGTATTTAGACTAGTGGTATGATTGTCAAGTTTTTAAATTGAGTTTGATACTCCCAAATAGTTGATGTTTGTCTAAGTTTAAAAAGAGCTCCTGTAAAATCTTCAAAATTACGAGGACCAACGTGAGCGAGTAGATATTGTTCAAAGTCTTGCCAAGAATGACCAACTTTGACCTTTCTAAGCCACTAAAAACAATGTAATGTGTCTGATTCAAAATTTAAAGAGGTAATTATCAAATACAAGTAGCATGAAATATTATGAAGACTAAAATATTATTTTGCCTTACAAATCCATCCTTTTGGATATTTTCATAAAATTTTAGGAATTCTAATATGGGTATCTTTAAGCCATTTTCATTAGTATAGTTCATTTATGGTGGCTCAAAACTTCATCAGGCTTATTTTGATCCAATATATCATGTGGGATGAGGATGTGGGATGAGGATATTAGAGATACGGATGCCCAATTCATCAAGTTGTTTGGTGACCACCCTCTTTAAGTCCTGGAATGTTTAGAGTTGTGTCTTTATACGTTCTAGGCTATCATTAAATAGAATCCCTAGCTTGGTAATAATTTGCCTTCCCTTTCTTCTTACCTTTATTGTTCTTGGAATGCCATTGTGGAACTTATTGCAACCTAATCCTAGTGTGTCCAGCGACGATAGTCGCCCAACTTCCGGAGGAATACTCCCGTTCAATTTTCCTTGCTGCACACCGTATCGCACCTTTCGCCGCGTTGTGAAGCCCGTTAGATTTAGGATCACGAGGCTTCTTATTTCCCAGTACGACATTGGAATATTTCCCTTGAAGTTGCAAACTCCGAAGTTCAAGATCTGTAGCCGCGAAAGCCTGCCGAATTCCGCTGGCAAGGGCCCCTTGAATTTGTTATTGAAAGCTTCAAGTGTGACGAGCTTGGAAAGCCGATCCATGCCACGGGGAAACAGCCCAGAGAAAGAGTTATAGCTTAGATCCAGAAAGACCAACTTCATGAGGTTACAAATTGAACCAGGAAGCGTCGTAGTGAACTTGTTGTGGGAAAGATCGAGGAATGTCAGTTCCAACAGCAGCTGAATGTCGTCTGAAATTCGACCGCTAAGACCCATTTTCTCAATTTTAAGTTCTGTAACGCTACCGTCGCTGTTGCATGTCACTCCAGTCCAATCGCAATTGCATGGTGTTGAGCATTCGTCATATTTATAGTCTTGCCAATCATTGAAAGCAGTGCCAAACGGGTCAGTTAGATGCGACTTCATTTGAAGCAGTGCCTTCAGATCAGTATTCGAATCAGCCTGACATATTAGAGTAACAAGCAGGATCAACACTGCTCTAAACAATGCCATCTTCCTTATTTGAGATTAGCCTCACTACAAAATTATTTACGGAGTGCTCACAGATGTCACGTAAACCCCTGCACTGCTGACTGAAATTCAAAGACTACGTTTAGCATGAATGCCTTTTGTATTAAAGGATTGTGAAACTCCATAATCAAAATCTTTCAACAACGTGACGGTGGTGAGATAGCATTGGTAGGATATATGGATTCAGCCCGTTGCTAAAGTTAACAAATCTGGTCTAAAGTGATATTGTTACACTTATTTGTTTTGTTAAAAAACAAAGTGCCACCCTCTAATGTGGATATAATTTGATAAGTGATCTTTTTTAGGATACACATGTATATTCTCGATATCAATATTGCTTTTAAAAAAAAAAATAGAGTTAAGACTGTCTTAAGAAGGTTAAGTTAGAAAGAGTGAACAACATGTAGTAAAAATTATATATATATATATATATATATATATATATATATATATATATATATATATATATATATATATATATATTTTTTTTTTTGGTAATATTAAGAGAAAAGAAGGTTTTGAAAGGGACCCTATAACCTTTTACAAAGCTTTAATCGACATAAACAAAAAGAAACAGAGCTGAAACAAAACAAACATAAAGGAGTATTCTAGAAACTCTAGAAAAACCAACGAACTGACCAAAGAGAGAACCAAGGTGGTTCTACATCAGAGAATCAAACTTGTGAATAATTTCTATAAACATCTGGGTATCCTCGTCAGCATAGTCTAACACCATCTTCATCAAACTCCAAACTACACGTTGTTTGATCTCCATCAGATGAAGGCTATGGAGAATTACGCTCTTCTTCACGACAAATTTACCTTGAGAGTACATCTCAACAACTAGTTTGTCTTTGGCAGTAGATCTAGGAAGGACCTCCACCACCTCATCCACGTCAACCACATTAGAAAAGGGGGAGGACTCCACCAGTTTACGTATTTTACCACTCAACCGAACTAATTTACAAACCCCGCCAAAATACCCACTAGCATCCACTAAGAGGCTCTCCACAACCAGAATGACAACTGAAGAAACCAAGGGCTTCTTCCCATCGACAGTAGAAGATTTACCCACCATGGAGCCCCACACCCCTTTAGAAGAATCGAATCCTTTACTATAAACCTTATCCGAACCCAATCCCAAAGAGGAAGAATGTGTAATCTCAACTTCAAAACTCGAACTATCGAAGCCATCAGGGGATCACCAGGAACCAAAATAGGTATAGAATTCAAGGAGTTTAAAATCTCATCTACACCAACCCCCTTCTCCAAGGCAACACGCTCAAACAACAACAAAGCCAGACCCTGATGCAATGGAGCCTGTCCCCTATCATTTTTCATAGCCATCATAGATTTAAATAATAGGTTGAACAGGAACAGAGGAATATTCTTCCAATTCTGTCGACAAAGGTGATTAAGTAACATGACGTGAAAGCTCTGCACAATGTCATATGAAGCATCCACTGTGAAAAAATCTATTATCACCTTGATAACCTTATTCCATGGAGCAGGCAAAGCTTTTGCACTAAAGCCATTCTGAATATGGGGCAAAAATTCATCTTTGTCTAGAAAGAAGCGAATCTCTTGAACTAAAGAGTGTCTCTCCCTATTGTGCATTGCACCATATAAAATCGACCCCATGGTATGGCTAACTAGATCCGTCGTAACTTCAAACGACCATGATCCAACACGAACCCATCCTTCCTTCCAAGTGATAGTCATCCAATTTGACATAACAGGATTATGACCATAGAAGTTTGGATGTAATCCAACAAACCCCCCTTATGTTCATTTTTAGATAAGGAGAATGTAATGGCTTATAACCAATATATAATGAATTATATTCAAAAGATTTATATTCGTAAAATTTAAGATATGATACATTGTTTGTATTTTCATTTTTAATACATTTTTACATTATTATTATATATATTTTATTAATTTTTAGATTTAAATGCTTTAAATTAAAATATTTTTATTTATTTTTAAATATTTTGTTGTTTTTAATAGTAAGTTTAATTATTTTATATTCTATGGTATAATTACCATGAAATATATGAAAAAATTATAAATTTTATATTTTTTTATTCTTTATTAATTTGAAGTATAAAAATATGATTCACTCAATTACAAAATAAATTTGTATTTTTTGACTATGTTCAATCATTGAGTAACCTTTGTGTTATTAGTTCTTGTTAAATATAGTAGATTATTATATCCAATCAACTAAATTTTGAGGTAATAATTAATAAAATAATCCATTAAATATTATTTGATTTTATAAATTTTATTATATTCAGGAAGTATCTCTACAAAATAAAAATAGTATAAGGGATATGTGTCCCTAAAAGTTGGGTGTCAAATCACTATGTGCTAAGAGTTTATAATGAGATGATGTTTTTATTTTTTTAAGTGTGCAAGCCTTTACTAGGTTGCTAATTTATATTATTCTTAATTACAATAACTTGTATGATAAAATAAAAATTCTTGGCCTAAAACTTTAAGGAAATTGTAGCTAATATCTACTATTTTTTTATTTTTAGGATTGCTTGTGGGAATTTTTGTTATAGGAGTAAAAGGAGTGAAAGAATAATATGGAGGATAAAGTGCAAATATGATGAGGACAAAGAAACACAAGAAGAAGAGAAAATAAACTCTAAACCATAGAGGATATCAAGTAACCATTTATAGTAAGATTGACCTTGTAATGTACTCTATGGGATGTTGAGGTGAAATCTTAGCAAAAGGGTTAATATATAACTAACAATAAGACAAGAAATACTTAAATATATTGGGAATAATTCAAGTTCCTTTTGTTGATCACGTTTCTATAATGAGTGTTTGTACTAAGTTTGGTACTATAATTTTTCTAAAATTAATTTGTATTAGAATCTACATGATATCCTTGGTAACTTGTATATTATGGTTTACCTTTCATGTTGATATGGTATTAATGGTTTTTGACTGCTTTGAATCTTGTTATGGTTTATTGAATGTATAGTTGACCTTCTAGTCTTGTTATTTGGTAGTCTATACATTTAGGTATTTATTTCAAGTGAAAAATCTACAAAAGGTACAATAGAATCTTCAAGTCCTATTATTGATTATCTTCTAGATAATTTATCTAGTATATAATATATATAGAATAAATCATTTGAGTTTCAAATAAGGTTTCAATACAAAGAGTAGCACAATCTATTAGGATGTCAATATTTAAAGAAGAGTGATGGCTTCTCCATGTTGGGTGTTGACATGAGAGGTGTGGGTGGATAACATTTCTTATGAATAGATTCAAGACCACCAACAACATCTTCAAGGATGAGGAAAGAATTTATATATGTAATTATAGATTAAATATGGTTTATCCAATTCTAACCCAACCTATGAGATTTCTAGGGGATCAAGTACTAGTGTACTTAGGTTGTGTATATTTTTATCTTGTTGAAAGTTTGTTCTACATAATTATGACCAAATATGGTGTGAATACTCTAAAGAAATACATAGTAATTAGAAAAATTATGGCCAAAGGATATTAGACCCCTCCAAAGAGATATGTGATCTCTAGAAAAAACTAGAAATGGAAAGAAGAAGCAAAGATTATTTTTATATTATTATAGTATTAGATAAGAAAATCAATTATGATGATTGAAAAGGGAGATACGTATTATATGAACCAATGTTTTAAATATGTGGTAGAGAAATCACATTTCTTGTTTGATGCATTATTTATTTTCTTTCATGCTTATGTTGCTCCATTAATGCTTATATTTGGGTTGCTTATAAGCTTATAGGGAAAATTAATTCATGGGTACCAACCCCACAATGTGGATGGATAATATACATGTATTTATTATTAACAACACCATCATGATGGTGTTGTGTGTTATTCCTACTCATGTGGTAATATTGTATATTTTTTTGTTGATAATGTTCTTGTTAGACCTAATTGTAATCATAATTTCTATATTATTCAATTTTATTTTTATTATAGGATATTTAGAGTTGTAGGGTGGTAAATATTTGCCTTGGTTATGGTTTATCCAATATGGACATGTGTATGGGAGGTATTGGTTATATGTTCATCTACTTTAGGTACAGATAGTATCAACCATGTTGTTGTAGCAATAATATATCAAATGATACTTAAAGAGACATAATGACATAAAATGATATGAAATAGATCCATGAGATGCTAAGTTTTATTAGAGGATATTCTAGAATTATTAATACTTGAAAATAAAACAATGGACTTATTGATGATTATGAGTAATTACGTATAATGTAATTATAAGGATTACACATGGAATCATATACTTATTTGTATACGTAAATATGATCATGTTCATTACATGTATTCTTTGATAAATGTATTATATGTTTTGATTGACCTGTACCAAATATATCCAAGATATAATAATAATTAATGGCATTAAAATAGAATATAAGTGTAAGAAGTAATCTAAGATTTTTCATCAATAATGTGGGGAATATTAATATTCTCTTACCTCAAATGTACAAAGGGATGTGTTATTTGATATGAACCTAAACTATATTTTATGTATTTATTTGACAAACATCTACAATTCTAAGATTCTAAGATCTAATTAAAGTCCAATCAATGATAAAAGAGAGATGCAATATGAATAAATTTGCAAGAATAAAATTCTATGATATATGATGTTTCTATTTGTATGGTTATAATAAAGCAAAGATTTTATTTCTTCTAAGGCAAGGGTGCAAGGAGTGAGTGAAACAAACAAAACTATCCTAATGTAGCTATATTAAATTTAAATTTGATGCTTAAAACTATATATATATATATATATATATATATATATATATATATATATATATATATATATATATATATATATATATATATGTGTGTGTGTGTGTGTGTGTATATATATATATATATATATATATTGTCTTTACCTTTACTAAATCCCTTCATATTTTCTTATTATGTTGATAAAATAGAAACATATTGATTTATTGTAAATAGTAGACATATTTTAAGCTATAAAAAATAAAGATTATTTTTAGGAATAGAGACAACTGGTTTTACTTTTGATGGTGAATTCACTACCTAGACACAAAAACATTGTTTGTAAAAATATTGTATTAGATAGAGTCATTAGCATTTTTTATAAAACCTATAAAATAGAAACATCTAGCAGTAGGAGTTGGTATAGGAGGCATACCTAATTAGAAAATGATAGAGAACTACATTATTTCACTGGATAAACCCTTAGATTTTGAGACAAATTAGAATAATACATGTAAATATATAGTAACAGAATAAGTAGCAAAGACATATATAAGCAAGTTGACAATGTTTTCACTCTTTCAAGTAAAAATATGGGAGTGGAGAGAAAATTTGAAAAAAATGACCATGAACATGTGATGGAGGTATAATAGAGAAAACACAGTATGTGAGCAAGCTAACAACATTTTCACTTCTATAATTCAACTAGAGAATAGAATACAAGATTTTTAATACTAATATCAAATACAAATTTAAGATGCCCCTAGAATGATGAGGGTAATCTAGTAATTAGAAAAATATATTGGAAATTTATGAATGTAAACAATTATGCATATAGACAAGCCAACAACATTTTCACTCATGTAAGTGAAATAAGTGAATATATATTGAAAATAAAATAAGATTGCATGTCATATCTAGACATATGGATGCTCTATTAAGTGTCTAAAAATTCTAGAAAATTAGAGTCAAAGCATATATGGTTTGAAGTGTAAATGAAATATTTTTAGTAAGATAGTAGTAGAATACAATGGTTAGGATTAAATAATAATAGAAGAGAATATTAAAAAAACAAATACAATAAGAAACATGAAACTCTAGCCAATATTAGTCTAAAAAATAAGAGGAAATAAAATATAAATGCCTCAAAGGGCACACCAAGTTGTTATGCCTTCCTTACCCCTTTTCACATAAAATAAACTTTTAAACTTCTTCAAGTGCTTGATGGAAAACAAAGTATTTACAAAGTAATCTTGTTAGATTTTTGTTACTTCAAATATTGATACTCATGGGAAGACCATCCTAAGAGTTGAACATATAGAAATCCATGAATTCTTAGGGGAGGAGATGCATTCAATGGTGATAGAATCATAAGAGGTAATATTTTTAGAATGGATTAAAATACTTTTAATGGAATATTATAAAATAATAAATACATATATTTTGGGGTTCTACTATACATAATTGTGGATCAATAATAAAACTAGGTCCATTAATAATATGTGGGTCAATATAAATACATATCTAAGATTCTATACTTATTAAAGTAAAAATGTTATCAGGTGAAAAAAATGCTAGCAAATTTTCTAGTAGAAATATTTCCATTTGATTTTAAAGGTCGAATTGGTGAGAAACTAGTTTAGCAAAAATACTATTAGGATTGGTAAATTTATCATTGATATTTTTGTGCTAGCAATAGTGCTTTTACTATTGAGTGATAAATGCCCAAAATTTAGGATAAAAAGTAGTTCTGACTAATGTGGCTGGTTAATGGGACTTATGGTGACTTAAGAATTCATTTAGCATGTAGTATTAGGTATGTATATATTCTCATTTTTATGCAATTATTGTATAATAAATACATTAGATATAGTCATATATGTCTTAATTTTAAGGGAACTAAACTTTTCAATGCTTAGAATTGTTGATGTTGACTTAATAGTGGAAAAAATAATTGTTTATAAGTGATGTAAAATTTTATACCTTTTAGGAAGCATTAGTTATACTCATGTGTGTCCCAGCCTAGGGTGCACCATCATGTTTTGAAGAGAAATATTTCTCATTAAACCTCAATTGGGTTGGGTATAATAGACATTCATGACATGAGAAAGCTAAAATTGCGATGAGGTAGTTGGGGGGTAAAAGTAACAGGGGGTAACAATAATTATTTTTATTGCATATTATAGAAATCTAGAGAGCTCTTACTACATGAGATTTTTTATTGCACACTAAGAACAATTAATAAATTAGGTTGATGTAGTAATGATATTACTAGAACTAACAGGAGTAAGAGTTTAGATACGTATGGAATTCCTATTTATCTTTTTCAAGCATGCAATGTTTAGAATATAATAACAATTTTTTTTATTCCAATGAATTTGCTACAATGTTTTCACTAGACAATAGTGTTTTCACTTAGTGTAAAATTCACTTGTTGATGTGACTTTCAACTAGTGAATTCACTCATTGATGATGATTTTTCCATGGTGGCATTTATAGTGTTTTCATCCAATAATGATTTTACATGATAGTGGAATTTTTGCTTTAGGATAAGTTAGGCTATGTTAAGTGGATTAACTAGGCTACTTAGGCTAATAGGTGGTATATTTTTTTTTAGGATCCTACTATTAAAATAATTTCACTAACATAAATATTGCAAATAAATATAAAATCTTAAAATACACACTACCACAATATGAAATATAAATGGAGAAAGGAATAATCTCACAAAGTAACATAAAATTGTAAGCCAATTCGAGGGTGAAACCTTCTTCAATAATTTCATTCAATTGTGTAAAAATATTCATACTTTCCTACTCCTCACATTTTTGAAGACTTTATGTACCACCTAACTCTCAAGACTGGCTTACATGCAAAATTCCACCCTAGATAGAATATCCTACCTACAAAATAGTTAAAATCTTGCTAATAGTTACATATAATGTCACAATATATCTAGGAGTTTCAAGACATAACTATTACAAAATATTTCAAAATATTATCATGGGTTTTCCCCATATTTAGAAATTATTACTATGGATGTTCATCATATTCAACAAGGATTATTACATCGTAGTGTTAGGATGGGGTACTAACATACCTTTTCCATTTGAAAATATTTTTTCTTATAGTTAAATATGAGTAAACTAATACTCAAGTTGTTGAAGAGGTTCCCATGTAGCATCTTCAGGTTGTAAGCGATGCCATTTGACAAGAATATTCATGATGACACATTGGTTAAGGGCACATGATCTATAGTCGAGGATGCATTCATGTTCAAGAATGATGGAACCCTCCTCATCCAACTTTGGAAGTGTATATTGCACTTGGAACTTGATGCAAATAATTTTATTAGGAGAAGGTACATAGAAGATAGGATGAATTTTGGAATTAGCTGGTAAGGACTATAATATTTTATGATAATTTTTTTATAACCTTGAAGCTAGAGAGAGGATTGTTTGTACAACTAAAAGTAAATAAAAATCATGTCTCCAAAATCAAATTTATATTTAGTGTGATGTTGATCAACTAGTTATTTCATAGGATTTTGGCCTCATCTAGATTGATCTTAAGTTGGTAAATAATGGGATCACACTAGAAAAAGGTGGAATCTATATCTTGAGCTCTATAACTATATAGATTGTAATAAGATGGTATTGGATGAGGCTAACCATAGACTACTTCAAATGGAATCATCTTAATTTAGTGTGATATGTTGTGTTATACCACCATTTGGCCAAAGGAATCCATTTGGTTGAAAGTATAGGATGTTTAGAGATGAAGCAAAAAAGATATATTTTAAAGCATTTATTCATAATTTTATTTTAGCCATCAGTTTAAGGGTGATAAGACAAACTCACCTTGAGTTGTATTCCCTACAACTTGAATAATTCTTACAAAATACAATTGGTAAAGGTAATATCCCTATAAAATATAATAGATTTAGGTATTGTATGAAGATAAAATATAGATTTGAGGAAATTTTGAATGATAATGGATGTAGTGTATGGGAGAGAGAGGAAATAAAAATGAGCATACTTCATAAGACGATACACTATCACCAAAATAACTAATTTACCTCCTGATTTAAACAATTTTTTAATGAAATCTATAGAGATATCTATCCAAACTTGCTCAAATATTTGAAATGGTTAAGGGGTATTAGACGAACTCATAGTGTTATATTTCATACGTTGGAAATAATCACATTCAACCACAAAAGTATGAATATCTTGTTTCGTTCCCAACCAAAAATTGGTACACTTAGTCCTTGTATAAGTTTTGAGAAACCCCAAATGGCCAGTTGTTGGGGAAGCATACATTTCCTGAAGAATGATTTCCTTTAATTATAATTTATTGGGTACAATAATATAGTTATGGTATCATAAATTGTGACCATCCCAAGTATAGCAAGGGAATGAATGAGGATCTAGTTGAAATTTATATATGAGAGTTTGTAGAGAGGAGTCCTTAATTAGTTCCTCATGTAGTTGATGAATCCACTAAGGTTGTGATGTGGATATAACATGGAGCATAACATGTTCTTCATATAGTTAGGACAAATCATCCACCACCATGTTCTCCTTACCTTTCTTATAGGTGATATCATAGTCATAACCCATCAATTTTAAAATCTATTTTTGTTGTTCTAGTGTGGTCACCCTTTATTCTATGAATATTTGAGACTCTGATGATTAGTCTTGATGGAAAAATATCTTCCAATGATATGATGTCTCCAATGATTGACCATATATAAAATGATAAGTATTTCAAATTCATAATTAGACTTACCCAGATTTTGGCCTAAGAGTGCCTTGCAAGTGAAGGTCAAAGGTCTTCCTTCTTGCATTAAAAACATACCACTTCTTTTTCCCAATACATAACTTTTAATGAAAAAAGGTTTAGAGAAATTTTCTAAGTCCCAAGAATCCATGAATTTCCTTTAGGATATGAGGCTTAGGCTAATCTTGGATAGCTTGAATTTTCTTGGGGTCAACCCAAACTCCATAATTAGTGACAATGTGACCCAAGTATTCAACATCTTGTTGAACAAAAGAATATTCAAATATCTTTACATAAATTTGATGGTAAAAAAAGTTTGAATATTTGATATAATTGTTGAATATATTATTCCTATGAATGACTATAAATCAATATATCATCAAAAAAGACTAAAATAAATTTATGCAGGAAAGGGAAAAAAATGGAATTCACGAGACTCTATAAGATAGAAGGTGCATTGGTTAATCAAAATGGCATAACCAAGAATTCATAATACCTTTAATGAGTTCTAAAAACTAATTTTAGAATGTTCTCATCCTTGATTCATATTTGATGATACCTTGATCATAAATCCAACTTGAAAAATAAGGAGCCTCATGAAACTCATCAAGTAGTTCGTTAATTGCTAGAATTAAGAATTTATCTTTAATAATGATATTATTGAGGTCTCAATAATCCACACACAAGTACCAAGCACCATATTTTCTCATAATATTAACACTTGCAAAGAATAGGGACTAATATTGGAATGGATAACCCTCGCAACACAAAGCTATTGCATTATCTTCTCAATCTATAATTTTTTAGCATACAGATGGATATTAGGAGGAAGACTACTAGGAAAAAGTTGTATTGCATGGTGATGTGAGCAATGAGGAGTTAGTCCATTGGATTTCTCAAAAACTTGAGTATATTTGTTTAATAATCCTTGTAATTTGACTGTATGGTCCCATTCCCTTTTCATAGGGCCATTGATAGCAAACATTTACCACCACTTCATGAGAAGACTTTTTAAATAAATTTTCCATATTATGGGTAGAAATAAACTATGCCACACCATCCTTTATGCTACATAAATTATATTTCTATCTATCTTGACTAAACTTCACCCATAACTTAGCACAATTCCATAAAACTAGTCCTAACATTTGTAACCATTGTGATCCCAAAACTATATCACACCCACCTAATGGTAGGGAAAACATTTCTATATTGAGATTATAGCCCCCAATTTGGATTTTGATATTGTAAATTTTTTCTTTGCATGGTAGGGTGCCTCCGTTAATAATCATGACTTTAAAGGAATTGCATGTAGTAATGTAACAATTTCCTTGTTTGGTCACATGTGGATCAATGAAGTTATATGTATTACCAAAGTAAATGAGAATTATGACCTATTGTACTTTGAACTAGTCAATCACTTTCATTGTTTGGAGAGTGGATATTACTACTAAAGCATTCACAAAGATTTTTAGTTGGAAATCCTTTAGATCCATTGTCTAATCTACGGTTTCTCCCTCTTGAGAATCCTCCTTTTCATCTAAATATTTTACGGTTGGTGCTTCATTCATATCTAAAAGATATAATTTTTATTGCACACATTTGTACCCCAAGAATACTTTTCATCACAATTATAACATAACCCTTGGACTCTTCTACTTTCCATATTTTCATGAGTTAATTTTTTTTTATAGTGGTAGATTTAGTGGTAGGACTTGTCATAGGTTTGGATGAAAAGGATGATCAATATTACACATGCATCCTAGAGCCACATATTTTTCTTCTACCAATTAAACCAATTGTATAATTTATGGTAATTTTTTGGGTCTCAATAGTTTAACCTGAAACCTAATATTATACTTCAAACCACTGATAAAACAACTTTGGAAGGAATTGGTATTTATAATGATTGTATGATTGGCATATTTTTAAACTGAGTTTGATACTCCAAAATTTTTTAGGTTTGTCTAAGTTTGAAAATATCTCCTATAAAATCTTGAAACTCACTAGGACCAAAGTGAGCGAGTAGACATTGCTCAAATTTTTGCCAAGAAAGATCAACTTTGACCATTCTAAGACACTAAAACCAATGTAATTTGTATAATTTAAAATTGAAAGAGGAAATTGTCAAACACAAGTAGCATGAAACATTATGAAAACTAAAAAATTGTTTTGCCTTACAAATCCACCCTTTTAGATATTTTCCATTAATTTTTGGGAATTCTAATTTGGGTAACTTGAATTCATTATTATTTGGTATAGTTCATTGATGGCAGCTTGAACCTTCATCTTGAGGTTCCTTTTGATCCAATATATCATGTACGATGGGATCATAAGAGACACATATGCCCAACTCATCAAGTTACTTGGTGACCACCCTTATTAAATATTGGAAAGTTTGGAGTTGTGTCTTTATTCATTTTAGGATATCATTAAATAGACTCCCTAGCTTGGTAATAATTTGTCTTCCATTTCTTCTTACCTTTATTATTCTCAAGTACCTATAGCCATGTTCTAAGAGATATTAACTTTTGGTGATACTAAAAATAGAAGTGTAATTTTAGAAATTACTATTTTTAGTAAGGAGCATGAAAAGTAGTTTGGGTGCTACATATCAAAATTATTAGCTCAATAAAACAATCATAATGAGCTATATATCATAGCACTGGTTTTGGGCACCCCTACACTTATTTATATTGCTTTATTATTCCTCAATTTTTCCTCTAGAGACTCAGTTCAAAAGTTAGGTTCTATATCAACCAACCCTTTATAACACTTTGTTATATTTATTCTAACTATTGACCACTCCTAACACTATGTTATCTTTTTTTTTAATTTGTGGAAAACATCCCAAAAGGGATGCCACTTTTGGGTAAGACCCAAGGAGGCAGGGGTATCCATTCCGCTAAAAATGCCCAGGACTTGGACTTGGCCTACCACATTTGACATACTCAAGGAGCAAACAAAAACACAAAACCAATTTAAAAATAAGTAAATAACAACAAAAATAATAAAATAAAATGAAAAACATGCTCCTTGAGTGTGTCAAAAACAAGGCACAACCAAACATGCACGATAAGATAAAAGAAACCACAACACAAACCACATAGAAAAATACAAGAACCACATAACAAAACACAAACAAGACAAAACCAATAGAACACTACAAATACATAACCCAAAAAAAATGTGAAAAATAAACACAACCAAAACCTAAAAAATAAAATAAATAAAATAAAAAACAACCAACAACAGACAATAAACAAAAACAAAAAAAATAGAAAACACTCACACATAAAAACATGAAATAACACAAAAAAAGAGAAACCCAAGAACAAGAATGAAAAAAACACAAGAACAATAACAAAAAACATAAAAAAAAAAAAAAAAACAAAACAACAAAAACACAAGAACAACAAAAAACAACACAAAGAACACAAAAACAAAACAAAATAAAAGAACCCACCCACCTTAAAAAACTAAAAAAAAAAAAAAAAATGAACAAAACAAAGACCTATCTAGACTAGAAGACTATTAAGGAAAGAATCAATAGAGGAAACAAAATAAAGAATATAATGAGCTAGGGAACTAAAAAAAACTGAATGAACCAAAGAGAAGAAAAAAAAACAAGAAGAAACTAAGTACCTTCAGAATTGGAGCCATCCAAAGAAATGATAGAAAGAAGAGCTTCCCTAATTTGATAAGTCCACCATATAGGAAGGTGGCCATAACAAGTAATAATACCTTTTTCCAAAGTCCAATTAGCTAAAGTATCAACACTCTTGTTTTGATCTCTGACCACATGATTGTAATCAACTTTCAAAAATCCCATCTAGATTAATTGAATCTTCTCAATAATTATTTTTGTTTTGCAATCCACCTTATGATTCTTAGAAGGAGTCTTCAAGATATTAATCAAAATTTGAGATTCAGACTCAACTAACACCTTTTCCCATCCAACCTTAGTAGCCTCCTGAAGGCCTCTGAGGATACCATACCCCTCAACAAGGCTATTGGAAAGAATACCCAAATTCTCAGAAAAAGTAAAAACCAGGGAGCAATCTAAAAGTTTACCAATTCCTCCCACACTGGATTTTCCAAGGTTCCCTCTAGAGGCTCCATCAGTATTGATTTTTCCAAAATCCTTAGAAGGAGGTTGCCAATTTCTAGTCCTATCCATATTACTAATACTCACATTCCCTTTAAGTTGGTTACCCTTAGAAGGTTTAATCTTCAATCTATGGATCACTTGATCCCATCTTTGGTGGGAGTTTTGGGGGTGATTATGGAGTTGATGGACTAATTCAACTAAGTTGGCTATGGTATTTTTCCAAATATAGTGAATATCCTTCCTATCTTGATTAAAAATTTGGTTGTTCCTTTCATTCCAAATATTCCAAAGAAGAATGGTAGAACCCATCCAAACTAACTGCCTAATAAAATGATCAACACTATCTTGATTAGGCCAATCCCTCCAAATTTGTTCAAAAGTAAAAAAATTGGACCACTGTAAGCCAAGTAAAGTGGTCATTCTCCTCCATATCTCAGAGGCTAAAGTACACTCAATAAATAGTTACTTGTGAAATTCAGAATTTAAAAATAGATAGGGAATATATATGACAAAGTTAGACTTGGTAGGTGATAGCATAGTGTTGTGTCCTAACACTATGCTATCACCTATCAAGTCTAACTTTATCATATATATTCCCTATCTATTTTAAAATTCTGACTATCACAAGTAACTATTTGATACTAACTAATGATGACCTTGTACTAACTATTAATAACTCATTTTATTGACTATTACTGATACTAAGCTCCATATTCTCACCATTTTTTACTCTAGTAGTTTCTATCTACCTTTTATATTTTTCTATAAAAAAATTGTGATTGTTTTTCATGTAAGAACTCTAAAATAAGGATGTCTTCTTTATAGGCTCAATTTCTATGACAAGGCTATGGTAATAGGTTCGATATTCATAGAATACATATTTTTTGATTATAGGTTTGATATTCAATATAACGAGTATGCTAATCCAAGGTGTATATACTTCTCATAGGCCCTCTAGTATACCATAATGATGAATGATAGTGTTTGAACCAATATTTTAAGCCATTACTCAAGGAGGATTCCACACATATGCTTGAAAATGTTATCTACCTCTCTATCGGTATGGGAGGGTAATCTTTCCAAATTATGTATCTAGTGTACTATGGATAATACAAAGCAAAAAATATTTCTAAGAGCTAAAGCTCTCTCTTAATTCTAAGGGGCTCCCAATATACCCAAAGATATGTGGGAGCTCAATTTCATAGACGAGTATTGTCTGAGGCCTAGGTATTTGATCCTGATTACCCCTCACTTCACTAAACATTTGATAGGAAATCTATCTTAGCCGATTATGAAAACTTCTTCATGATATTTTAAAACCCTTACTATAGGTTTTCTAACATAAATAGCTAATGCAAGAAAATAAATAAGATTAGATTTGTTTTTATTTTTTTATAAGGAAACTAGCAAAAAATAGAAATAGAAAATCTTATATCTAATAGTTAAAATAAAAGAAAACACCATAGTCATAGAATAACATGGTCCTAGAAAGCACTTTGATACCACTTGTTATAATCTTACTTTTACACTAAATCCAGTCACACAAATATTGTAAATAAACAAAAATTCTTAAAACACACACTATTACAATATGAAATATAAATGTAGAGAGGAACAACCTTCTAAAATAACATAGAATAATAAGCCACTTTGAGAAGGTAATCTACTTCAATACTTTCATTCAATTATACAAAAATATACATACATTCTTGCTCCTTGTAGTTTTAAAAACTCCATCTACCATCTATTTTACTTCCAATTTTATCCTCCACTTTTTTTATTTGTAACATCACTATTTATTTATTTATTTATAGAATAAAAATGATCCGAATGATCAATCAAACTCTAGTTTTACTTTTCCTCATTAAATTATCTTAATTAAATTTAATAACAAGCTTAAAGTAAACAAGAACTAAAGTGCTTATTCAAACTGGCAAGTCTCTTAACCAATAGTAATCAATAATATTATTTCTCATAGTTTCAAGTATTAGTATACATTTGACTTTTAATTATATATTTTACTATTTACAAATTAATTTGTATTTTAAAATATAATTATTTAAAAAATTTAAATTAATAAATATTATAAATTATTATATTTAAAATTAAAATAAATTATATTAAGAAAATAAAACTAAAAAACAAATTAAGAATAAAGTAAAATATTATATAAATATTATTTAAAAACTAAATAATAATAATAATTAAATATATATGGTGTATAGGAAGGACGTCACATATTTATGTTGTGATTCCATAGTTGTTGGAATTTGAGTGGTGCCTAAGGAATGATCATTATGAGTGTTAGGTTGTAATGGAGGAAGATTATCTCTCGCATATGACTTTGGTTGCGGGAAAAGTCGAAAAGCTTTTCTAAAGTTGCTTCCATTGAAAAATCGACCAACTACTTTAAAGACATTAGCATCTGACTAAATTCAATCTTTATAATAAATGTATGTAAAAAATATTATGGTCAAAAATCTCGCTCTCTCAAGAATACCCAATGGAAATCAACCTTAACCTCCCATACGAACAAACCTCTATCGAAAAGGACAATGGATTGCCAACCTAGTTTCTGGTTTATAAGTACGTCAAGCCGAATGACACTTCGTATATCAGTTTCCTTTACCAAGGTTCCTTTCGGATCAACAGGAAAAACCAAAATTAAATCTGCCGTGCAAGATCATATTGCAATAATCTGAAAGGAGCTTCTGCTTCTTAGTTAGTATACGAGTCTCTCTCCTGTTTCACTTGATATTGAAATTTGAAAACATCTCGAGGGTTTATCTGCAGGAGCATCTTTCGATTCCATCAAGACGATTCTCTTCCTCTCAACTAGGATTTTCTTTTTCAATCCTTTGGAAATAGACATTCAAAATTTCTCCTTTCGCATTGGTTGCCCAAAACACATTTGAAACAGAATGCCAAAAATTATCGAGATCTACGAATCCACAGGCAGATTGCAATGGATCGATCCGCTTACATTACATCTGAAGTTATCCAACGAATTCAAGGTCTATTGTTCATTGCTTCATGGTCATTTGTACACGTGCAGTTGATACATGGCAGCATTAATGTAACCGATTCTTTATGTGTATTCGAACCGCTATTCTGCCTAAACATATCTTTAGCCAACAACATATTTACGACGTTTCTCATCGAGGGTCGATCCTTGGGCAATTTGCTGGTGCAAAGCAAGGCTATCTTTAAAACCAACATTATCTGTTCATATTCATAATTGATCATGCCTCGGATGCTGGGATCCAGCACCTCCGGCAATCCTTGGCTGCTTTTGAGTTTTTATCTAACTCACTCCACAATACTCACCGCCTCTCCGAATTCCTGTTCGATGGGCTTCCTTCCCGTCAACAATTCCATGAGCACCACGCCAAAGCTGTAAACATCACTCTTCTCGTTCACCTTCAAGGTGTTTGCGTATTCTACAATCAAGAAAATCATCCACAAGTTAAATTTAAAAAAAAAAAAATGGATTTAGTTAAAATAACGTTTCCCAGGAAACCAAAAGTATTTTATGAACAAATAAGCTTTGCATTTCAGACATTGAATGGGAATTTGGTAATGCATTAATACCTCCCTACCACCATCGTCATGGTCTCATTATTTTCTAGGAACATCGCCAGACCGAAGTCCGCAATGTGAGCTTCGAGGTTGGAATCCGGCAAAATATTGTTGGATTTAACGTCCCTGTGCAGCACCATAGGAATACAATAGTGGTGGAGATAGCATAAACCATGAGCAACTCCCATCGCACCGTTATATATGGTAGTCCAATCCATCCTGAAATTTCTGCGACCATCCTTTCTATGCAAGGCCTCCCCAAGGCTCCCGTTTGGCATATAGTCATAGATAAGCATCGCTTGGACAGTGTTGTAGCAGTATCCCAGCAATCTGAGAATATTTATGTGTCTCATATTTCCCATTACGTCCACCTCTGCGACAAAACCAGGACCGTTCATAGGGTGCAGATGCTTGGGTGTTTTCCAGAGCATTTTCACCGCCACGACGCTCTCGCCTCTGCTCTGTATACTATGCCGCTGCTCCCCATTCCAACTATATTGCTCTCGTTTATACATGCATGGGGCACCTCTACTCTGTATACTATGCCGCTGCTGCCCCATTCCAACTATATTTCTCTCGTTTATACATGCCAAGATGTCGGTGACGGTCAAGTCTAGTTTCTGGAAGAGGGTCAGCTTCCACGAGCTTTCCTCGACGTCCATGAATCTGTGCCTTGGGCTATATCCTCTCCTGTATTGTTCTCTCCTGTATAGCACGTAGGCTCCTGCAATAAGTATCGCCATGGAAAGCAGTGTTAGTAATCCAGATTTCACTCCTCCGCCCAACTGCGCTTCGAACTTGGGCGAAGTCGGACTGCGCTCCGAACTTGGGCGAAGTCGGACTGCGCTCGCGCAGTCGGGGATCCCGGCAAAACTTTTGACTTGACGTCGCACGTGCCCTCTGACAGATGTGACGTCTGACAGATCCGATCGCCGCAGAAGTTAATGCCAGTTCGACGATTGGTCAGAAACCCTAGTTGAGGGTCTGTCAGAACCTGTCAGAGGACAACCCCTATCTTCCTCTCCCCGTGGCTATATAAGGCAGTTCGGGTCTTCAGACAAACGGGTGGAAAGAGAGCGGAGAGAGAGGAGAGTGGGGGAAACTTGGAAAAAACAGTCATTCGCAGAGTAGCGAACGAGATCGTTTCAGTGAGCAGTGTAGCTCATCTGTTTAATGTCCGAGCAGCAGACTCGACATTTGTTTTCCCTCTCAGTTTATCCTGCAGCTTTAGTCTACAGATGTTAGTTTTTCCTCAGTTGAGGACTTTTGTAACCCTCGTCTTATATGAATAAAATTTGTTGTTGTTTAAGGCATCTGTAGGGTTTGTGGTTATCTTTGTCGGCACAAAATCAGTTGTTGTCTATACAAATCGCCTCAGAGCGTTTTCTTTCGGGTTCTATAAGTTTGAGCTCAGATCTGAAACATTGCATTCAGATTCGGTGTTTCTCTCCTCCCGTACAGTTCTTGCCGAGCCAAGCAAACCAACGTCGTAGTCGCGCAAGCCTCCGGACAACAAAAGCTCTGCAAGGCAAAAATTTGGCTAAGTCTGGAGCTATCCACCCGACTGTGCAGCGAAGTCGAACTTCGCTGCCTTTGACCAGTGCAGTCGGGCATTGACCAATGCTTTGAACTTAGCACTTCTTCCATGCGCAACCCGATCGACACCTTTCCGTGTGCAACCCGACTACACTTTGTACACAACCATGCACTCGCTTGCATAGCCCGATTGCACAATTTAGTGCACCTTCATTTCTGCAACCCATTCGTGCACAACCCGACTTGGGCCCTTCCACCTTACCTCCTTCGCTATACGCCCTTTGCTCTTTGCTCCCTCTTCTGACTTTGACAAATTAAAAATAAATTAAAATCTTCAAATTGGTATCAGAGCCACTGATCCCTTGACATGGAGACCGAAGCAGAATGGCTTCTAGTAGCAACAACTTGCAGTTGCAGATCCCGCGCTTCAATGGGAAGAATTACGATTACTAGAGCATCCAAATGAAGATCCTATTTGAATCTCAGGAGCTATGGGAGTTAGTCGAGAATGGCTACCCAGAATCGATAGATGCAGCAACATTGGCCACCCTCTCTCAAGCAGACAAGGACCTATTGAAAGAGAACATGAAGAAGGACCAGAAGGCCCTCTTCTACATCATGCAAGTGGTCGAGGAGTCCATCTTCCCGTGGATCGCATCAGCCACCAAGGCGAAGCAGGCCTAGGAGATTCTGGCCAGCTCATACCAGGGCACCAATAAGGTAAAGTTGGTGAAGCTACAGATGCTCAGGAGGGAGTTTGAAAATCTATAGATGAGTGAGTCCGAGTCCATGAGTGATTTCTTCACCCGGACGATGGACATTATCAACCAGATGCGGTTGAATGGAGAAATTATGCAGAGCCAGAGAATCATGGAGAAGATTCTCAGAAGTCTGCCTGCCAAGTTTGACTCGGTTGTGATAGCAATCGAAGAGTCGAGGGATCTGACAACCCTCTCGATAGATGAGCTCATGGGTTCATTGCAGACACATGAACAGAGGCTGAGCCATTCATCTCAGACCTCTCTAGAGCAAGCATTCAAGGCTCAGGTCTCATTTCGAGACAACGGCAGACAAGATTCCCACCATGGTGCCTCTAGTTCTCACGGAGGAAGAGGCAGAGGCAGGCGTGGGAAAGGCAACAAGCAAGGAGGACGGTCAAACCCTAGCGAAGGAGAGACCAACTATAATTTCCATCAGCAAGGTGGAAGAGGCAGTTCAAAAAATTAGCAAGCTGGATCTGGTCAGAAGAAGGACATGTCAAAGGTCCAGTGCTATTTTTGCAAGAAGTTCGGCCATTACATCTCATAGTGCAAAAAATGGATGGCCAAGGAGAACCAGCAGCAAGCCCATTACACGGATGAAACCAAAAATGTGGTAGGAGGAAATGTGTTGTTGACTTGCAACATTGAGGAGGAGTGCCAGAAGAATGTCTGGTATTTAGATAGTGGGTGCAGCAACCACATGACGGGGAACAAGGAGATGTTCTCCCAACTGGATGAAACAGTCCAGTCTGAGGTGAAGATGGGGAACAACAACAAGGTTCCCATAATGGGGAAAGGAAAGATCCTCATCCGCACTAGGCACGATGAACGAAAGCAGATCTATGATGTCTACTATGTGCCTGGCCTGAAGCACAACCTGCTGAGCATTGGACAACTCGTGCAGAAGGGACATACGGTCCAGTTCAAAGATGGAGCTTGCACCATCAGAGACAAGTCGCATGGGCAGATTGCTACAGTGTCCATGACGAAGAATAAAATGTTTTCGCTACAGATTCAGAATGAATCATTGATGTCTCTGAGTGCAGTTGTGAAAGATGCTACCTGGTTGTGGCATCTCAGATTTGGTCACCTGAACTTCAGTGGCCTGAATCAACTACACAAGAAGCAGATGGTGAAGGGTTTACCCCTGATAGAGCAGCAAAATCAAGTTTGTGAGGGCTGCTTAGTCGGCAAACAACATAGGGATTCATTCCCTTTCGGTTAGTCTTGGAGAGCATCACAACCACTGGAGCTGGTGCACTCAGACATTTGCGGTCCGATGCAGACCAACACGTTTGTCGACAACAAATACTTCTTAACATTCATAGATGACTTCAGCCGGAAGACTTGGATCTATGCCATCAAGCTGAAGTCAGAAGCATTTGCTAGATTCAAGGAGTTCAAGGCTCTGGTGGAGAAACAGAGCGGATATCAGATCAAGACTCTCAGGACAGATGGTGGAGGTGAATACATCTCCAACGAATTCCATAACTACTACAAGCAGCATGGAATTCGAAGGCAGTTCACTGCCAGATACACGCCATAGCAGAACGGCGTAGCTGAGAGGAAGAACCGGACCATCATGGAGATGGCACGAAGCATGATGAAGGCGAAGGGATTGCCACATGAATTTTGGGTAGAGGCTGTAACATGTGCAGTCTACCTATTGAATAGATGTCCCACCAAAAGCGTGAAGGACAAAATCCCTCAGGAGGCCTGGAGCGGTGTGAAGCCAAGTGTGGCTCACTTGCGTGTGTTCGGGTGCATTGCATATGCACATGTTCCAGAAGAGAAGCGGCAGAAGTTGGATGATAGAGCTGAGAAGTGCATTTTCATAGGGTACAGTGAGTAGGCGAAGGCATATAGGTTGTACAACCCTATGACGAAGAAGCTCATCATCAACCGTGATGTGAAGTTTCTTGAAGATGAAGCCTGGAACTGGAAGTCAGAGACTGGCCGATCAGAGCCAGCAGTGGTAGAGTCTGTTGACTTGGAAGAAGGAAGTGTGCAGCCACCTGCAACCTCCAGCAGTAGTAGTGGTGCCAGTAGTAGCACAACCACTCCATCTCGGTCGCCTCCATGTGCAAGTAGAATCCAGAACCTGGTGACGCCAGCGAAGACAAGGAGCTTGCAAGAAATCTATGAGGCAACCCAAACCCATGTAGATGAAGAGTACTCTGACTTTGCATTCTTTACTGAAGTTGATCCAGTAGAGTTCGAAGATGCAAGTCAGAATCAGAAGTGGGTGCAGGCGATGGACGAGGAGATTGAAGCCATTGAAAAGAATGATACATGGCAACTGACAGATCTTCCAGTAGGGAAGAAGACCATTGGGGTCAAGTGGGTGTATAAGACAAAGTTCAACGCCCAAGGAGACGTTGACAAGCATAAGGCCAGACTGGTGGCAAAGGGCTACAAGCAGAAGTCAGGCATCGATTACCATGAGGTTTATGCGCCTGTAGCCCGACTTGACACAGTCAGGATGATCCTGGCATTGGCAGCCCAACAGGGTTGGAAGATGTACCAGATGGATGTCAAGTCAGCCTTCCTCAATGGAGTGTTGGAGGAAGAGGTCTACATAGACCAGCCACCAGGTTACGAAATTGAAGGCCAGGAGGGCAAAGTCCTGAAGCTGAAGAAGGCCCTGTACGGTTTGAAGCAGGCGCCCGGGCTTGGTACAATCGGATTGACAGTTATTTTCAGGAAAATGGGTTTGTAAAATTCCCATATGAGCACACCCTGTACATGAAGACAAATGATGTAGGTGAGCTCATTATCGTCTGCCTGTATGTGGACGATTTGATTTACACTGGCAACAACAATGTCCTGTTTGACCAGTTCAGAACAGCCATGAAGAAGGAGTTCGAGATGACGGACTTAGGGCTGATGAAGTATTTTCTTGGCATTGAAGTTGACCAATCGGCAGATGGCATCTTCATTTCTCAGGGCAAGTATGCGAAGGATGTCCTGAAGCGGTTCAAGATGGAGGACAACAAACCTGCCATCACACCTGTAGCCACAGGTTTGAAGCTGAGCAAGCTGGATTCAGGGAGGAATGTAGATCCAACCCTGTTCAAGAGGCTAGTTGGCAGTCTGATGTATTTGACTGCAACTCGGCCAGATCTGATGTTCGGAGTCAGTTTGATCAGCCATTTTATGGAGACTCCGAAGGACACGCACTGGCAAGCAGGCAAGAGGATCTTGTGCTATGTCAACGGGACGTGAAACAATGGCCTATTTTATGCCAGACAGGACCAGTTGGAACTGGTGGGCTTCATAGATAGTGACTAGGCTGGCAGCATCGATGATCGAAAGAGCACCTTCGGGTATGCTTTCCATCTCGGATCAGGGGTAGTCTCATGGGCATCCAAGAAGCAACCCATCATTGCGTTGTCCACAGTCGAAGTAGAATATGTCGTCGCCACGTCAGCCGCATGCCAAGTAGTTTGGCTGCGAAGAGTTCTGAGTGAACTGAACTATCCTCCGGAAGGCGCGACAATAATTTTTTGTGATAACAATTCGGCCATTGCACTGTCAAAGGATCCCGTGTTCCATGGTCGGATGAAGCACATCGATATTCGTTATCACTTCATCAGAGAGTTGGTGAAGTCCGGAGAAATTCAACTGTAGTTTTGTAGATCCAAGGAGCAGTTGGCAGATATTTTCATGAAGCCTTTGAAGGAGGAAGACTTCAGCAGATTGCGAGAGCAGCTTGGAGTCAAAGCGCTCGTGAAATCAGGCTTAAAGGAGGGTGTTAGAAATATTAATCCAGATTTCACGCCTCCGCCCAACTGCGCTCCGAACTTGGGCGAAGTCGGACTGCGCTCGCGAAGTCGGGGATCCCGACAAAATTTTGACTTGACGTCGCACGTGCCTTCTGATAGATGTGACGTCTGACAGATCCGATCACCGTAGAAGTTAATGCCAGTTCGATGATTTAATGCCAGTTCGACGATTGGTCAAAAACCCTAGTTGAGGGTCTGTCAGAACCTGTCAGAGGACAACCCCTATCTTCCTCTCCCCGCGGCTATATAAGGTAGTTCGGGTCTTCAGACAAAGTGTGGAAAGAGAGCGGAGAGAGAGGAGAGTGGGGGAAACTTGGAAAAATAGTCATTCGTAGAGTAGCGAACGAGATTGTTTCAGTGAGCAGTGTGGCTCATCTGTTTAATGTCCGAGCAGCAGACTCGACATTTGTTTTCCCTTTCAGTTTATCCTGCAGCTTTAGTCTACAGATGTTAGTTTTTCCTCAGTTGAGGACTTTTGTAACCCTCATCTTATATGAATAAAATTTGTTGTTGTTTAAGGCATCTGTAGGGTTTGCGGTTATCTTTGTCGGCACAAAATCAGTTGTTGTCTGTACAAATCACCTCAGAGCGATTTCTTTCGGGTTCTATAAGTTTGAGCTCAGATCTGAAACATTGCATTCAGATTCGGTGTTTCTCTCCTCCCATACAGTTCTTGCCGAGCCAAAGCAAACCAACGTCATAGCCGCGCAAGCCTCCGGACAACAAAAGCTCGCAAGGCAAAAATTTGGCTAAGTCTAGAGCTGTCCACCCGACTGCGCAGCGAAGTCGGACTTCGCTGCCTTTGACCAACGTAGTCGGGCGTTGACCGAGCGCTTCCCGGACTTAGCATTTTCTTCCGTGCAACCCGACTGCGCACCTCGGTCCGTGCGCAACCCGACTACGCACCTTGGTCCGTGTGCAACCCGAACTGCTTACAAGCCTTTGTGCGCAACCTGACTGTGCAAACTTCGCTTGCGCAGCTCGATTGCGCAAGCTTCACTTGCGCAGTTATCAGAAGCGCAGCCCGTCTTCGGCTGCGCAGTCCGACTTTGGGCCCTTCCACCTTCCCTCCTTCGCCCTGCGCCCTTCGCACTTCGCTCCCTCTCCCGACTTCGGCAAATTAAAAATAAATTAAAATCTTCAAGCAGAACGAGGGCTCTTATCAACCAGCCAAGTTGGTAATCCATGTTTGTGTAAGCGGCAGGTTGTGCATCCATCGAACAGGAGCCTAGCATTCCTCCGCAGAGGTAACGGTTTCCAACAAAGCTATCGTATGACCACTTTGTAAACAAGCCTTCGGTTGGAATGACGCCCGACAGAAGGTTATAAGAGACGTTGTTGATAGATAGACTGCAGCGTCGAAGAGCTCCCCAGTGTGGGCGAGATTCAGAGTTTGGAGAGACGGCATCAATGCCAACTCAGGTGGGATATTCCCGCTCAAGCTATTCTGTTGCAGGATCAATATCGTCAGACTCTCGCAAGCCCTGATGCTGGCCGGAATGCCACCTGAGAGGTTGTTGTGAGAGAGATCTAGACATTCTAGACTCCAAAAGGTGTTGAATCGATCCGGGATCTCGCCCGTGAGATTGTTATGAGAAATATAAAGGTGTTGCATGCTGCCCCCATTGCAATTGTCAGAGGGCAGACATCCGTCGAGTTGGTTGTAAGAGAGATCCAACACTGAAAGGCTTGAGGAGAGGAAGAGATCGTCGGGAAGCTTGTGCCAACTCGAGGATGTTGAGCTTTTGTAACGTTCCAAAGCCCCTCGGGATGGGACCAGATAGCCTATTTTTTTTGCATTTGGAGCAAATCTAGGTGATCGCACCTTGCCAGATCCTCAGGAATGGAGCCTGTGAAGGCATTGTCTGAGAGAATAGCCCTTTGGACCTTCATCCGAAAGTACAGATCAGAAGGTATACGACCACTTAAAGAATTTCCCCCAACGTCAAGGAGAAAAAGAGACGAATTTCTTCCCAGATACTAAGGCAGAGGACCCCTCAACAAATTGTTCCCAACGGAGAAGATCATTAGCTTGGTCAAATCCGCGACGGTCACGGGAATGTTTCCAGTCAATTTGTTTTCACCGAGACCAAGGGTGTACAGTTTCTTCTGGAATCGTGCCCTTAAAAAAGTTACTATTCAGTTTTAAGGTCGACAAAGACGTCAGGTTCCTCACATTCGGAGAGAGCGGTTCCCCCAGCTTGTTCCCGTGCAGCACCAAAGTATCAAGCTTTGTGAGTCGCTATAATTCGTTCGGGACTGTGCCATGAAAGTGATTGTTCCCCATATCCAACGCTCTGAGATTGGTGAGGTTCCCAATTTCCCTTTGAATGCCATTGTGGAACATATTGCAACCTAATGCTAATGTGTCCAGCGACGATATTCGCCTAACTTCCGGAGGAATACTCCCGTTCAATTTTCCTTGCTGCACACCGTATCGCACCTTTCGCCGCGTTGTGAAGCCCGTTAGGTCTAATATCACGAGGCTTCTTATTTCCCAGTACGACAGTGGAATATTTCCCTTGAAGTTGCAGAATCCGAAGTTCAAGATCTGTAGCCGCGAAAGCCTGCCGATTTCCTCTGGCAAGGGCGCCTTGAATTTGTTATTGAAAGCTTCAAGTGGGACGAGCTCGGAAAGCCGATCCATGCCGCGGGGAAACAGCCCAGAGAAAGAGTTATAGCTTAGATCCAGAAAGACCAACTTCGTGAGGTTACAAATTGAACCAGGAAGCGTCGTAGTGAACTTGTTGTGGGAAAGATCGAGGAATGTCAGCTCTGACAGCAGCTGAATGTCGTCTGAAATTCGACCGCCAAGACCCATTCTCTCAAGTTTAAGTTCTGTAACCCTCCCGTCGCTGCTGCATCTCACTCCAGTCCAATCGCAATGGCATGGTGTTGAGCATTCGTCATATTTATAGTCTTGCCAATGATTGAAATAGCCAAACGGGTCAGTTAGATGCGGCTTCATTTGAAGCAGTGCCTTCAAATCAGTATTCGAATCAGCCTGACATATTAAAGTAACAAGCAGGATCAACACTGTTCTAAACAATGCCATCTTCCTTATTTGAGGTTAGCGTCACTACAAAATTATTTCAGAGTGCTCACAGATGTCACGTAACCCCCTGCAAATTCGAAGGCTACGTTTAGCATTAATGCCTTTCGTATTAAAGGATTGTGTAACTCCATAATAAAAATCTTTCAACAACGTGATGGTGGTGAGATAGCCTTGGTAGGATATATGGATTCAGCTCGATGCTAAAGTTAGAAAATCTGGTCTAAAGTGATATTGCTACAGTTATTTGTTTTGTTAAAAATCAAAGTGCCACCCTCTGATGTGGACTTAATTTAATAAGTGATCAAGAGGTCTATTTTAGGATACACATGTATCATTTTGGAAATCAATATTTTGCTTTTTAAAGAAAAATAGAGTTAAGACTGTTTTAGGAAGGTTAAGTTGAAAGGAGTGAACAACACATCGAGTAACACCAATATTATTTGCGAATCTAATGGACGCGTTTCAACTTGTAAGAGACAATTCCACTACATAACTGTTTATTCATTTAGTTAGAATTTGGTTTCACTTTAGCTATCGAGATTGTTTATTCATTTTAGGTATAACTTGATATCACGAATTGTTAATGAAATCAAGAATACATGTAAATCTATGGTAATAGAATAAGGGGTAAAGACATGTAAATTGATAATGTTTTCACTCTTTCAGGTAAAATATTGGAGTGGAGAGAAAATTTGAAAATAATGACCACGAACATGTGATGGAGTAACAATGGACAAAACATTGTTTGTCGGCAAGCCAACAATATTTTCACTTCTATAAGTTAATTAGACAATAGAATACAATATTTTTAATATTATGATCAAATATAAATGCAATATACCCTTAGAATGGTGAGGGTAATCTAGTAATTGGAAAAATGTATTAGAAAATTATGAATGTAAAAAATGATACATATAGACAAGCCAAAAACATTTTCACTCGTGCAAGTGAAATAAGTGAATATAGAATGAAAATAAAATAAGGTTGCATGTCATCTCTAGACATGTGGATTCTCTATTAAATGTTATGTTATACAACAATTTTGCCAAAGGAAGCCATTTGGTTGAAAGTGTAGGATGTTTAGAGGTGAAGCAACAAAAATATATTTCCAAGAATTTATTCATAATTTTATTTTGGCCATCAGTTTGAGGGTGATAGGACAAACTCATCTTGAGTTGTATTCCCTACAACTTGAACAATTCTTATAAAAAACAATTGGTGAAAGTAATATCCCTATCAAAAATAATGGATTTAAGCATGGCATGGAGAAAAAATTTATATTTGAGGAAATTTTGAACGATAATGGATGCAGTGTATAGGAGAGATAAGAAACAAAAATGAGTATACTTCATAATATGGTCCACTATCACTAGAATAACTAGTTCACCTCCCGATTTAGGGAATTTTTCAATGGAATCCATGGAGATATCTATCCAAAATTGCTCAAATATTGGAAATGGTTAGAGGGTATTATGTGAACCAGGGTTATGCATAAGCGTGAAATATCATAAATTGGCTCTATTTAGGATTTTCAAGATTTTAAATTGGCTAATTTTGGATCCTTTCATTGGGGCCCATTTACCCAAAATTTACAAGATGAAAGTTTTTTTGGGGTAAATTCGCCCATCGTTGATAATCATGAACATAATTTTATTTTAATTCACCGACCTTAAATTACATATGATTTTTATTTTCCCGCCTAATTTACCTTCAAATTATAAATGATTTTATATTTTTCGCCCAAATCACCTTCAAATTATAAAAGATTTTATTTTTTCCACCCAAATTGCCTCATATACTACTTGGATATATACTATACTGGGTACCAATAAATATACATAAAAAATACTCTAACTCAAAAATACCTCTGAAATAACAAAAAACTTGACAAGGTTGCAGAGGAGTGTTTGTCTAAATAAGTCGATCTATTATAAAGGAGTGTCGATCGGTGTAAGATGATCAGTATAATCTAATTAGTTGTAGAGCCATTTTTGTTGGCATAAGCTGATCAATTGTAGAGCTATGTCTATCGGTATAAGCCGATCAATTACAGAGTTGTGTCTATTAGCATAAGTCAATCGGTTGCAGAGCCATGTTTGTTAGTTGTAGAGGTGTTGATCGACATCAACTTATCAATTATAGGGATTGTCGATCAATATTTATCTATCAGTTACAAAGGTATCGATAGACATTAGTCAGTCGGTTGTAGGACCATATCGATTGATATTAGTTGATCAATTGTAGAGGTGTCAATCATCATGCCTACAACCGATCATCATACCTACAGCTGATCGTCAAACCTGCAACCAATAAACATTCATACAACCGATCGTCATGTTTGCAATCAATCATTATACCTACAACCAATTGATATTCCTGCAACCAATCGTCATACCTGTAGTTGATCGTCATGCCATCGGTCATCATGTCAACCTAAATTCTTTCATATTAGCCTAAAACTTTTAAGTTTGTCGTACATTTTTAGATTTTACAAACTGATATTCAGCGCCCCTAACATAGAAAAATTTTTCATAGTTTGAATTTTTTTTGAGATAAATTAATGAAATTCACCATAATTTGAAATTTTTTGGAGATAAATAAATGCAATTCGTCATGTGCACTTCTACAAATTTTGCCAGGATTCCAAGACAATTCGCCTTGATTTTGTAAATAGATTTTGGGGTCGACCCCTTATGCATAACCCTAATGTGAACTCACAGTTTTATCTTTCATATGTTGGAAATGATCAATTAAACCACAAAAGTATGAATATCTTCTTTCATTCCCAACCAAAAATTGTACGCTGAGCCCTTGTATAAGTTTTGAGAAACCCCAAATGGCCAGCTGTTGGGAAAGCATGCATTTCCTGAAGAATGGGGTCCTTTATTTATATATGATTTGGTATAATAATATAGTTATGGTATCATAAATTATGACTATCCCAAGTATATCAAGGGTGTGAATGAGGATATGGTTGAAATTTATAAATGAGAGTTTGCAAAGAGGAGTCCTTTATTAGTTCCTCATGTACTTAATGAATTCACTGAGGTTGTGGTGTGGATATAGCATGTATCATAACATATTATTCATATAGTTGGGATAAATCATCCACCACATTATTCTCCTTAACTTTATTATAGGTGATATCATAGTCATAACCTATCAATTTTAAAATTTATTTTTGTTGTTCTAATGTGGCTACCCTTTGTTCTATGAAATATTTGAGACTTTGATGATCAATCTTCATGGAAAATATCTTCCAATGAGATGACATCTCCAATGATTAACCACAAGTAAAATAATAAGTATTTCCTTATCATAAGTGGACTTACCCAAATTTTGGCCTAAGAGTACCTTCCAAGTAAAGGCCAAAGGTCTTCCTTCTTGCATTAAAACCATCCCACTTCTAGTTCCAAATACATCACTTTCAATGACAAAAGGTTTAGAGAAATTTACTGAGTCCCAAGAAGCCATGAATTTCATTTAGGGTATGAGGCTTAGGCCAATCTTTAATAGCTTTAATTTTCTTGGGGTTAACCCAAACTCCATCATTAGTGACAATGTGATCCAAGTATTTAACCTCTTGTTGAACAAAATAACATTCAAATATCTTTACATAAATATGATGGTCAGATAAAATTTTGACTATTTTATATAAGTGTTGAATATATTCTTCCTATGAATGACTATAAATCAATAAATCATCAAAAAATACTAAAATAAATTTATGAAGGAAAGGGAGAAAAATGGAATTTATTAGACTTTAGAAGGTAGAAGGTGCATTGGTTAATAGAAATGGCATAACCAAGAATTCATAATACCTTTCACGAGTTGTAAAAACTATTTTTATAATGTCCTCATCCTTAATTCTAATTTGATGATACCTTGGTCATAAATCTAACTTGAAAAATATTGAGCCCCATGCAAATCATCAAGTAGTTCATTAATTAATAGAATTAATAATGTATCTTTAATAATGATATTATTAAGGTACCTCTAATCCACACACAAGTGCCAAGTACCATCATTTTTATATAATAGTAACACTCGCAAATAATAGAGGCTAATATTGGAATGGATAACCCTAACAACACAAAGATATTGCACTATCTTCTCAATCTCTAATTATGGAGCATAAGGTTACCGATATAAATGAACATTAGGAGGAATATTACTAGGAAAAATATATATTACATAGTGATGTGAGCAATGAGGAGGTAGTCCCTTGGATTCCTCTTTCACAGGGCCAATAATAGCAAACATTTATGCCACCACTTCATGAGAAGAATTTTGTAATAAATTTTCCATCTTATGGGTAGGAATAAACTATGTCACACCATCCTTCATGACATGTAAATTATATTTATATCTATCTTGACTAAACGTAACCCATAACTCAACATAATTCCATAAAACTAGTCATAACGTTCGTAACCATTGTGATCCTAAAACTATATCACACCCACCTAATGGTAGGGAAAACATGTCTATATTGAGATTATAGGCCCCAATTTGAATTTTGACATTTAAAAATTTTCTTTGCATGATAGGGTACCTCTGTTAGCAATCATGACTTTAACGGAATTGTATGTAGTAATATAACAATTTCCATATTTTTCCATATGTGGATCAATGAAGTTATGTATATTGCCAAAGTCAATGAGAATGATGACATGTTATCCTTTGAACTAGTCAATCATTTTTATTGTTTGGGAAGTGGATATTGCTACTAAAGCATGAATAAATATTCTTTGTTGGGAATCCTCTAGATCCATTGTCTAATCTATGGTTTCTCCCTCTTGAGGATCCTCCTCTTCATATAAATATTTTATGATTAGTGCTTCATTCATATCTAGAAGATACAATTTTTGCTACACATACTTGTACCCCCAAGAATACTTTTCATCACAATTATAACATAACCCTTAGACTAATCTACTTTTCATCTCTTCATGAGTCAATTGTTTTTATAGTGGTAGATTTAGTGGTAGGACATGTCATAGGCTTGGATGAAAAAGATGGCCAAGATTGTAAAAATTTACACATGCATCCTAGAGCCACAAATTTTTCTTCTACCAATTTAACCAATTGTATTATCTATGGTAATTTTTTGGTTCTCAATAGTTTAACCTCAACCCTAATATTATCCTTCAATCCACTGATAAACCAACATTGGAGGGAGTTGGTATTTAGACTAGTGGTATGATTGGCATATTTTCAAATTGAGTTTGATACTCCAAAATGGTTGAGGTTTGTTTAAGTTTTAAAATATCTCCTATAAAATCTTCACAATCACTAGGAACAAAGCGAGTGAGTAGATGTTATTCAAAGTCTTTCCAAGAAATATCAGCTTTGACCTTTATAAGCCACTAAAACCAATGTAATGTGTATAATTCAAAATTGAAAGAGACAATTGTCAAACACAAGTAGCATGAAATATTATGAAGACTAAAATATTGTTCTACCTTACAAATCAATATTTTTAGATATTTTCCATCAAAATTTGGGTAACTTGAAGCTATTGTTATTTGGTATAGTCCGTTGATGGTTTCTTGAACCTTCATATTGAGGATCATTTTAGTCCAATATATCATGTAAGATAGGGTCATTAGAGACACAGATGCCCAACTCATCAAGTTGTTTGGTGACCATCCTCAATAAGTCCTAAAAAGTTTGGAGTTGTGTCTTTATTTGTTATAGACTATCATTAAATAGACTCACTAGCTTGGTAATAATTTGTCTTCTATTTCTTCTTACCTTTATTGTTCTCAAGTACCTGAAGCCATGTTCTAAGAGATATGACCCTTTGGTGATACTAAAAATAGAAACATGATTTTAGAGGTTACTATTTTTTGTAAGAAGCATGGAAAGTGGTTTGGGTGCTATATATAAAAATTATTAGCTCAAGAAGATAATCATAATGAGATATATACCACGACACTAGTTTTGGGTACCCTTACACTTGTTTATATTATTTTATTATTAAGGTTGTTTGTGTGGTAATTGTTTCCTCTATAGACTCAGTTTAAAAGTTACGCTCCATGTCAACCAACCCTTTATGACACTTTGTTCTATTTATTATAACTATTGACCACTCCTAAAACTATGCTATCACCTACAAAGTCTAACTTTGTCATAAATATTCCCTATCTATTTTTAAATTTTAACTATCACAAGTAACTATTTGACACTAATAACTAATGACCTTATACTAACTATTACTAACTCATTTTATTAACTATTACTAACACTAATGTCCCTATTGTCACTAATTTTGACTTTGGTGGTTTCTATATGTCTGTTATATTCTTATATAAAACAAAATTGTGATTATTTTTCGTGCAAGAACTCTAGAATAAGGATGTCTTCTTTGTAGGGTTAATTTTTATGATAAGGTTGTGGTAATAGATTCAATATTCATAGAATTTATTTATTATAAGTTTGATATTCAACATAACTAGATATGTTAATCCAAGGTGTATGTACTTCCCATAGGTCCTCTATTATACCATAGTGATGAATCATAGTGCTTGAACTAATATTTTAAGCCACTATTCAAGGAGGATTCCACACATATCCTTAAAAATACTATCTACCTCTCTATCAGTATGGGAGGGTAATCTTCCTAAATGATGTATCTGGTGTACTATGGAGAATACAAGCCAACAAATATTTCTAAGGTTTAAAGGTCTCTCCTAATACTAGGGGTTCTCCCAATATACCTGAAGATATGTGGTAGCTCAATTCCATAAATGGGTTTTGTCTGAGGCCTAGATATTTGATCCTGATTGCCCCTCACTTCACTAAACACTTTATAGGAAATATAGCTTAGATGATAATGATAACTTCTTCATAATATTTTAAAACCCTTAGTATAGGGTTTCTAACTTAAATAACTACGACAGAAAAATAAAGAAGGTTAGACTTGTTTTTATTTATTTTTATAAGGAAACTAGCAAAAAATAGAAACACAAAATCTTATACCTAATAGTCAAAATAGAATAAAATATCATAGTCATAGCATAACACAATCCTAGAAATCACCCTGATACCACTTGTTATGATCCTACTATAAACATAAACTCACTCACTCAAATATTATAAATAAACATAAATGCTTAAAACACACACTATTGCAATATGAAATATAAATAGAGAAAGGAACAACCTCATAAAATAACATAGAATCATAGGCCACTTTAAGGGGTCAACCTACTTCAATACTTTCATTCAATTACCAAAAATATACAAACATTCTTGCTCCTTGTAGTTTCAAAAACTATCTACCACCTATTTTACTTCCAATTTATCCTCCACTATTTTTATTTGTAACATCGTTTTTTTTTATTTTTTTATAAAATATAAATGATCCGAGTGATCAATCAAACTCTACCTTTACTTTTTCTCGTCAAATTATCTTAATTAAATTCAATAACAGGTTTAAAATAAACAAGAACTAAAGTGAAAGGGGTTTCTTATTCAAACTCTTAAGTCTCCTAAACAATAGTAATAAATAATATTATTTCTCATAATTTCAGGTTTTATATGTATATAAAGTATTGTGTATACATTTAATATTTTAAATATTATTTACAAATTAATTTGCATTTTAAAATATAATTAATTTAAAAAAATTAATTAATAAATATTATAAATTAATATGTTTAAAAATGTAAAATCAATTATATTATTAAAATAAAATTTAAAATAATATAAGATACTGTACAAACATGAATATTGTTTAAAAACTCAATAATAATAATTAAATAGGTATGAGTGTAAGAGAAAGCTAAGGATCGAATAAGACGCTAAACAACCATAAGTCTTATTTAAGAAATAATCTCGATCTCTCAAACTTATGCGTTTAATACCCAAACGAAATCAACCTTAACCTCCCATACGGACAAATGCATTAATAAGTACGTCAAGCCGAATGACACTTCCTATCAGTTGCCTTTACCAAAAACAGGTTGTTTTCTGATCAACAGGAAAAACCAAAAATAAATCTGCCGTGCAATAAATTTTCCATCGGTGAGTATCATATTGCAATAATCTGAGAGGAACTTCTGCTTCTTAGTTAGTATACGAGTCTCTCTCCTGTTTTTCACTTGTTATTGAAATTTGAAAACACCTCAATGGTGCATCTGCACGAGCATCTTTCGATTCCATCAAGACGATTCTCTTCCTCTCAACTAGGATTTTCTTTTTCAAACCTTTGTAAATAGACATTCAAAATTTCTCCTCTTCGCATTGGTTGCCCACAAAACATTTGAACCGGAATGCCAAAGGTTATTGAGATCTACGAATCCACAGGCAGCTTGTAATGGATCGATCCGCTTACTTTACATCTGAAGTTATCTAACGAATTCAAGGTGTATTGTTCGTTGGTTCATGGTCATTTGTACACGTGCAGTCGATACAGGGCAGCATAAATGTAACCGATTCTTTATGTGTATTCGAACTGCTATTCTGCCTAAACATATCTTTAGCCAACAACATATTTACGACGTTTCTCATGGAGGGTCGATCCTTGGGCAATTTGCTGGTGCAAAGCAAGGCTATCTTTAACACCAACATTATCTGTTCAAATTCATAATTGATCATGCCTTGGATGCTGGGATCCAGCACCTCCAGCAATCCTTGGTTGCTTTTGAGTTTTTCTCTAACCCACTCCACAATACTCACCGCCTCTCCGAATTCCGGTTCGATGGGCTTCCTTCCCGTCAACAATTCCATGAGCACCACGCCAAAGCTGTAAACGTCACTCTTCTCGTTCACCTTCAAGGTGTTTGCGTACTCTACAATCAAGAAAACCATCCACTCTTTAAATTCAAAAAAAAAAAATGGATTTAGCTAAAATCATGTTTCCCAGGAAACCAAAAGTATTTTATGAACAAATAAGCTTTGCATTTCAGACATTGAATGGGAATTTGGTAATGCATTAATACCTGGAGCAATGTATCCACAAGAACCTACCACCATCGTCATGGTCTCATTATTTTCTAGGAACTTCGCCAGACCGAAGTCCGCAATGTGAGCTTCGAGGTTGGAATCCAGCAAAATATTGTTGGATTTAACGTCCCTGTGCAGCACCATAGGAATACAATAGTGGTGGAGATAGCATAAACCATGAGCAACTCCCATCGCAATGTTATATCTGGTAGTCCAATCCATCCTGAAATTTCTGCGACCATCCTTTCCGTGCAAGGCCTCCCCAAGGCTCCCGTTCGGCATATAGTCATAGATGAGCATCGCTTGGACAGTGTTGTAGCAGTATCCCAGCAATCTGAGAATATTTCTGTGCCTCAAATTTCCCATTACGTCCACCTCTGCGACAAAACCAGGACCGCTATTGGGGTGCAGATGCTTGGGTGTTTTCCAGAGCATTTTCAACGCCACGACGCTCTTGCCTTGGGGCACCTCTGCTCTGTATACTATGCCGCTGCTCCCCATTCCAACTATATTGCTCTCGTTTATACATGCCAAGATGTCGGTGATGGTCAAGTCTAGTTTCTGGAAGAGGGTCAGCTTCCACGAGCTTTCCTCCACGTCCATAAATCTGTGCCTTGGGCTATGTTCTCTCCTGTATAGCACGTAGGCTCCTGCAATAAGTATTGCCATGGAAAGCAGAACGAGGACTCCTATCAACCAGGCAAGTTGGTAATCCGTGTTTGTGTAAGAGGCAGGTTGTGCATCCATCGAACAGGAGCCTAGCATTCCTCCGCAGAGGTAACGGTTTCCAATAAAGCTATCGTATGACCACTTTGTAAACAAGCCTTCGGTTGGAATGACGCCCGACAGAAGGTTATAAGAGACGTTGATAGATTGCAACGTCGAAGAGCTCCCCAGTGTGGGGGGGATTGTGCCTGTGAAAGAATTATTGGAGAGATCCAAAGTTTGGAGAGACGGCATCAATGCCAACTCAGGTGGGATATTCCCGCTCAGGCTATTCTGTTGCAGGGTCAATATCGTCAGACTCTCGCAAGCCCTGATGCTGGCCGGAATGCCACCTGAAAGGTTGTTGTGAGAGAGATCTAGACATTCTAGACTCCAAAAGGTGTTGAATTGATCCGGGATCTCGCCCGTGAGATTGTTATGAGAAATATAAAGGTGTTGCATGCTGCCCCCATTCCAATTGTCCGAGGGCAGACATCCGTCGAATTGGTTGTAAGAGAGATCCAACACTGAAAGGGTTGAGGAGAGGAAGAGATCGTCGGGAAGCATGTGGCTGAGCCTGTTGTGTGCCAACTCGAGGATGTTGAGCTTTTGTAACGTTCCAAAGCCCCTCGGGATGGGACCAGATAGCCTATTTCTTTGCATTTGGAGCAAATCTAGGTGAGCGCACCATGCCAGCTCCTCAGGAATGGAGCCTGTGAAGGCATTGCATGAGAGAATAGCCCTTTCGAGCTCCATCCGATAGCACAGATCAGAAGGTATACGACCACTTAAAGAATTTCCCCCGACGTCAACAAGAAAAAGAGACGAATTTCTTCCCAGATACTGAGGCAGAGGACCGCTCAACAAATTGTTCCCAACGGAGAAGATCATTAGATTGGTCAGATCCGCGATGGTCACGGGAACGTTTCCAGTCAATTTGTTTTCACCGAGATCGAGGCTGTACAGTTCCTTCAGGTTCCCTATTTCTTCTGGAATTGCGCCCGAAAAAAAGTTACTATTCAGTTTTAAGGTCGACAAAGACGTTAGGTTCCTCATATCCGGAGAGAGCGGTCCCCCTAGCTGGTTCCCGTGCAGCACCAAAGTATCAAGCTTTGTGAGTCGCCATAATTCATTCGGGATTGTGCCATGAAAGTTATTGTTCCCCATATCCAACACTCTGAGATTGGTGAGGTTCCCTATTTCCCTTGGAATGCCATTGTGGAACTTATTGCCACCTAATGCTAGTACCTCTAGCGACAACTGTTGTCCAACTTTCGGAGGAATACTCCCGTTCAATTTTCCTTCCTGCACACTGGTTCCCATCCTTAACCACGTTGTGGGGCCTGTTAGATCTAGGATCCGAAGTCTTCTTAGTTCCCAGTACGACTTTGGAATACTTCCATTGAAGTTGCAGAGTGCGAAGTTCAATATCTGTAGCCGAGAAAGCCTGCCGATTTCCTCTGGCAAGGGCCCGGTGAAATTGTTACTGATGGCTTCAAGTGTGACGAGCTTGGAAGCCCGATCCATGCCGCGGGGAAACAGCCCAGAGAAAGAGTTGTAGTTTAGATCCAGAAAGACCAACTTCGTGAGGTTACAAATTGAAGCGGGAAGCATCGTAGAGAAATTGTTGTGGGAAAGATTGAGGAATTTCAGCTCCGACAGCAGCTGAATGTCGTCTGAAATTCGACCGTTTAGTTCCATCATGTCAAGGTTAAGTTTTGTAACCCTCCCGTCCCTGTTGCATGTCACTCCAGTCCAATTGCAATGGCATGGATGCCATTGTGAGCATTCGTGATATTCATATTCTTTCCAATCATTTAAAAGGCCAAACGTGTCAGTTAGATTCGACTTCATTTGAAGCAGTGCCTTCAAATCAGTATTCGAATCAGCCTGACATATTAAAATAACAATCAGGAACAACACTGCTCTAAATAATGTCATCTCCCTTATTTAACCCCCATGCACTGCTGACTGAAGTTCAAAGGCTACGTTTAGCATGAATGCCTTTTGTATTAAAGGACTGTGAAAATCCAGAATCAAAATCTCTCAACAACGTGACGGTGGTGAGATAGCATTGGTAGGATATATGGATTCAGGTGGATGCTAAAGTTATCAAATCTGGTCTAAAGTTGATATTGCGACAGTTATTTGTTTTGTTAAGAAACAAAGTGTCACCGTCTTTTTACCATCAAGTTAGTACAAAGCGTGGATACAATTAAATAAGTGATCTTAACAGTAAGAGGTTTATTTTAGGATACATGCATCATTCTGATATATTTTGTTTTTATGAAAACAGAATAGAGTTACTGTCTTAGAAAGGTTAAGTTGAAAGGGTGAACAACGCATCTAGTAAAAGTAATATTATCTGGTAATCTAATAGACGAGTTAGAACTAAGAGACAATTCCACTACTTTCATTTAGTTATAATTTGATTTCACATTAGCTATCGAAATTTGCTTATTCATTTTAATTATAACTTGATACGTGGAATTGTTAATAAAATCATGTTTTTCTATATGGAAGTAAGTATCTCGGTATGGTTTGGTCTTCACAACTTTACGAAGCTCATCAAGCTACGGTTTGGTCTTCACAACTTTACGAAGCTCATGAAGCTACATTAAAGAGGGTATATGTTAGAGTCATGCCATATTTTTAACATTTTTTAAGTTAATTTGCTAGAAGATATCAGAATATATTAGTTTATAAGTTTGTTTTTAATTTATAGTTTTATAATTTTATTATAAAATATTTATTTTTTTAAATTAAAAATTTAAATCATTTTTATATTTAGATAAAAGTGAGAAAAATATTTGATTATTTATAGTTTGATTTTCTATTCAATTTTTTTTTAATGTTTCATAGCTAAATTAAGGGATTTTACTTAGCTTTAGTTGTCTTTTTGTCCTTATCTCCCATCTTTAGATAAAGGAGAACATACCAACCGAATAAAACATATTCAAAACTCAATGAAATATATTCAAAAGATTTGTATTCACAAAATAAAATATATATATTTTAAAATATTTGCATTTACTTTTTTAGACTTTTTATACATTATTATATTTTTTAATTAATTTTTTTTATTTTTTTAATTAATTTTTTTTAATTTAAATATTTTATATTAAAATATTTTGAAATGTGGTAAAATATTATATGTCTTACATTTTTTATATTTTATTAATTTAGGGTACGAAAAATATAACCCACTTAATAAAAAAATCAAGTTATGTATTTTGACTTTGTTCAGTTATTGAGTTATCTTTATGTTATTGGATATTATTAAAGACAATAGAGTATTACGTTCTTTTCACTAAATTTTTAATTAGTAATAAACAAAATTTTGATTTTTTAAAATTTTATTTTATTTAATAAATATAGAGATAAAATAAGATTAGTTTAATAGGTTTAGGAAACAAATTAGCATGTTTAAAAATTGATAATGATATAATGTTTTCATTTTCTAAAAAACTATAAACATTTACTAAATAATTAGTTTATATTGTTTTAATTTATAGTTGTATTATGAAATCATAATTCTTGGTTTAAAGCTTTAAGAAAAATGCAATTAATATTTAATAATTCTTTCTTTTCATGGTTGCTTGTGGTAAGTCTTGTTGTGGGAATAAAATGAGTTTAAGAATAATATGGAGGAGAAAGCACAAAGGTGATGATGAGGAAAAAACATAAGAAAAAGAGGAAATAAAATATGAGGCATGGAGGATATCAAGGAACCATATTTAGTAAGATTGACTTTCTGACATACTTTATGGAATGTTGAGGTAAACTCTTAAAAATGGGTTAATATATAATCAATAATAAGAAAAGAAATAAATAAATTTAATGGGCAATAATTTAAGTTTCTTTTCTTGATCATGTTTATATGATATCAAGGAACCATATTTAGTAAGATTGACCCTCCAACATACTTTATGGAATGTTGAGGTAAACTCTTAAAAATGGGTTAATATGTATTCAATAATAAGACAGGAAATAAATAAATTTAATGGGAAATAATTTAAGTTCCTTTCCTTGATCATGTTTATATGATGAGTCTTTGTACTAAGTTTGGTATTGGAGTTTTTTTAAATAGGTTTTTGTTGAAATCCACATGATATCTTCGGTAACTTTCAAGTTATGGTTTACATTTCAGGTCAATATGTTGTTTTTAGTTTTCGATTGCTTTTAAAGCTTATTTTAGAGTAGGAGGGTTATTGAATGCATAGTTGACCTCTTAGTCATGTTATTTGATAGCCTATAAATTTGTGTGTTGATTTTAAGTGAAAAAACTATAAAAGGAATAGTTGAACCTTCAAGTCCTATTGTTGGTCATCTTCTACATAACTTTTCTAGTATATAAACTGTGGAGAATAAGCTATTTGTGTTTCAAATAAGATATCAAACCAAAAGGGTAGTATGAGATACTAAGATGATAATATGGAGATAAGTACAATGGCTTCTCCATATTGGGTTTTGAAAGAAGAGGAGTGGATGTATAATATCTATTATAAGTGGATTCAAGAGCATGCACAACATCTTAAAGGATAAATAAAGTATTTATATATATGATTATAGAGTAAATATGGCTTCTCCTAGTCCAACCTAACTTAAGAGGTTATTAGGAGTTTAAGTGCTAATGTAATTAGGTTTTGTACACTTATCTTATTGAAAGTTTATTCTATACATTATGACCAAAAGTAGTGCGACTACTATAAAGAAATATGTAGTACTTAGATTAGTTATATCAAAAAGATACCAAACTCTTCCAAAGAGAGATGCAATCATTGGAAAGGCTAGAAATAGAAAGAGGAAACAAATCTTCTCTATATATGATTATAATATTAAATATAAAAATCAAATATGAGGATGCAAAACTTATTTATGAAGGCATGTATTTTATGAACTAATGTTCTAAATGTATTGTGGAGAATCATGTACCTAGTTTGATACATTATGTAATTTCTTTCATTATTAAGTTGTTATATTGATGCTTATAGGTGGATTGATTGTAATCTTAGAGGTATGATGAATTTATGGGTATAAAACCCACTAGGTAGATGGATATTCTATATGTATTTATTCTTAATAATACTATCATGATGGTGGTATCTATTATTTATACTCATATTATGGTATTATATATATATATATATATATATATATATATATATATATATATATTTAACAATATTTTTGTTAGAGCTAACAAAAATCAAAATATTTATTCTATATTATTCATTTTTTTTATTGTGGGACGCTCAATGTTGTAGGGTGGTAAATATTTACCTATTTTATGGTTTATCCAATATGGATATGGATGTGGAAGTCATTGATTATATGCTTATTTTAATTAAGCACAAATGATATCAATCATGTTGTTATAGTTATAAAATTTTAAATGATACATAACCATACATTATGGCATAAAATGATAGGTGCATGAAGTGTTCAATTGTAGTACTGAATATTCTAGAATTATTAAGACTTGAAAATACAATGATGTATTTCTTGATGATTATAACTATATTTATTTTCTATGATGTAATAGTGATGATTATTCTATAGAAGTGCCATATATTTATTTATATACTCAATTGTGATCATATGGATGTTGTATATTCTTTGAATTTATTTTGATAAAAATATACTAAATATGTTGTTATATAATAAAACTTGATGACAATAAAATGGAATAGAACCATCATGTATATATAAACATATCTTCATGATTAAATGTAGTTTATTATTATCATTGGTAGGTTTATTTTTTTAATCAAATAAATAGTTCTGGTAATTATGCATGGGAAGGGAATATTTAAAAGAGATAATATGATTTCTAGTACATTGATTGTTGTATATGATAGAGAAATAAAAATATAATTATACATCGTGCTTAAATGTACTAATGACTAGTTAGTATTAGAAGTAGAGGTTTTCAAGAACTATAAATTGATTAGAGGTTCCAAGAATAATTCCATGGACACTAATTGTGATCATAAAAATTTATATTTTAAGATGCTTTATTAGTAAATATCATTACAAATTGTTACAAGTTGTTTTAGATTTTTATTAGAACTCTTATACTTTAGAATAAATATAATATAGTCATCTAAAATGGATGATCCAAAGAGTGTGAATGTACCCCTTACAACTTTGTAGGGACCTATTAGTAAGGGGATGCAACTCACTACATCTGATGAAATTCTTATTGTTTAGCATTATTGATGGTCAAGGATAACCTAGGGAAAGATCACTAGTGAAACTTATTATCCTTTAGTGGTAAGCACATTGGTGCCTAAAGTAGTATAGGATGAATGACATTGTTGTGAATAGTGCCAAAGAGTATGACACTAATTAATTAGATGATGATTAGATCTAGATGATTGGCAACAATGCCTAAGAGTTTTTCCTAACTATATATATGACATATTTTTAAGCTAACATTGAGAGTCACTTCTTGTAAGCACCAAGAAGAATATTGACATTATTTTTTTTTATGGGTAGCTTTAAGGTATCAAAATTAATATGAAGATGTTGAAAGAGGTACTATGCTTATGAAGTCCACTTAAACTAGATTACTCTAATGTTACCTAAGAATTGAGAGTTTGGCATTGAAGTGAGTAGTGTGCATCATGTTAATTTTATCTAGAATGAATGTGGAAGCATTGTAATAGTATATTATCATTTTCAATGACCATGGAGTTTAAACCACACTAAATAAAATCCTTGGTTAGTTTAGGAATCATTAATGTGGGGGGGTCCAATCCTGAAAATTTAATAAATCTCCAATGGAATAAAATCACTACAAGTTGAGGTAGATGTATTCTAAGTTAGAATAAACATTTCTAGAATTTCATAATAATAGATATGCAAAGCATTACATAAAAGATGAAGATAAGAGTGGAACTGATTGATTTATTCCAAGGATCAACTCTGTATAAATAGCATAGTTGATCATTAAGAGTCGGATTACAACAACTCATCAAACCTGATTTAGACACCATTGAGAGTTCTCCTGGTACATGGAGAAGTGGAAACTCAAGTGTCTATCCTAGTGTAACTTAAGAGAATATTCACTTATTCTAACACCCCCTTAAGTGATACTAGGGGATATTTTTACAAATGAGTCCCGGTAACAAGGTTTGATTAGGTACTCATGTACAATATAGATAGTTGGTAGAAAAACCCCTGTGGAGAAAAACCAACTATCACCTCTTTATTTTTAAGTGATGGTAAAAACCTAGTGGGAAAAGCCATCAATCAAAAATAAAGAAGTATGAAAGAGGCTTGTATTCGGATGGTGAATATTGTCCTCTTATACAAAAGAATGATGAGTCCCAACAACAAGGCCTGATGAGGTACTCATTTACAATATAATGAGAGGTGGAAGACCTCTGTGTCAATGTAGTTGTAATACTCCAAGTTTTTCTCGCAACTAGAGAAGGAAATGACTTAGTGAATATTTCTGAAATTTGATTCTCAGTCGGAATATAGTCCAAGTGTATACCCCCATTCTGAATATGTTTCCTGATGAATTGCATGTGTATCTCAATGTGTTTTGTGTACTGATGCTCTACTGGATTGCATACAATATAAATTGTGCTCTGATTGTCATACCAAAGAGATATAGGCTCTTTATGAAAGAAACCAAATTATTTTAGAATTTTATGAAGCCAAAGAGATTCCTGACTGGCTGAAATTGTTGCTATGTATTCTGCCTTTGTAGAAGATAATAATACTGCTTGTTGTTTCTTGCATAAATAGGCTATTGGCGAATAACCAAGGCAAAAAACATAGCCAGAGGTTAAATATATGTCATCTAATGATGCTACCCAATATGAATTTATATAGACAATGATATACATGGATTCTTTCTTATATATTAGCCCAAAGTGCATAGTGCTCTGCAAATAACAAAGAATTCTTTTAGCTACTTGTCGATGAGTAAAATGAGGGTTATGAGAAAATCTGGATATGAGCCCAACAACATATGAGATATCTGGATGACTATGAGTAAGGTATAACAAACTTCCTACAATATGATGATAGAGAGTTGTATCACATAGAGGGGATGAGCAGGAAGTACTGATATGAATACCAAATTGAAAAGTGATAGGATAAGGTTTGCAATCTATCATTTTAAACTTTTTAAGGAGATATAGGGTGTACTTTTGTTGACACAAGGTAATTCCTACATTTGTTTGACTTATTTGAATCCCAAGGAAGTAATGAGCTAGACCTAGATCAGCCATTTCAAATTTTTTAGAGAGGGAGTCTTTTATAGTTTGAATGTGAGTGAAGTTACTACTAGTGAGAAGAAGATCATCAACATAAGGAACAAGACTGATGATATTGCCTTTATTTATCCAAATGTAAATTGTGTTATCTGACTCACAATGAGAAAATTTTACTAAAATAAGGAGTCCATATTTTCATACCAAGCTCTAGGGGCTTTTTGAGGCCATAGAAATATTTTTTAAGCCTACAAACAAGAGAGGAGTCTTGAGTGAAACCAGTGGGTTGTTCCATGAATATTTCTTCTTTTAATTATCCATGTAGAAAAGCACTTTTTACATTCATTTTATAGAATGACCACTTATGGAAAGCAGCCAGAGCAAGAACCAATCTAAAAGAATCCATTTTAGCAACTAGAGAAAAGGTTTATGCATAATCAATACCCTCTTTTTGAGAAAAACCTTTGGCTACATGACGAGCCTTGTATTTATCTATTTATCCATTAGGCCCATATTTGATTTTATAGATCCATTTACAACGAACTAATTTCCTTCCTTTAGGTAAGAGAACTAAATCACAAGTCTCATTTTTTATCAAGGAAGAAAATTCATTTTCAATGGCATCATCCCATTATTTTATACCTAAGGCTTCTTTGAAGGATTGAGGATAAGAGGAAATAGGTTGACATACAATACTAGTGCCTATGGGGTTGGATGATCTAGTTGAAGGAAGATTTTGAATGTAAGGAGTAGCTTCATTAACAATGATGCGGTCCCATTTTGGCATAGAGCAAGGAGTTAAAGGATTTGAAAGACATTGAGATGGAGTTACATGTTCATCATCTTGATTATCGATAACCAAGTTAACTTCAATATTTGGCTCTTCATAATATTGAGGTTCTACTATAGGAGAAATATCAATGGAGGAAAAGGGCTTTTGAGGATATTTTTGAGGGAATGTATCAAAATATATTTGCCTACATTCCATGTATCACTATCTCTAAAAATTACAGTTTCCCTCAAGTAAGGGCGAGTTTTTTGAGACTATTGGTATAAAGGCCTGGCATATATTTTTCTGTATCAACCTTACTACATATTGAATATCTCTCTTACTTATAGTTTCCCTCTAGTAAGGGTGAGTATTGAGTTATCCATATTTAAGTCTGGTTGATATCTTTGCATTTCAAGCCTAACTTCCTTTAAACTTCTTCTCCATACTTATAGTTTCCCTCAAGTTAGGGTGGGTATTGAGAGGAACTAAAAGGACTTGGCATTTCTTTAAGCAAACAATATTAAAACCTCATTATACTTATAGTTTCCCTCTAGTTAGGGTGGGTATATTGAGTTGTTATATATTGAACAACTTCATTATTTCCCTCTAAATTGCATAAATTTGAAGTTCTAAGGGGGGATATTTTGGTAAATTAAAACTTCAAATTTTTCTTTTGTGTTAAAATGATGAATTCAATTGAACCTCTCACCCCTCATAACTTTCACACTTGGAAACCTAAAATTTTAAATCTTATCTTTCAAAAATATCTTACTCATTTGCTAGAAGACAAACAACCAAAATTTGATAAAGAATATGAAATCTTTGTTCATAAAGGATAAATACACAAAACTATGGGTATTATAAACTCTAATACCATGCTAGAATTTCACAATAATAGATATGAAAAGCATTACACAAAATATGAAGAGAAGAGTGGAACTGATTGATTTATTCCAAGGATCAACTCTATATAAATAGCAAAGTCGATCATTGAGAGTCGTTGGATTACAACAACTCATAAAACCTGATGAAGACACCACTGAGAGTTATCCTGACACATGGAGAAGTGGAAAATCAAGTTTCTACCCTAGTGGAACTTAAGAGAATATTCACTTATTCTAACAAACATCATAGTTATAAGTGATTTTAGAACCAACATGTTAGAGCTATTGGTGCAAGACATGGTATAAAATATTAGCATCATAGGTGATAAGAACCATAAATAGATTGTATTGGAAAGTTAGGTGGTCACTCTTGCTAGAAAAATGCCCTTTCAATTGAGAACCTAGTGTTATGTCAAGTGATGATTCTTAAGTATGGACTATTATAACATCTTATAAATTAAGATGTTAGAAAAATAGATATATGAATTATGTAAAAATTTTACCAAAAAAATTGGGCCACCTAAGCATTTGGATGATTGTAAAACTTAAAAAAAATTGTGTAAGAATAACTTTACTATGTCTATGTTTATAATAGTTTATTATGTATTAATAATAATAATTATGTGTATTATAAAATTTGAGTGAGCTTAATTTGGAATTCTAAATAAAAGGTTGAATGCTAAAACCTTATATGTGTTAGAGGTGAGGTAAGCATTGTACACCATGCTCTTATGTTCTCTAAAAACAATTAAATCTAATAATAATTCTACGCATGTAATATGGCCCATGGTACTATGGACATTAAAAAATACATTTTTAAATGTTCTCTAGGGATTTATATCAAATATTTATTTTAAATTTGTGAAAATAGTATAAAATAGATAAAGAAGGCCTATAGTACTTTTGTTTGGAAAGTAATAAATTTATCTAGTTTGCTTGGTCCAAGATTTATGGAAATAATGACATATTCATATGTATGGCCTATTATATTTTGGATTTTAAAACCAAATTTGTTATTTTATTATGCTTTTGTAAATATAGCCTATGATCTTGTGTCCTTTTCTTAAGGATTTACATGTAATCTAGCTATTAAAATATGATTTGAATATTCCTAAAGTAGGATGAAAACACAAAGAAGAACTATAATATTTCTATTTGGTAAGTAGTTTCTCAAGTTTGCTTCCTCAAAATTTAATTGTACTAAAATATTTGATAGTGTAAAAATAAACATTAGGGTGAGAATTTCAAGTTTAGGTTTAGAAAATTCATTATCATAGATTATATGAGAATTAAGAAAGGCTACTACAATAAGTGACCAAGCATTAAAATAGTCATTAAAATAATGAAAAATACATATTAGGGCTTCTAAATGAAAAATCATGTCAATTTATTAAAAAGTAATCTCTTCAAGAGTTGTAAAATTCAATGAAAATAAATATAATAAAAATCAGTATTTTATTTAATTATACTTTGACCAATAAATAATGAGCTCCCAAAGAAAATATACACTAAAGTAAATGATTAATAGGTGCTTTATTTGTAAAAAATATTGGGAATCGGATTTCCATCTATTAGAATAAGTGAATATTCTCTTAAGTTCCACTAGGATAGACACTTGAGTTTCCACTCCTCCATGTGTCAGGAGAACTCTTAGTGGTGTCTTCTTGAGTTTCCACTCCTCCATGTGTCAGGAGAACTCTTAGTGGTGTCTTCATCAGGTTTGATGAGTTGTTGTAATCCAACGACTCTCAATGATCAACTCTACTATTTATACAGAGTTGATCCTAGAGGTAAATCAATCAGTTCCACTCTTCTCTTCATATTTTTGTGTAATACTTTGCATATATATTATTGTGAAATTCTAACATGGTACCAGAGCAAGATAGATTTTGTTAGTATTCTCTCTTGAAGGTTCTAGGATCTGATTCATTTACTTTGGATAATTTTTTTTGGCTATCTAACTTCAAAGTTTGCATTAGTCTCTTTTTTATCCATTGTTATTTTACTATTTCAACATATTTATTTTTATATGTTGCATATTCTTTCATATATATTTTGAATTCGTGCTTGAGAATATTTTTAAGAAAATAGAGCTATTTCCTTTCTTTAAAAAAAACATGGATTACCCTGTGTGAAGGTGCTTTTCTCGCCCTTCTTTTCAAAGGAAAAAGAGCCCTTTTATTTTATTTATTTATTTATTCTCTCTCAGCGTATTCATGTTATTCTAACTCTTAGTTATATCCATTTCTTTTCGATAGCGAAAATCTCGGATGAACCAAGTGTTAACTTAGGAAATATTTTGAATTTCTTTTATTCACTCGTGGAGGGAATAAAATCCCTCCCTCATTAATATTTCACTCCTTGTTCTCTGGTTCTTGGCGTCATCTATGGTGCTCTCAACGTACGCTCCAAAATTATATAGACGTTAGGGAACACCTAATGCTCGTTGGCACTCTCGTTACAACTTGGGCCTCTTCATTTCAAACTCTCTGGCGCACTCATCATTCATTTAGACGTCTCAGAGTTTACCCATTTGGCTCATTGTTCATCTCGAAGTTTGTACAATCGACACTCTCTCTCAAATGGTATTTATACCACACCCCCTACAGTTCAATTCAAAAAGTATATTGCTTTATATATTTTTATCTAAAGAGAACATATTTTTCAGAACAACGCTCTAGCTTCAGTTTACTTTTGTCAATTTAGATGGTATTTTTTTTAGTCGTAATCCGCAGGAACAACGCTCTAGCTCTCGCCCATTCGGCCCTCTGGAGGAGGCATCTCTGTTTAACATTTTTTGTAGGTCTCCCGGCTTTCCGTAGGCTCACCACATTTGTTTTGAAATCTCCTTTTTTATTTTTTTCAAAACGTAAATTTAAATAATTGGTTTCCAAACTTTTTTTCATTTATTTAAGTAATTAGTTTCTTATTCTATCCTTTTTATCTATCATTTCTGCAGCATTACGTGATTAAAACTAGGGCATTTTTATCTAATCATTTTTTTGCATTTTATCTATTGCTCCTTCTCTCTTTTTCCAGTGTTAGCCTCTTCCCATACGGCTCTCTAGAGAGGCATATCCTTTATGTATTCTACAGTGTTAGCGTGGTGGCCTCCCTCATGGTGATTTCCTCTCTCCAAGTTCCCTATTTTTTTTGCTTTCCTTCGCTTGTTGTTTCAAGCCGAAAGTCTATAATTTTTTAATTTTTCGCATTTCCTTTTGTTAGATCTCGATTCGTTCGAATCGTGGGGTTTCGTAATCCATTATCTACATTTTTTTATAGGCCCAATATTATTTATTGTGGCTCTCCTCAAAACGACAGATAACCATATTGTAAAATTTATAATAATTTTTTTTTTGGGGGGGGTGTTCGGGTGTTTTTTAGCACCGATCGCAGTTCGGGGAGGGGAGTCTTCTTGTCTTTGCGTCTTTTGCATCTCGTCTCTCTGCCTTTTACTTGCCTTTTTTTCTTCTTTGCATATAGTCTTAAGGAAAATATTTTTTAAATTTATTTCCTTTCAAATATTTTGAATGCAAAGGTCTTTATTTATTTTATTAATTTTCTTGAGATTAAAAGTATTCTTAAACTTAAATTTAAATTATAATTTCTCTTGCTATAAAGCAAAACTTCTATCATTTTGCTTATGCATTAAGGGAAATATATTTTAATCTAACAGTAATCATTAAAATTTTAGTTTTTTCATTATTTAAGCATTCACTCTCTAATTACTTTTCTCACCTATCTTGTTTATCAAAATTTGAGAAAAGCTATCTTCCTTATAACATCTTCTAAATATATTGTTATTGTTAAAATAATAATTTTACACAAGAAGTTCCTTTTTTCCTTTGAAATTAATTTTTACTCTTTCTTATCATTTAGTTTATTAATATATTCGAACTAACTATTTTAAGAAAGAGCTTTTCTCACCTTTTCTTATTCTCTAAGGGTGTTATTGTTAAATCTATTTTAAATTAAAACTTAACAAATTTTTTAAAGGTTATAAAAATATATAAAAGTTTAAAATACTTTTTCATAAAAGTTTTCATAAACCTAAAATTTTCCATAATTGAAGTTTTAAGGGGGGAGTATTGGTAATTTAAAACTTCAATCTCTCTCTTGTGTTAAGATGAATTCAATTGAGCCCCTCACCCCTCATAACTTTCACTCATGGGAACCCAAAATTTTAAATCTCTTTCTCTTTCAAAGGGCTAAGAGAAAAGCGTCATTTGTAACCTAATAATTAAATTCCTTTTTTGTTTTATCTTTTAGGGAGGGTGTATTCTTCTAGATTTCTTTATAGTAGCCTTTAATTTTTAGAGGTATATATTGTTTATAAAATCTCTAAAAAGTATAAGAAGATATTCACTAACTTCATGCCCACCCTCATTTATATCAAAACAAATATATTTTTATTTTATTTTAAAATGTTTTATAGGATCTTTACATTGGCAATTCCTATATACATTAACTAAAAAATATTATTAAAACTCAAAAAATATATTTTTTGGTCAACCAAATCTCTCATTTTCACTTCAATTTCTCATTTGAAGTTAATGGAGGGGTATTTATAGTCGGAAAGGTTTTTCCGAGATGGACACAATGGTGGTGTCCATTTTTTAGTTTCAAGACTATTTTCAATGATGTTTTTAAATTTGAAAATTATTGTATCATGGAGTGCACTCTCGGTTGAACCCGACACTCCCAGCATTGGTGCCCTTGTTTTGTTGGTTGTCCATTCTTTGGACCTTGTTATTCAGCCCATTGTGTCATACAGGTGGATACCACTACTTATGCTTGCGGAGTCAATTTGGACATCCCTTACAGTTTTTGTGGTTCTTTATCCATCCTATCTTCACATTATTTTTGTGAGACACTTTGTTTCTTTTTATGAGACACTTTGATTTCATGGTTCGCGAGCACCAGTCTGGGAGTATGAATTCTTTTCTGCAACAAGTCTCTAATTTTTTGAGACATCTAATGGGTCCATTGCAGGCTTCTTAATGGAATTTGTCCTAAAGAGGGGGTTGAAGAGGACATATTCCTTCCTCTCAATCCTCCATGCACATCTTCCTTATTCTTCTATTCTGGCAGGTGGTTTCCCCTTGAAATTTTCTACCATTACCCTAATTTTGTTGTTTGTCCACAAGGTTTGGACCTAGTTATCAGCCCATTGTACTCATATAGGTGGAAACCACATACTCATGCTTGTGGAGTCATTTTTGGACTACCCATGCGATTTTTTGTGGTTCTATCTCCATCCTATCTTCACTTTGGATTTAGGGGACTTTTCTTTAAAGATCTTTATTCTTTTGATCACATGTTGTAAATGAGTACCTTATCAGGCCTTGTTGTCGGGACTCATCTTTGTGGCTATACCATCTCTATTGTACATGAGTACCTTATCAGGCCTTGGTGTCGGGACTCATCTTATGTAGGTATGCCACATATTGTTTATTCCTTTTTTCACTTACCCCTACTATCACTTAAGGGGGGTGTTAAAGTATCTTGGTGCATAGAGTTTTTTCACCTCTCTCTCATTCTTCTTATTATTCTTAGAAGCACTTCATTCGACAACATATTCAGAGCGAGGACATACACTTGGAATATATTCCAACTGAGGCATAAATTGCAGACATCTTCACCAAGTCAATTTCTTCTCCGCATTACCTTCAGTTGTGAGAAAAACTTGGAGTATTACAGTTGCATTGACAAAGAGGTCTTCCACCTCTCACTATATTATAAATGAGTGCCTCATCAGGCCTTCTTATCGGGACTCATCATTTCTTTGTATAGGAGGACAATATTTGCCATCCGAAGACAAGCCTCTTTCATACTTCTTTGCTTTTGATTGATGGCTTTTCCCACTGGGTTTTTACCATCACTTCAAAACAAAGGGGTGATAGTTGGTTTTTCCCCATAGGGGTTTTTTCCACCAACTATCTATATTGTACATGAGTACCTAATCAGGCCTTGTTGTCGGGACTCATATTTTATTTGTTAAAGAGGACAATCTTCGCCATCCGAAGACAAGCCTCTTTCATACTTCTTTGCTTTTGATTGATGGCTTTTCCCACTAGGTTTTTACCATCACTTCAAAACAAAGGGGTGATAGTTGGTTTTTCCCCATAGGGGTTTTTTCCACCAACTATCTATATTGTACATGAGTACCTAATCAGGCCTCATTGTTGGGACTCATTTGTAAAAATCTCCCCTAGTATCACTTAAGGGGGGTGTTAGAATAAGTGAATATTCTCTTAAGTTCCACTAGGATACACACTTGAGTTTCCACTCCTCCATGTGTCAGGAGAACTCTTAGTGGTGTCTTCTTGAGTTTCCACTCCTCCATGTGTCAGGAGAACTCTCAGTGGTGTCTTCATCAGGTTTGATGAGTTGTTGTAATCCAACGACTCTCAATGATCAACTTTGCTATTTATACAGAGTTGATCCTAGAGATAAATCAATCAGTTCCACTCTTCTCTTCATATTTTGTGTAATACTTTGCATATCTATTATTGTGAAATTCTAACACCATCTCCTACTCAGTTCCTAAGGCTTTCAGTCGATTTTATCCTTTATTATATTTTTGTTGGAAGTTCCTTGGGTTCTCTCGAATACTACTATTGATTGTGGTCTTCAATGGAAATCTCCCTTTTCCACCTGACGTCTTAAATATTTTTGAAATTTTCTTCTCCCCCATGCCTTTTGGGGGGTTCGAAAGGAATGCAATGCTAGAGATTTTTATAATGTGGAAATTAATATAGAATTGAATAGCTTTAAAATTATTTGGAAGGTTTCAAAAAATGTTACAGTTACTCTCAAGAACTTAAATATTTATCTGGGTGATTCCCCACGTGAAGTCAGACTCAAAGAGTGGCTTGAATTTATATTGTTGGCATATCCTCTACCTGCACCTAACCCTAGAAGTTTTATACATTGGTCCCCATCACCTATAGGCTAGTTCAAATTAAATTTTTATGGGGCCCCTAAGGGGAACCTCAAATTAGCTAGTGTAGGTGGCATAATTTGAGATAGTCATGGGGTTATTATCCTTGCTTATGCAAAAATCTTGGGAGTACAATCCTCCCAATTTTTTGGTACACGAGCTACCTTTAATGGTGTGATGTAGTTAAAATTCTTGGTATCGAAAATACTATCATTGAAGGTCATTCCTTTCTAGTGATTAACATTCTCAGGGGGGTCTTCCAACCTTATTGGAATGTGTCTAATCTCATTGATGAAATGACATGAAACTCTCACTTCCTTGATAATGTTAGGTTTGAGCACATGCTAAGAGAGGGTAATATGATGGTTGACTCAATTGCAAATCTGGTTGTTCATTCGTAAGGTTTATCTATTTGGTGGGGGAATTGTCCCAGTGAGATATTTTATGATGCGAGGGATTATATTCCTTAAATTTTGTTAGAAGACTATTCATGGGCTACGTATGTGGTGGAGTTCCTGGTATCTCCGCAGGCCCTTGATGGTCTTTTGCTAGTACGAGAAATTTATGGTGTCTTCTTTGTTTGTCTAGGTCCACTGTCTATGGCTAATTTCATGTTGTCCTCTTTGTCTTTGTGGTTTTCTCCTCATTGTATGTGTCTCTTGGATATGTTAATCTTTATTTTTTGAATCTTGAGTTTTATTTTTCATTTTCTTCTCCATTTGGGTGGTTGGTGTTTATCATTTTAGGCTTCGGGTCTTTCTATTGTAAAAGGTTGTAGGGACCCTTTCAAAACCCTCTCCTTTATTAATAGTACCAAAAAAAAATTATATCATATTTTTAGTATAACAAAAGAAATAGATTAGCATAGATCTATTTTTGTCAAACCTATAAAATTATAAATATTATAAATATTATAAAAATTAAATGTATCAATGGAGGTAATTAGCACCCACTACTACAAACATTGAAGCATGCAAATAGTATGAAATACAAAATAAAATTATGATAAAAACTATACAAAAAATTACTAAAAATAAACCTTTTGCTTATAGGCACATTGTAAAAGGAATAAAAAAATAGGAATATCATGAGAATACTTCAATGACATGGTTAGATGATAACCAAGCAAAATGAAGAAATTTAGTGGATGGAGGACATTTATTGCTTTGCAAAATTAGTGTTGGCAAGAAAAATTATAAGACAATAATACTATATTGATATTATACATGTCACTAGTGGTGTTTTCATAGTTTCAATACTATTCTATGGGTGTGAAAAATAGGTGAAAATGACTTAAAGTAAAGACACATAAAAATGTATGACTTCTTTAAAAAAATTATTTTGGCTTAGAAACAACTGGTATGATTTGTTTTCTAAGCTATATAAAAATAATGTAAATAGATAGTCTAAGGATAAATTCAAAGAAGAATGAATAATAAAAAAACACATGGATGTAGAACAAATTGAATTTGGAATAAAATAATAAATAGATGAGTAGGAGTAATATTAATTTAACAAGTAATAAAAAATAAATATAGGTTTATATTAAAGAAAACATTTAACTTATAGGAGAAAAAGGAACAAGAGTTGATGATAGCTTTATATACTATCATCAAAAGAGGTTTATATAGGGATAAACATCAAATGTAATGAAGTTCCTCATAGCCCTAAGAAGTAGTTCAAATTAACTTTAAAAATTAAATGAGAGGAAAAGACATATATGTTAGTACATTATATATTCAAACACATAACTTTAAACTAGTATATATGGATTATTAACACCTTGAACTATAATACATGGTATGGTACCCACTTTTCAAGTTATTTAAACAAGTTATATTTATAGCTATGCGTCTTTAACCAAAATTCCAAACCAAATTCCATGGCAAGGTACCCACATGCATAGCAATACCAAGAACATAGGAAATCAAACAAATAATCTTGCATATAGTAGTATTTAATTACAAATCAAAATTGAAGGTAAATAGTACGAGTAAAGGAGTCAAACACATAACATTGTACCTAAATTGAAGGTCATGACATGATATCTATTTTATTAGACTTTAAAACAACATATTAATAGAAGTTATTAAAACATATTAATAGAATTTTGTTGGATTAGTAATGTGAAAATAAATATAAATTAAACAACCTTGTACTCACATAGATATGAATTCTTAATTAAAAGGACAATAATGGGTACTTAATCAAATAGTCATTTTCCAAGTTATTTAAACACCTTGATGGTAGACTTTCAATGGCCTAACAACTCGACAATAAAGGGATTAATTTGAAATAGGGAAAATCAAGATATAACATTATGTTCATAAAAATAAATTTTAACTAACTGTTTAATATTAATTTATTTTAAAATATAAAATTTAAAATAATTTATAAATTAATTATAATTATTATTTAATAATTTTTCACATAAATTATTTGAAAATAAAAAATATTTGTATTTTTCTAAATTACAAACCATATTTCTTTGAAAAACAAAAAAACATATAATATTAATTGATTACATTTTTATCTACATATTTCCAGTGAAAAGCTCCCTCTATTCTATTTTATTCATTTGTTAAACGATTGTTTTTAAGAATAGATCTTCTAGATGTAAGAGTTTTTTTGGAAGAGCTATCCCACTTAATAGAAGCTTTTACAACTCCAAGACACTTTAAGACAAATGAAGGTTTCCCTTGCTTATTTCCATTTTTTCTTTCGGTTACAAGCAATCACAGATATGGAAAGGCACCAACATAACTCAAACTGTAAGTAATTTTTTGCACAGGAACATGATATCTTTATAGGCTACTTTCATTGCTTTAACCATGGTGGGTGCTTTTAAAATTATTATTATTTTTTATATAAAAAAATTGGTTATATAATTTTTGTTTACTATTAAAAATTTTAATTTTAAAGTTACTCTTCATAATTCAAATTATTATTTCTCTGAAAATAAAATTTGATAACTCCAAGTATTTATTTATTTTATGGAACCCACGTAGTCTAATCGTGTTCTTTAAAAGAATGTTTTAATAAGGATAATAATTATCCTTATATTGATAATAATTATGTTTTTTAAAGAGTGGAAGTACTATAGATTTTTTTATATTTTATTAATATGGGATATGTATAAGGTAGTTGGGTTTAGTTGTTATTATAATTTTTTTACGAGTAAAATATTATTATAATAAAATTTTGTTTTAGTTTTAATACTTAATTCCGTTTAATTAATTCAGTGTATGTATATTTTACATTAATTTGCTTTTCTTGTTTAAAATGGTTTATAATTTTTATTATTATTATTCCTAATAAAATAGTAAATTGAAAAATAAAAGTTTTAAATTTTAGTTTTGTAAAAAATTTCATTTTTTTGTTTTTTTTTAATATATTTTTTAAATGATATGAAGTGAGGGAGATTTTAGTCATTTGGAATTAGAACTATTGTTGTCCAATTACCAAGATAAGGCTAAGCTTCCAAGGTTCTAAATCTGGGTCTCCTCTTGATGAACACTTAAAAATCACCAATCCACCCAACTTGCTTCTATAAAAGATAGTTTGTCACACATTTCTAGTTCTCCTCATTGGGGTCTTAATTATCATAAAAAATAATAACTAGGTTTTAATTATGAGGAGAATAATTTAAATATGGGTCCAATTTGGGTCAAGCTCTAAGTATTACCCTACCAATATTGGTAGGAGGAGATCTTGAGGGGGATTGCGAGACATGTTGGGGAACTCTTATCTTTTGATTCAACTATGAAGGAAAAATCTTGATTGATTTATGCTAGGATGTGCATTCAAATTGATATTAACAAAGAAATCCCTTCTTATATTAACCTCCATTTGAGGCTTGGTATCTAGAGTCAACGTATTGAATATGAAAATCATCCAAGATTAGGGGATAAACCCAAGAAAATAACAAATCAAATATCTTTTTTTGTTAATAAGCAAAAACCTCAAAGAAGAGTTTGAAAAAAGAAACTAGATATAACCTCAAGGAGCATACAAGGCTAGGTAGATTCAAGGAATTCAAAGGGTCCAGTGGTTAGACAACAGTGGAGGAAAATTTTAGAGGATGTGGTGATTGAAAGGATGGATAAAGAAGAAAATTGGGATGAGTTCACAAAGAGAAACCAATTACAATTTATATGGAGGATAAGGTAACTTCTAGAACTATAAATTCAAACTTTTACAAATCCTTTCGAAATATTAAGAAGATGTAAACATGGATGCAGTTTCCACCCTCCTTTTCTAAGAAAAGTTGAAGAATGTCTCACCTAGGCATAAGTCCCTTTCAAAGTATGATTTGAATAAGACCCTATTTACATTTCTACACTGAAGTAAAGCTTTATTTAACCTTGCTAACAATATCTTGCATGAAATGAATTATATGGTTAAGGCAATGGGTATAGATTCAACAAAAGGTCTAGTCAAGATTACAATTAGTGTGGTCTTTGAAATAAAAAATGGCAAGAACTTTTATCTTACCTTGTTTCTAAATGGGATATCATGGGTTCTAAATCAAGAAATCAAAAGAAAAAGGTTGTAGATGTGGGTTTCAAAAAAATTAGGGCCAACCACCCAAACAAGCATCTAGGTAGAAAGATACTAGAGATGAGATAGCTGATGGAAAGCAGAATCTCTTAGGTTTTAAACCTATAAAATCCTCATGTAGGAAGCAATTGTATAATGGAGTTTGAAGGGAAGAAATGCCAAGTATGATAAAAATAGAAGGGTAAGGATGATAGAGAATCATCGAGAATGAGCTCCCATTGAAGATATGTTCATGGAATATTAGGGGGTTGATTAGCCCCTCAAAAATTAGGCTACTAGAATTGATGAGAAAATAAGTAGGTCCAGATATAATGTTACTCCAAGAAACAAAGGTGGGTGCAAGGAGGATGAAGAACATTATGAAACAAGTTTGGTTTAAAGTAGACTATATAAATGTATTAGTTGTAGGTTCCTCTAGGGGTTTGATTTGCTTTTGGGACCCACAAGAATTTTTAAGAGGAGGTGGCTAATTGTGTTGGTGTTGTGATGGTGATTGTGTTTATTGTTGTCATCATGGTTATATATGATTTTATGTTTGTGACTATGCCTACAATTGAATTTGTTGTTGTGGCTATGTTAGTGACTATGGTAATTGTTGCAACTATTAAAAGTAACTATTGACAAATGCTACTATTGTTGTTGCAAACTAGAATTGTTAGATAGGTCTTTGGTTTAGTTTTTATCTATTTATTGCTATAGAGGGCTATCCATCTGGCTAAGTGAAATGTGAAAGAAAAGGTACACTGGTTTGTATTAGATTTGTTGTCTGATATTAAATTTTTCTCCATTTGACATTTCAAATCTATAAAAAGAAAGACCCCTTTCAAAACCTTTTTACAAATACAAAAAAAAATAATAATTAATTTTAAAAATATAATTTTATAATTGATTTTTTTATTATAATACTACTTTTCTTAATAGAGTCTTGGTTATCAGAAAAATAATCGAGGCTCATTCAAAAAAATTGTTTTGAATTACAAAAATCATTCAAAACAACTATTTTGAATTACAACAATCAACAATCTGAAATAGAATAGTGTTAGAATAAGTAATTATTCTCTTATGTTCTACTAGGATAGACTTACTTGAAGTTCTAATAGGATAGACTTACTTGAGTTTCCACTCCTTCATGAGTTAGGTGAACTCTCAGTTATAGTCTACATCAGATTTTATGAGTTGTTGTAATCCAACGACTCTCAATGATCAATTTTGTTATTTATACAAAGTTGATCCATGGAATAATCAATCAGTTCTATTTTGTTTCTTCAAATCTTCTAATGCTTTTTAGTTCTACTCTTAGGAAATTCTAACATGGTATCAGTGCATAATAGATTCTGCTAGGCATTCTCTCTAGAAGGTAGCCTCTCGAACTATTTCTTACCCTCTTATATTTTGTTTTTTTTTTTTAAAGAAAGAGGTTTTATTTCTATTGTAGATTGTTTTTTATATCTGCAATTTTTTTTAGGAATTTTCTTATGGTAATATCTAGATAAATATTGTTTTACCTTGTTATGCAAAAACTTTCCTTTTTTTTTTACAATTTTATGTGTCCTCCTTGTATGCCTATGTTTTAAAAAACAATTCTGCATCTCGAACACAGCTCGCTTTGGCTCCATTTAGCCATCACTACGTATCACTCAAAATTGGAGACTAAAAATTCGTAGGCATTAATATTTTGGTGGAAAATATAAATTTTACAATTGAAGTTTGGATTTATTTATATCTTTGTGATATATTTAATTAGAGGAAGCAGCACTCCTTGCATCAAAATAGAATGGACTTTTGGTATAAATTTGAGTAGACCAAAGTCCATTTATTTTTTTAGAAATGTGGATTTTGGGCACTGCTTATATTGGTGCGCATAGAGACTATGTCTCATAAAACATGTATTTTTCAGGAGATAATGTTGTTAATTCTGCTTCTAGATGCATTGATCTTATTTGATCTACTTTTCCAAACAAGTTCTTTAGTTTCTCCCAAATTTCATAAGGAGTTTTACAATTTTTAATGTGAAACCATAAGCTTTCATTTAAATTAGAGCTTATAATAGCCATTGTTTAATGCATATTTATTTAACATGGTATTTGAGGAGAAAATATATATAGGTCTGGCAAATTTTTTCTCATTAGCCTAAGATTAATATCAAATATCCTCAAAATTACTTATAGTATTTATCTCGTTAGGGTGGTTATTTGAGATATATATGGTATTTCTTAAATGCTTTTGTTCACTAATATCCATTGCATTCTATAAATTAAAGTTAAAGGAGGGAAGTTTGGGTTCACTTCAAATTTCTTTGACAAGATGAATTCAATGAATACAATTGATCCTCTCACTCCTAAAAACTACCATACATGGAAACCAAAAATATAAAATCTCATTTATCAAAAAGGGCTCACACACCTATTAGAAGAAAAGCAACCTGAGTTTGAAAAATAATATGAAAAAGATGTTCATAAAGGGAAGATGTATGAGACAATGGGTATTATAAGATCTAATGTAAATGAAAGCTTAAAGTTTCACATTACAGATTGTAAAACTCCTTATGAAAGTTGGGAGAAACTAAAGAACTTGTTTGGGAAATTAGATCAGATAATATCAATGCAGCTAGAAGCAGAATTAACAACATTATCTCCTAAAGACTTCAACAATATTGTTCATTTTCTCACCAAATTCAAAGAATTCCTCACTCAGTACAAAGGCAGTAGGAAGAATAAAACTAAATAATATTTATCTAATTATTTTTAAACTAAATGGTGTATTTCAAATATTTGCAACCACCTTTATATTTACAAAATATGCTCTTGGTACAACTTTTAGAATGCCTTCCTTAGAAGAATTTTGTGATAGACTAACTAGGGAAGAAACAAAACTTACAAAATATGAGATCTCTTTCTCTTCCTCAAAAGCCTTAGTATCCTCCACCTCTACTAAAGAAAAATTCAAAAATAAAGAAATGAATCCCATAACTTGTACTCACTACAAAAAGAATGGTCATTCTACAAATAAATACTGAAAAATATTACAACAAGTAGAGGCAGCTATGAAGGATCAAAATATAGACAGTAAAAAGTAGATAAAAAAATCCCTAAATGTTCAAGGGAAGACCACCAATACTTTATCTAATTACTGGGTCCTAGATTCTGGAGCAACTCATCACATAACTGCTTCAAATGAGTCATTTTCTTCTATCTCCTCAAGTTCAACATGTAGCATAGAATTTGGTGACTCTTCCTTTATCCCAATCAAAGATGCTTTAAAATTTACATAAATTGTAATTATTGATATACTCCTCAAACCTCAATAGATAGATCACCAATCCCAAGTTTTGTTTTTTATTAAAGAAGAGAATTCATTTTCCATGGCATCATCCTGTTATTTAATACCATTTGCTTCTTTGAAGGATTGATGATTAGAGGAAATAGACTAACGGACTTTGATAAATATTCACCAATTTCTTGGTTATGCAAAAATAACAAGAAGTGGCCTTATCATCTACAAAGGTAGAATACAGGGCAACAATTTTAGCAAGTCAGGAAGCTCTTTGGTTTCATTAAATTCTAAGAGAATTTGTTTTTTCCCATGACAAACCTATTACTCTTTGGTGTGACAATAAGAGCACAATTCATATTGTATGCAATCCAGTTGAGCATAAGTGCACCAAACACATTGAGATACATATGCACTTCATTCGACAACATATTTAGAATAGGAACATACACATGGAATATATTCCAACTGAAATTCAAGTTGTAGATATCTTCACCAAGTCATTTCCTTCTCTGTGTTACATACAATTGCAAGCGAAACTTGGAGTATTACAACTACATTGAAACAAAGGTCTTTCACCTCTTCTTTTATTATTGTATGTTTTGGAGGATTGTTTTTTCCCATGTGGTTTTTTTATCATCTCTCCCTTACATATTATACATGAGTACCTCATCAGGACATGTTTTTGGGACTCATTTTTTTTGTTATTAAGGACAATCTTCACCATCCGAAGACATGCCTCTTTATTTCATAGCAGATGGTTTTTCCCATGTGGTTTTTTCACTATCTCTAATATATATTATAAATGTGTAACTCATCAGGCCATGTTTTCAGGACTCACATATTTTTTATATTAAGAGGATAATATTCACAAACCTAAGACATGCCTCTTCCATTTTTCTTTTTTAATAGATGGTTTTTCCCATGGGGTTTTTACCATCTATTAAGAAAAGAAACCATTGTACATGAGTACCTCATCAGGCTCTGTTGTCGAGACTCATTTGCACAATGCACCCCTAGTATCACTTAATGGGGGTGTTAGAATAGGTAATTATTCTCTTAAGTTCTACTAGGATAGACTTACTTGAGTTTCCACTCCTTCGTAAGTCAGATGAACTCTCAGTTATATTCTACATCAGATTTGATGAGTTGTTGTAATCCAACAGATCTCAATGATCAACTATGTTATTTATACAAAGTTGATCCATGGAATAATCAATCGGTTCTATTTTATTTCTTCAAATATTGTAATGCTTTGTAGTTCTACTCTTATAAAATTCTAACAAATAGGAGGTATACTCTAATCAATTAGAGAAACTGCTATTTTTAGTAGAATATTCTTATATTTATATGATAGAATTTTGTTTCATTTTGCTTAGTTATGAGGAAAACAATAGAAACTCATTCTAAATGTCTGGTACTTCAGGGGACACCAATAACACAATCCAGAATAGAAGGGGAGGAACTACAAATGGATGAATGTGCATCAATTCATTAAACCTATAAAAGAGTTATATTTAATGTTGTTATATTAAACGTCATATCATTCACAACCTTCTTCAGTATAATATTCAACCTACAAAAATGACCTTCCAGCTCTAGGTTTCTTATTGCTATATGTCTCTACAAATGACATGACCTCAATGACATTACAAAGTGAGAGATTTAACACAACACATTTAAATTTCACAATAAAGGATGACATAAAATAGATACTAAACTCGTTTTACATGCCCTATTTTATTTATATTGTATATATATTGCTTATCAACTACTCCTATAAGCATACATACAGAGAGTCTAAACTCATCGTCACCCATTTTATATATGACTAAAGAAAATCAAGATGTGCAGCTCTTTATATCGATAATTTTTTATAATAAATGATGAATAAATAATTTAGGTACACCCTAATAATTTTGATTTGACAATGGAAGTATGTATATATATGATACATTAATTTTTTAAATAATAATTTATATGTGGTGTTATTGGAGATTATTTTTATTAAAATATATATTTGTTAATAGGTGGTTAATTTTTATTTAGTTTATTGTATATATATATATCATCTTCTTCAAAGTGTTAAGTTTTATTAATTAGTTTATGATATCATTTTTATTAAGAGATAAAATCTCACTCATCCAGTTGCTTTCCAAAAATTTGAATTTCACCAAAGCTTAGAACAATATTGTAATTGGTTAAATATCTACTAGATTTCTTTTCTATAGATATACTAATATTTTCAAAATATTACCTCTAATAATATATTGTAAACAACAATAGTGATATTATTTTTTATTCAACCCTGACATCTATTTTTGTTAATATCATTAATGATAACTTGTGAATTTCCCTCAATTGAAATATACTTCCATCATTTTTCAATTACAATTTTAATCCTTGTAAAGTGTTATAACCTCTACATAGTTGTTAGTTGATGTTCCATATAAAATTTAGTTAAGTGAGGAGAATTTTGGCTTCATTATTTCAAAAAAACTACCTCTACCAAATTTTTTAAGATTTTTTTTGGAAGTACCATCAAAATTAATTTAGATAAAACCAATTTCTATATATTTACAATTTACCATAGAACAAAGTAGATTCTTTGTTTTAATAGCATTATCATTTATCACTCTTCTATGTATATTCAGATCCTATAAAAATGTGGGTAGCACATTATTATTCACACTTGGCACTTCCCATTATCAACATCATGTCTATAAATATTCTACAAGAGGGGCAATAGCATGATTCTAAGCTTGGGCATGATTTTCATATTTAGTTTTCTAAATTCTATTATTCCTTTCAAGCCATAAATTCCAATAAATAATGTCAAGATCAATCCTCCACATAATATATAATGAATTATATTTGCAATAATTAATCCAAAATATCTTCAACTCTTTCAATATTAATGGAGCTACCCAACAGATTCTCATATTTTCAAAAACATAACCCCAAATAGTATGAATAAAGGGACAACAAAGTAAATGGGATAATGTTTCTAAATTATTTTACATACGGTACATTTGAAAGGTTCATGATAGCCTTTTCTTTGGAGAATCTATCTTGTAATAATATTACTTTTATAATGCTAACCAAAGGAATGTTGAGGCCTTAGGGAGATCCTATGATGACTAATCATTATAAGGAAAATCTTAGGGAGTAGAAATATTTTTTTTATTCCAAATCATCATATCACAATTTGAATAAGTATCCATCATATTTCGAGTTATTCTAAAGAAAATAACTCTTTCATGCAAAAAAAAATTGATTAAAAGTATTTAATCATATTTTGAAGTTGTATGCAATTTGTTTATGTTATCCTTCAATGAGGTTATTAATAGAAATACATTATGTGGATTTTTTGCTCATATTAATATAATATCTGTCTCTTGGACTTTTACAAGTTAGACATGTCCAAATCGATGGTTTCCATTTCGAATCAAATATAAGAGGAGAAGGATTCAACCAAGTATTAGATAAAAATTGCATAATTCACCTTATTAGTTAACCATGAAATATATTTTATGATTAATTATAAAATATATTATACAAAGTTCTATGTTAAGAAATATTTTTATAGGATTATTTATCTAAATATGCATGAAGAGAACCTACATCTATTTTGAGATTCCCAACCCTTTCCTTGATCTCTAAATAATTTCCACCCAATTTTTTGCTCTACAACCAAAATCATAAGTCTACAATTTTGAAAGCCTATTCTTCAAATGTTTTTTTCCTTTCCAAAACTCATTCCACTTATAAAGAGGAAACATGATTTTTTTCTCACATTATTTCCAAAGAAAATTCCTTAAAATTTTATTAATTTATGGTTCTATATTTATTAACAATATTCAAAGTGATATCTTATAAATAGGGATAAATTGAAATGAAGTTTTTATGAGTTGTAGTCTTCCCACCATGGTTAATAACTTACCTTTGTAGCTTATAAAATAGGATTTCATTCTATATAAACAAGATACCCAAATATCCTTCTTATTTTCTTTATGAGCAAAAGGAATACCCAAGTAGGTTGATAAAAAAAATTAAGCCATTAAATATCCATAAGAATTCATTGCAAATCTTGGGTAGTGCTTATAAGACAGATCATACATTTTATATTTTTAGCCATATAGAAGCCTTCTCATAGCATGATAGAATTGATTAAAAATCTATCACCTCATCAACTAAGGGATGACCCAGAAGATAAGTATCATCAATAAATTGGAGATGATATTCAAAGGGTCCATTTTTTGTAACTTGGATACCTTTGATTTTTCTTCCATTTTTACCTTTGATAAACTTCTTCCTAATGTTATGCAAGAAAAATAAATAGATAAGGAGATAATAAATCACCTTGAAAGAGTCCACAACATGACTTAGAATAACTAAGTAGATAACCATTGATGAAAATATAATATTTTGGAGTGCTATAATATCATTTAATCTATTCACACTAACCTTAACCAAAATAAAACTTTTAGGAATATCATGTAGAACACTCTAGCAAACCTTATCATATGCTCTATTCATATCTAATTTTATAAGCGTACATATCTTTTTTCATGGAATAAAGAGAATGTACGACCTTATATGCAATGATTACACCATCATGAATTTATTTACCATAAACAAAATAAAATTGTTCATCTAATATAACATAATCTAGAATGTTTTTCAACATGTTTGCAATGATTTTTTAAATGGTCTTATAAATTATTTTACAAAGTCTTATTGGATGAATATTATCAAAATATTTTTTTCTGACTTTCTTGGGAACTATAATAAATGTGACATTGATCTCACTTATTATATATTTCCTTTTCTAGGTATATTCAACCATAACCAACACATCACTCTTCAATAGATCTCAAATTAAAAAAAAAAAAAAATGTTGTAAATCCATCAAGGCCAAGTTTCTTAGAAGGAAGGAAATATGAATTTTCTTTTATTTTATCCCTATGTGATAATGATGTCATATTATACTAACACTTACCTTGTACTACCTTATCTTACCTAATATATCATAAAATAATTTGAAATAATTAATTGCTTCCTTCTTAATATCTTCTTCCTTTAATTATTTTTGACTGATAGAAGGCGATTTTGAAAGGGACCCCAAAAATTTTACAACGCAAACCAAACATAGAAAGGGGACCACAAGGGGAAGCCCTCAAAAAGGCCAAAAATAAACAAGCCTTAAGAGGAGAGAGGCTAGAATCGCATAGGCTTGGAGAAGCAAAAAAAACCATATAAAAAGGTAAGGAAAAAAAGAAGATAAACCTAGAGATTATTCCAAGGTGGTGACATGATCTCGATCTCTGTAATCAGTATTGTGGCTAGTCTTTGTAATGTTATTTAGCTCCATAGTCTATGTTGATGTGGGAAGGCTCACCCTAAAAGAGGAGGGGTTGCTCAAGGTCATCGTGCTCTAATTTGATGTAAGTTTAGGAGACTAGGATGGGCTACTCAAGATCATCCTACTCTGGTTTAGCTCAAGATGAGTGGACACAGTCTGGTTTATTTGGGTAAAAAGGGTACCCCCTTTCAGCTTGATAATATTGGAGATGACCTTGATCGATTGGATAAGCAAATAATTAGCTAGAGAGATCAGGTCATCCAAATTTTTTAGTAATTCAATTTATTCATATGGAAAACCTTGACAGTCAAACCCACCAATATGTGGAATAGTCCAGAGAGGCATCTCACACAAGAGTTAGTTGTGGATGGTTGTAGGAGTGTCCAAAGTAGAATAATATTTGTCGATAATGATAATACCTTTACGCTTATCTCTCATAGAAAGATTTTAGAGAGAGCACCTACAAGGGATATGAGTGGTGTCCACCAATAATTTCTTGTTTTCCACTTTGGACGAGCGAAAAATTTCCATCTTCGCTTCAAATTCACAATTATGCTTCATCATGGATGAGTCAGGCATCTGCTCAAGAAATTTAGAATGAAGAACACAAGCTTATACTAATAAGGGTAGGTGAAAAATATAATATCAACTTTTACTTTTCTTTCCCAAATAATATTATCCAATATTATCAATGGCAATATCAATAGCAGTAATCAAAGTAATGCATAAATCATCACATACAATAGAGACACCAATTTAATGTGGTTCACCCAATGTGGGCAACTCCACGAAGAATATATTTATACTAATTTTTTTGAACAAATCCTCTTGGGAATCACTTCCCTATTATAATGTTTATGGACCTCTATCCAAAGGAGAGACCAATCCCTTAATGCTTTTATTTGTGGATCTCTCTCCATAGGATATATTTCTCCTTTTCTCTAGTTCATGGAACTTGACCCAGGATAACTCTTTCTCCTCAATTGGTTTGTGTATATCTCTCCACATAAGAACTCTATCTTCCCAGCTGCTTCATGGATCACTCTCCACAAGAGAACTCTTTATGCTTTCTTTGGTTCATGGATATCTATCCATAGGAGAACTCTTTCTTCTCTACTCTGGTTGGTGATCTTGAAGACTACTACCCCCACTACACTAGCTTATGGATCTCTCTCCATAGAAGACCTTTATCCTCACTCATAAGACATATCTCCTCATCACCATGGCTAATGGATCTCAATCCACTAGAGACTAATGTTATCTACTCTATCACCTCCAAATGTTACTCTCAACTCTATCTCAAATCAGCACCAAATAATGTCCTTGATCTACTACAAATATTCTCTTACTCTATCTCAGGTCTAGCATAAATTTTCTCATAAATCTACACCAAAATATATCCTCAAATATATCCTCAAGCCTTAAAACAAAGCTTGATAAAATAATAAATCAACTTTTCTTAGATTTACCCCAAGCATTAACACAAATCTTGAACAAATAAATAAATAAAATCTGCTCTCAATGTTATCTCAAGTATTTACCAAGACTTGCTCAAATCTACCTACAAGTCTTTACCAAGATTTACCTCAAATATACCTATAAGTATTCACCAATACATGCCTCAAATCTGCCTTCAAGTCCTCTCAAAAAATTTCTTAATATGCTCTCAAGCATTCACAAATACTTACCTCAATTATGCATACAAGTCCTCTCAATAACATGCTCAATATGATCTCAAGTCTTCACAAATACTTACCTCAAATTTACCTACAAGTCTTCACCAAGACTTACCTCAAATATGCCTTAAAGTTCTCTCAATGACTTTCTCAATCTACTCTCAAGTCTTCACTAAGACTTACCTCAAATCTTCTCTCAAGTCTTCACGAAGACTTCTCTTAAAACTACTCTCAAGTCTTCACTAAAACTTGCCTCAACTCTGCTCTCAAGTCTTCACTAAGACTTATCTCAAATATTATCTCAAGTCTTGACTAAGACTTACCTCAAATATACTCTCAAGTATTCACTAATACTTGACTCAAATCTTCTCTTAAGTCTTCACTAAGACTTACCTCAACTCTACCTACAAGATTTCACAAAAGCTTGCTCAATTCCGTCCTTAAGATTTCACAAAATCTTACTCAAATATTTCCTTATGCTTTAACAAAATATTACTCAAATTTGTTCTTAAGATTTAAAAAAATCTTACTCAAATCTATCCTTAATATTTAACAAAAGCTTACTCAAATTTGTTCAAACACATGCTCAAAATAGATCACAAGATATGCTCAATCAATCTCAAATATTGCACACAATGTTATCAATTTTTTTATCTAACCTTCAATGTAATTTCTTTAACTTGAAGCAGTTTAAACATGTTCTATTTAGAATTATTTTAACCTTTGGAACATATAGAGAATGATGTACTCTATCAAGAACTAAATATGTTCTACTTAGTCATTAAATTTTTCACTTTCATGAATCTAATTTCTAATGTTTACACATTCACTTTCAATATCACTCAAAACCAGTGCTCAAGAACATTCACTCAATCATTCAATCAATAAAATACAACTTGCTTACAAACCCTAAAAAAAAATTTCCATTCTTATCCAAACACAAGCACAATGTGGGTCTCAAAACCTAACTCAAATAATCCTCAATATCTAACTCAAATGTTCTCTTAAACATTCACTAATCATGCATATGAAAACTCACTCAAACATTTCTAACAATGCTTATCAAAAAATCCTTTTCACTCTACCTTTGCATTTAACGACATTCAATCCAACAAAATTTTAATCATAAGGAAGATGTGTCCATACCTTTTGTTTTGATGGAGATATATCTTCAAAATCTATTTTACTCACAACTAAATTCTTTTTCCAACTCTAGGTTAGATAGCAACAACCTATCTCAAAATCTCCACAAGAATATTTATTTCAACAAATATTTCACCATACAATAAATGTCAAGTCACAAGTACACCTTATTACTCCTTCCTTAAAAATTCAATCTTCAATCAATAAATCATTCACTCATAAAAACAAATTATAATGACAATCTCCCTACAACTCCTTTTAACTCCAACTCAATAAAATATTTTAATCAAATTTCAACCCTCAAAATAAATTTTAAAATACAATCATAAAGTCCTTGAATACACCTTATCCTCTCCAACTCTCAACACAACATTAATTCCATATTATGCCAACAAAAATACCTTGGAAACCCTTATAAATCCAAACTTTAATTAACACTTGGTAAAAATAAAATTATTTATTCATACCTTAGCCATAAGAAAAAAATAATTTTCGCATGCCTTAGACTCCACAAATCACCCCACGTGATTTGAACTCGCATTCACTTGCTCGCCAAGTACCTTAGCCATGCCTTAGGCAACCACGTGGGCTATGCACCCTCAAAAAACCAATGAGGTGCCTTCCACCTCTTACCTCCTTCATTGGCACGAAAACCAAATGATAAAAACCTCTAACATATGTTGCCATTGGGAATTGAATGTAGTACCTCTATCCTGCCAATAACCTATGTGTCATGCCTTACCACTAGACCATATGATCGTATGGTTATGGGAGTGCACCCTCACTCCACGTTATTCATTCTTCATCTGCTTCAACATTTTTTAAAAATTAAAACATTTGCCTTACTCATGAAAATTGTTTGAAATATTTCTTAGCCCTTCACATGCACAATGTAATTTTTTGGAGACTTGATTTATTGCATCCAAACCATATGGTATAAATACCATATATTATTTTTGCTCAACGTCGACGGGAAAATATTAAAATGAAATATTTTGCACCCAACCCTAACTTAGGGTTTAATTAAATTAATTTATATTATTAATTATAATGTAAATATTATAATTAATTAACCTTAGGCTTTACTTAAACTCTTAATATTATGATAATAAACATTATAATATTATTTTCTTTGGGCCTAGGTATTTTCCAACCTTAGGCTTTATATGAAAACCTTTAATATTATAATAATAAATATTATTATATTATTTCATTTGAGCCTAGGTATCTCCTTTCTTTAGGGTGCTTTGTTAATCTTTTGACCAATCATATGAAGCTTTAAACAAAATCTCTTGGGATTAAAATATAAATATTTTAACCCTCCTTTTTCCAATTCCTTGCACTGACTTATGACATCACTGACACTATTTCTTAACATCAATGACAACACAACTACTCAAAATATCCAATACATAATGGATGTCATCCATGATAGAGGGTGCAGGAGCAGATGGTTGATGCTATAGAAAATGCTTGAAGATCATCAGATGTAGGTCTTGGTGCTTTGGGTGGGAATATTTTCCCTCCCTAATATTGGATGCTGATAATTCCATCGAGCGATAGATGTACTCTATGATGTTCATGAACTTGATATCCTTTAGATGGTTCAAAAATGCTAGGTGGGAGATCCACAATGGTGAATTAGGTTCATCAATGATAAAGTACTGCATGATGGGTATTAAAATTTGATTCTATGGTGTAGTGAGATCCTTATGTACAATTCCACTATTCTCCTTATTGAGGTACTTGCCTTTATCGTGAAAGTGGTGAATCTCAATAGCAATGAAATACTTTTCCCTTCGCACGGTGCCAACATCATTCACCAGCTTGGTGACCTCAATAATAAACCAGATGGTGATTCGAAAGGATACTCAATGGATGGTGGCATTGCCACTATCCCAAGAATGGACAAAATCCATTAATAGATTGGAATCACTCCCATTGAATTTCCTCAATAAAGGGAGAAAACCATGAGAGTTAAGAATTTATTCCACGGTAGTATCGAGCTCCAAGACCTTTAGTTCAAGTAGATTCATGATAATATTCTGCCCTATCCTCTTCTTGCGTAGCCCATACTTACATCTCTCGCCTTTACTCAAAGTGGAAATTAGTCAAAAAATCCAGGTGAGGGTTGGCTTTAAAATATTTTTGGGGTAAGCTAGTGAGGATGATGGTGTTGATATTCATACAAAAAAATAGAAATATCAAATTGTATAAGGGCTATTGATGAAAAGCCATGGTCCTAAAGCATCTAGTCAAATGAATTAAAGCATACTTAGAACTGAAGGAGCCAATAATATTACAGGTATGATTTTGATAAGGTACATGAAAATAGAAAAGGTACCACATAGAAGGACATTGCAACACAAAGAAAAATGATGGGAAAACTTGTTCTCCTACCAAATATGATTACTAAGGTTGGCACATAAATTGATAATATCGATGGTATGCCAATGAGGAAGCCTCTGCCAATGGGAGATCAAAGAATTATTTATTGGGATCCAACATGCTAGGTCTATGTTGGATTGTGAGCCATTTCCATATGGAACAAAGTGCCACATGTGATGAATATTGGCATTGTAATCAGAAACCCAATCTAACAATGTAGAAGTCGCTAACCATAGCCACATATATCTGCTCAAGCTTGGAGAAACCATAATACATATATAGTGATGCCACCTCAAAAAAATACCACCTAGGACCCCTATTTGAATTGTTTTTAGGATTATTGGACTTGGAGTTTCTCTATTTAGAAGTGGTTTTAAGGTTCGACATAGGAAGACTCACTCACCAATTGTGATTGGACTTGCATTTGATGATATTAGTTTTGAAAAAAATATTACAACAAAAACTATCATATCTAAAAATAGAAGTAATATCATGCTCATGAGATTGAAAAATGGGGTGGATGATGAGGTGAGACATGGTAGTGATCATGGAAAAAATCAGGTGTGGTAGCCATGATGGATGCAAATAGCCACTGGGATTTAAAAAAATAATCAACAATATTCTAGAAAACACCAATAACCAATTAGTAGGCCCCTACATAGACCAGTAAGAGTTGTAATCCTAAGGCATTATATCACTATACAACCTATTATTGGAATAAATTTTGATAATGTCATTCTGGATATTGCAATCCCAAAAGCTAGTATTGAGGTGGAGAGTCCAATATTTCTCAAAATTTTATGACTTCATGGGAAAATTTGTCAATCCAAACACAAAATCCATTCTAATTCAATCCAAGATTAACCATAATATCAACAACACCATTTACTTCTTTGAACACATGTTGGGTGATAGATCTCTTGAACCTACCAACCAAGATTATGGATTCATCGATCAAATTGGTTACAATCCAAGAAGAGTGATGAGACACTTTGATGTAGTTGATTGTGTTTAGGGAGTCCTTATCAACAATGAGGCTCCTATATAAATATCATCCATAAGAGATAATCCTTTGAATAAAGCTTTGGCCTTGGGCACATTTTTAGAGTGGACCCCAATGGAATCAATAAACATGAGGATAATTTTCCCCTAGTCATCACTTATGATTCCTCAAGAACTAGCATTTCCAAGATTACCTTTAATGGATCCATTGAAATTGATTTTTAGCCATCCAATGGGAGGAGGGGACTAGCAAAACTTTTATCTGTCAACCTTAAGGAACTCAAGAGGAGTCATATCAACCAACATGTTGAAGCAAGTAATTAAATTGGCTTCAATACCACAACCATGATTCTCAGGAGAAGGAACGAGGTTGATATTTTTAGTAGCAAGGGAAAGGGTTATGAAGTGGATTGAGAGAGGATCTCTAGAAGAATAATTGAAGACTCAACTATTCCTCTCAAGCTATATCTACCATATGAAGTGCGGGAGGTAGAAAGACCAAAGGGATTTAATACGTACATGTTTGAAAGGATTTAGCCATTGGATGCAGAGGTTAGAGATCAAACCAAGTAGGGCCTAATAAGTGTGGAACTTTGAAATGAGCATGGAGAGAATGGTGAGAGAAAAGGGATAATCAATGAAAAGGTGAAAGATAGATTCCCAAGATGACTAACACAAATAGCAATGATTGGGGATGATGAGGATGTAAATAGATAGGTTGTCAAGAGTAAGAACTATATTTTGTACCACAATACAAAAGAAATAGGTAACCTTTGGGATAAGGTGATCAAGCCAAATGAGGTTGGAAAGAAACCAATTGGGTTGGGATTCCTCACTATGGAAGCAGGTGGATTTGATTGTGAAGAGGTCTTGGTCATAAAATTTCCAAAGGATAGAGTCCTGGATAGGTATACTTGGAATGATAGTGGATCTGAGAAAATATTTTAGTGCTTGTGAAAAAACCAGTTAGGAAGTATTAAGGCCCAGAGTAGGGGTGTTTTTCTTAGAAATTTTGTGGGGGTTGGTGAGAAAAATGAAATCTTGGACTAAACTACCAAAATGGATGTCAAAGAGGAGTTTGATAGTATGAAGGGAAGGATTAGAAAGAAGGGGTTTGTTAGAGACCTAGAAATCCTCCTAGAAATGAATAAGTGATCCATTGCCCAAGCACCATCTAAGCCCTCTTGAGATAAGATTTTCAGTCTTGTTGATAGCTTTCCAAGAAAAGCGAAATTGTCAATATAAATATTATCTTCCAAAAAGGAACAACATTAGAGATATTTTCTTTTGATAATTTTGACCAAGGAAATATAAATATTGGTCATAATTATCCATCCTTTTTTACTGAGTAAAGCCATGTTCATTTTAGATATTTTTCTACATGTTCATTTTAGATATTTTTCTAAACCCAAGCCCTCTCTGAGATTTATTTGAAAAAACTTTATCCTAAGATACAAAAGGATATCTGAATCTATTTTCCATACCAGACCATAGGAATGTTTTTTTAACTTCCTCAATCTTGGTGCACACCTTGGATAAAACCTGGAAGACATACAAGAAGAACAAAAGGATACTTTGAAGGTAAGCCTTGACCAACTTAGCTTTAGAGTCTTGATTGAGGAGAGCACCTTTCTATCCTACCAATTTTTCATGGTGTACTGGATAGAATTGTCCCAGATTCCATTGATAGGTTTACCATGGAAGAGAGAGATGACAAGGTAAGTGGGAGGAAGGCTTATGATGTTGCAACCAAGGATTTGAGAAATTTTAGCTTACCTTTCCAAAGGAGTTTTGATGAAGAAAAGATTACTTTTGAAAATATTGATGTTTTGACCAGTGGCTTATTCATACAAATTGAGGATACATTTGATGTTTTTGGATTTGAATATGGATTAAAAATAATCTAGGATGGTGTCATAAATGAATTAGTACTGGGAAATGGGGTCGAGCCTAGAAGAGGCATTTATACCAAAGATGAGGTCAAATATGTAGGCTACTTTTAAATATCTCCCTAAGTATTTAGTAAGGATTATTAAGAGGTAGGGAGATAGAAGATCACCTTACCTAAGACATTTGAAGCTTCTAAAATAATCTACAGTAGATTTGTTAATGAGGACATAAAACCAAGCTATGGAGAAATATTCCTTGATGAAGTTGATCCATTCCTTGTGAAAGCTAAATTTTGATAGGATATCTGAGAGGAAATCCTAGGATACTCTATCAAAGGCTTTATTCATATCCAATTTGAGAAAGAAGCTAGGGTTTTTTCTTTTGGTGGTATAATGAATAAACTCATGAATGGTTATGATGTCATCAATAATCAATCTTCCTTGAATGGATCTCCCTTGGTAGGGATAAATAATGGTAGGGATAATGCCTTTAACTTTTTTTTCATGGTTTTCATTAGAATTTTGTATAGGACATTACACATGCTGATGGGGCGGTAGTCTAAGAGAGTATTATAGTCTTGCATCTTGCTAACAAGGGTAATTAATGTAGAATTACCATCTTTGGAAAGGGATTTTGATTTTTGGACTTCCTAGATAGCAATAGATAAATCAGGTCCAAAAATATCCCAAAATATCTAGAAGAATCTTGGGGAAAACCCATCTAGCCCTAGATATTTATCTAGAGATATGGAAAAGAGAGCATCTTTAATATTCTTTAGATATAAGGTTCTAATGAGGTCAACATTGACACTAGGAGAAACCATACTATGAATATGTTGGAGGAGACAATTGAAGACAGAGGAGGAGAAAGTGTTTGATGGTCCAAGTAAGTCCTGAAAATAATAGATAGCCTTAGCTCTAATCTCAAATATGTCATTGGTGGTAGATCCATATTTTTTTCATAGAAACCTGATCTTGTTGGAGCTCCTATGGTGAAGGCTAGAAGCATTAAAATACTTGGTTTTGGAATTGCCTTATTTAAGCCAAAGGGCTCTAGATTTCTATCTCCAAAAGATCTCTTCCTTAGCCAAATTATTATGGAAGTTTGAGAGGAGTATTTTTTTAATGTCTCTAAAATCATGAAAAGTGACTCTAGAGGTGAAATATTTTTCAATCTCCTTAACAATGGTTATTATTGTCTTTTTTCCTTCAAAAAACTTGTTGAAGACCTCTCTATTCTAGATCTTGATATTCTCGTTTATAAGCTAAAGTTTCCTAGAAATATGAGTAATGCAAAAGCTGTGAAAACCATGTTGCCACCATTCAACAATTTTACCTCTCATGTCAGGGTGATGTAACCACATAGACTCAAAATGAAATAGCCACTTGAAGGAGGAGGTAGGATAGAGCCCTTTAAAAATTAATGGTTTATGGTCATAAGCAATCCTAAAAAGAGAGTGGAGAGACACATCACTGATAAATGAAATAAATTCTAGTACTCCATGTGAAATTAGGACCTTTGAGCTCGATATCCATGATTTCACTAATGTTGATGAAGTTAGAAAAATTTTCATAGCACTTAGAGGTGAAAGGTTCACATTCGAGTTTATCTGTAGGATAGATGGGACTATTGAAGTTCCCTATCAACACACATGAATCACTAGAGAAGGAATTTTGCATATAGGATATGTAAGACCAAAGATAAAGGTGGTCAGTAATAATCTTAAGAGCATAGATGTTGGAGAGGACCCATATACATTTTGATGTTTTTTTAGATTATGAGGATATTCACTACCCTGTTAGAGGAGGAAATCAATCTCATTTCAAAATTTATTGGGACCCAAAGGCATAATAGATTGCTATAATAATCAGAGGTAGGGATAGCAATAAAATCACAACCACTCCATAGTGATTGAACAACTTTTAGAGTGTTATTTGAGTCAATTTTAGATTCTTGAAGTAGAATAATACCAATATTAATATATTTTCTTAAGAACATTATTGCTCTTTGGTTGGTGAACCCATTAAGACCCCTCATGTTCCATGACAGGAGCTTCATTTCTAATATTTAGATGAGTACTTATTCCCCAATTTCCCTTGATCCTGGGGGTTTTACCTTTTTTCATCCACCTTGGAGATGAATGAATCTAAAAACTCAAAATTTGAGGATATAAGAGTACATTGGTTTCCATTGGCAATGGCATTTACAATGTATTTATTTATTCTATCTTGGAGAGAGGGCCTCCCCTTTTTTATCTCTATACCCACATCAAAAATAATCTTAGAAGGGATCAAAGGGTTGGGGGAGGGAGGGCAAGGGGATTTATCACAAACAGAAGAGTGAAAAATCTTAGAATAATGTGGATTGGAGGACTCACCGTGGGTGGGGGAGTTAAAGAAATTATAAGGTGAGAGAATAGACCCAAGATGAATGGGGCTAGGGGTCAGGAAGGATCAAAAGTAGGAGACAATGGAAGCTCTGATTTAAGAGAAGTAATAGAGGGGGGGTGGTTAGGTCCTTAGCATAAATATTGAGAAATTAGTGAGAAGGTTCGGTTTCCTCCAAAATAAGAGAGAAAACAAGACTATCCTAGTTCCAATTGATATCGATGGAGTTCAAAGGGTTTCCAACGGTGTCCCTCAAGTCAGATAAAATAGAAAATATTTTTTTGCAAGAAAAGGGAGAGCTTACCTATTTAGGATCAATAATGAGTTATGAGGGAGCTATTAGAGGTTTTCCAAGGGCATATTCTTGTATGGAGACTACCGAAGAGGGTTATTATACTTTATCTACCATAACTTAGGAAGGTTGGAGATCCTTATTTGAAACATATTAAGAAGAGTTGCACATGATTGCTTCTCTTAGAATCGCTGCTATTAAAGAAATCTTGGTGGGAACAGTATTTCTTGGGTCCTTTCCTGAGAGATAGGTACTAATATCTTAAGTGGTATTTGTTCTGGCATTCAACATAGAAGGCAAACTTGTTCTCAAATTCAAATTCTTATCACCATAGGTAGGAACCTAAAACCAGGTCTATGAACATGGAAAGCTTCGATTCAAGGTTGGTGCTAACGTAGAACTGGGTATAGGGCATATTGGATTGGGCCTTCAAAGTTGGATATGGAGCAATGAGGTCTACAACATATTGAGAAATACTATGAAGGATGTCTTCTTTCCAAAACTAGACTAGGAGATTTGGGAGTCCCACCCAAATTGGAGCCATGCTAATGCTCTAGGTTTTTAAATTGAAGTTTGAGTCCCAATGCTTGTGGAAAAGGCTATGATATCCAAATAAAAAATGTTCTCTAGTGAGGATACGATTGATATCGCTAGGTTTATTCAACCTTATGAGAAAAACCCCTAGAAAGGGCAACCAAATCCATGTGTCCAATTGGGTGCCATTTGCTTAGGGCCCAACGTATGATAGTTTCCATGTCTGAACATGAGCCAAAAAACTTTCCCACTAAGGAGAGGGAGTTTTGAGAGACTATGGAAGCCATTACTTCTGAGGGAATGTCCATCTAATGATAGTCAATCAAAAGGAACTCGATTTTGGGAGCCAAAAGAGAAGAGAATGTGAGTGAACCTATCTTAAGTATTTTGGTGAAGGAGACTTTTTTAGGGTAGGGTGGGCCATTATAAAGGGTCCTCCAATGCTTATCACTTCTAATACACCATCTATATCATATTTATTCTTTGGTACTACTCTCGGGATGATACAATCTATAGTGCGAGACTTATGATCTACCAAACCTCCATTTGGAGCTCCTTTCTCGTTCCTGCCATGTGCACATTCAAATTTTTGAGGTGATCCTAATATGCAAGCTATTCTCTCCATTCATTTTAATGCCCAATATCTTATTTCTTAATACTTCTTCCATCTAGAGTTAAAATATTATTGATGTGATGAGAAGCAAATGTGTTTTTGTATAAAATAACAATATTTGGTATTTGAATTTCCTTCCTTGATTCATTTCTTAATAGATTTTTAGAACCAATATGACCCCTTGTTCAGCATTTTATAATAATAAAAAGTAATCATTTTCTTGTACATAAAAATTTTGGTCTATTCCATAGATTTCTACTATCTCTTATAAATTTTTGAGCTTGGATTAAATTTCCTTCTTTTCATTAACAATGTTACCAAAATATTTTCCTTTAGATATTTCATATTTTGAACAAACATGTATATACATATCCTTCAAAATTGGCTTCATCCCACCATAGCATAACCATATGGAAACAAGCATCTTGAAGCCACATAGATAGAAATAAAAAAGAATTTTTATAATCACTATTGAGTAATTCATAAGTTAAAAGAATGGGTTTCTGGTATAATCTTACATGCAATAAAATATCTGAAGAGATTATATAATCTATTTAAAACCATGTGATAGATAATAATAATCTATCCAATATTTCTACTATATAACTCTCCCTAAAGTGTCCATTATACCATGTGTATTAGAAGCTTGAGTAAATAACATTCCAAAGACCATTTTAATTAAAAACATTAACAAAAATATTATATTGTTTTAGACCATCCAAGAGTACCACCCTTATTTTCCAAAGAATATAAAACTAGGATGAAGTCACCCCCAAGATTCCATAGATCATAATTATAAATCATTAGCATGCTTAACAAAAATATGCTAAGGTGCTTTCATTGTCTTTCATGAGTAACTATATTTGAAGCATATGCATTTGTAACCCCAAATTCCATGTTTTCCTATTTCCCACAAAATAGTCTTATAACCCAGTTATATTTTGCTTCTAACAATTGCCCATCTCATTTCTTATCCCATATTATTGCAATACTATTGAAAGCTCCTATAGAAAAAATGGCTAGATATTCCAATATCCTCTAAATATTTTTAAGTGCATCCTTACATGCTTCACTATTTTTTTTTTAATATAAAAGAAGGGAAAGACTATAAAAACTATAAATTTCTTAAAAACTATTTTTTAGGGATTATATTCATACTCCTAATATTCTATGATACCATTTAAATCATCATATTTTATTTTTATTAATCAAATTATCCCCTTCTCTTGTTAACATTTATGATATTTTTATTTTGCTTCACAAATCGATATCCCTTTGAGTTTATTTTTGTCTTTTTAAGGCTTTGATGCTCTTCCTCTCATTTTTTATTATCATTGACACTTTCATTTTCTTCTATCTCTTCTATTTCTTCATTTTCTTTGATAGTCTCCTCCCTGTTGAGAAGGCATGGCCACCACGTGGCATCCCTGCGTGCCCCTTCCAAAGAGACCCCATGGGTCTATAAAATGGTGGACTTTCCCACCCAAAAAAGGAGGTTAACAAGCATTTTTTTAACGCAACGAAGTGCTGCTAAACCAGAGACCCGATTGCATCTGTTTCGATTCACCTTTTTCACATCCAGAATCTCTTTCGCAAGAGAGGTTGTTGGGTGGTTTTCGAAGCGTGAATCCGAACCTTCAGACCCGACATTGGACACAACAACCCATCAATTCGACGACATCACAACCTGAGAGATTTTGGGCCCTTCCTTAGTGGATTGGCGTCGAAATCAAGTTTTAACGGGGCGGCCCGCTTGGGCACCCCACGCACGTTCTTAGTTTTAATTTAATTTATGCTGTTTTCGAATATATCCTGCAGTTAACAGTATTTAAATAGTTTACGTTTTTATGTTCGAATATATCTTGCAATCAATAGTGTTCGAATATATATATCATAAGACAGTTATCGAATATATCATGTCTGTGTATATGTTTGGTTCTCTATCAGAATAGCAAGTTGCAGCGATTAGTTTGTCGTATATATGCAGCAATTAGTTGTAGGCAGTAGCTTTTTGGTGATGCTCGGCAGCAGAGACTAGTCATTACGAATATATTTTGCATTACGTTTTAAACTGTTAAATAGTTTAGCGAATATATCTCATATCACACTTTAGATGTTCTACACCTGCATTACGTTTTCAATTGCATGTTATCTTGCATTACGTTCTATTTTCTTGTTACAGGTGCTACTAAACGGTTTGCTGTTTCTTTGAACGCAGGAAGAACAACAAGGAGCAAGGATTCATCGACATAAGCGGCGGCAACACTTGGGCCCGCCCATTTCAAACGTGGGCATGCGAAAAGAAGATCACTATTCATTTGTTGTAATGGAAACATGCTAACTCTCCTAGCCCTTGAAAAGGGAGGAGACGTATTGTAACCGAGTTGGAACCACATGAATAAAAAGGGTTGTGCTCTCACTTTTGATGTGATTATATTCGTGTTATTTCATGCATCAAGCTAGTTGTTTTCATTGTAATTAGTTTTTTATTTTTCGGAATCTCATGCTTTCAGTGGCGATCACGGTGGGACCCTGTCCCCTGTTTTTTTTTTAGATTCGAAAACTGATTAAAATTTATGTTTTTTTTGCTTAAAGGTACCGGGCCGAATCAGAAACAACCGATTTGGACGGAAAAGACAGCCGATTTAAGCAGAAAAAGGAGGTAAGGAGGTAAGGTTCCAAAGCTGTACCTGCATTTTTTTTATTATTATTATTTTCTGTTTCTATTTTTTTGTCAACTTTTACTTGCTTAGGGAAAGTTGTTTATGCTTGTTTCATTTTTATTAAATAAAATGAACCCCACACACATCACGTGGTAAATTAAACCAAGGAGCTGGTCGTAAAACCCCAGCCCTTGAGCAAGACCAACGGTGGGTTCATCACCACCTTGGCTTAGCTTTGCATCCATTTCCTCGATTGTCACTGTTGTTAGGCGTAAATCCTGACGAAAGCTGACCGAGTGTCTTCGGGGTGATTCCCATGCACGCGAGGATAAGTCTTCTATGGTAGGTGTCATTAACAGGACAATCCCCCTTCCGTACCGCCTATGTTCCACGTACCATCTGCTCTCACGTACCTATAGTTTCCCTCTCGTAAGGGCGGGTATATAGAGAGGTTGGTATATCGGTCCGACAATGGTATATTGAAGGGGCGACCATTTATGGGAGTCATATGAGCCAACATTATGCATTTAAACGTTCTTCAAAACTTGCAAAAACAAAACAAAACATCAAAATGCACTAAACCAGTTTAGGACACACTATTTAATCCTTAAAAGAGATAATCACGATTTGTGTATGTGTGTGTTCATTTCTGCTTAGTGTAAACAAAAAGAAAAATCATCATAAACGAGATAAAAATCTGCTTAGATAGTAGAGAAGCACCACAATGGTGTACACCCGTAGCCAAGCCCAATCAAGGGCGGACGCTGCGGAAGGTGCACAAAGAGAGGGCGTTGGTCGCCTTCGCTTTAGCCCTGAGGACTTGGCCATACCGCCTTGGCGGTCTGGCCTACAAGAGAGTCCACATCAGGCCACATCAAAAAGGAATTATTGGGACCCTCCTCATTGGAGTATACCTATTCAACATAGCCCCTTTCGGGAAGAAGCTTTACATGTAGATCTCAATGTAAGTAGACAACCGCCTCTTGAGGCTAGATCTGAGTGGCCACAGCGTGATGAAGCGCTAGAGAGGCATAGTGTCCATGAGGAGAGACAACGTGAATACGGTACCTCTCCTTTGCCTCCCATTAGAATAGAAAGACAAAACCCAGAGCGCAGGGCTCTTCACACAGGGCGAGCTCACTCCACCCGCCCCTTTCACACCCATGAAAGGGAGTACGAGGAAGACCATCGCATTCCTCGAGAACAACATATAGCGCGGGAACCTTGCATTTTCGCACCTGCTAGATATCATGGTCACCCATCGAGGCTAGAGCCTCAAGTAAATGCCGCCTACCTCGACAGAGGGAAGCGACCCATTGAAATTTTAGATCATCAAGATCGAGGCAAACACATAGGAGAAACATTTAAGCCTCCTGAGCAAAAGAGGGCAGACCAAGTTGACCCGGCAGTCGCCAGACATGCCGCCCGCCAAGCCCGAATCACGCAGCTTGAGCAAGGTCATCAGGAGTTAGAGTACTTATACCGCCTGAATAAAGAGCGCATGCAGCGCGAAGTGGATGAGTTGTGCTATAAACTACCTGAGAGGGTGCCAACCCCTCGCACCCAAAGAGCAGAACAATATGAGAGGCACAACCCTTTGGTGCAGGACAGGTCTCCGTGACCTCGTCAAGCTTTGCCTCCGAGACCTTATAGACCCGAGAGGGAGGCCACTCCCCGAAACAATGATGGGTACCCTCAGTGGGGACTCAATCAGGGTCATAGGTCTCGCCCAGAGACTCCTCAAGAAGTTTATGAGGAGTATGAACCAGAAATAGAACGGGCCGAAATGCCCCATCAAGGTGGGAGGGCTGCCACTCGGCCACCCCTCCATAGGCCTCCAGTCTCCCATAACTCACAACGGGAGCAAACAAAAGAGGAAGAAATAAAATCTTTCGATGCATACAAAGCGCTATTAGAGCATTTGGAGTCTATGGAGACAAAAGCTTCTGGGCATCAAAAACCCACATTACGTCAACTCCGTAGTCATCCAGTGCATCCCTCAGTGCCCACACCTCTTTACCCCAAACATTTCAAGTTGCCTCAATTGGCAGTCTTTAAAGGTGAAGAGGATGCACAAGAACATGTCACAAGATTCCTAAGTCAATGCTTCGGCATCCAAGATAATGACGCATTGTTGCTTAGGACATTCATAACCACATTCGTAGGCCCTGCCTCGGATTGGTTCACACAATTACCAAAACACAGCATAAACAACCTAGATCAATTAGTAGATGCATTTCTTGAACGCTTTGCCTTCAACACAAAGAAGAAGGCATCACTGAGTGATCTGGCCAGCCTCAGGCAATATGAGGAAGAAACAATGGCAGCATATGGGAATCGATGGAGGGCTTTGCTTTCTAAGCTACCCTACCTTCCCCCTATGTCTGATCTCACACAGATGTTTGCATGGAGTTGCTTAAAATCAATCTCTGGGCTATTGCTGCTGCAGCAATACGCCAGCTTAGAAGAAGCTTTGGCGCAAGCCAGAGTTATAGAAGAGATCAAAATAGGCGAGGGCGCAATCGCCAAGCCTAAAAAGAAAGAGTGGAATAAAACCACTAAGACCGGGACTACGCAATCACAACCCGCTGCGGTTAACCAAGTTGCGATAAATGTCCCCAAGCTCGTGCAAGAAATACAGCCCCAAAAGGCTAATTACCGAGCAAGTGCCTCCTAGTTATGAAAGAGATAATAAAAAACAAGAGCAGAATCAGCGAGCGTCGCCCTAGGCGACAATTCACCCCTTATGCGGAGTCCAGGGACTCCTTATTTGACCGCTTGTCGGCGGCAAATTTAGTCACCCTTCCAGAAATCCAAACTCGTAGACCCTAACGCTCCCAAGCCTAAGGGATACAGAGAGGAATTATATTGTAGATTCCATAGGCGAAGGGGACATGACTTGAATGGATGCTAGAAATTCAAAGGATTAATCCAAGATTTGATCGACAATAAAACATTGGCCGTGGACAACCCCATAGCACCAAATAATCAACAAATGGGGGTATTCAAGGACCCTTTGCCTACCCATGAGGCACAGGAAAAACCTCTCCAGGTTAATGAGGTGCGACAGAATCTTCCCATGCAAGGATTTGTGGGAATGATCAGCATAGTGACCAGGAACAAAAAGTACCCAGCAGTTGCCCCCGAGGTAGCTACAAGGGAAGTTCCAACAACGTCGCAGCCTCAACAACGCCCTATGCAGTTGCCTCCGCCTAGACCCGAGGTCACGATACGGACCAAACTCACGCAGAGTTTGCGGACCACATCGGCTAGGCTTTCCATTTACGAGCTTATTCAACAGTCAACACCTCATAGGGAAGCTCTTATGGAAATTTTAAAAGCCATCGAATTACAGCCTCACGAAGCAAATTCTTTCAACAACTTCGTGGGACATGTGAAATGATGTATGGAGCCGGTCATTACCTTCAGAGAGGATGAAGTCAAAGCAATATCGAATGACATGGCAGATCCACCCCTGCACGTTATCGCGCGGGTCAACGGGATCCCGTACAAGAGAGTGTTGGTAGATACTGGCTCGTCCAGTAACATCATTACCACTGTAGCACTAAAACATTTGAAGCTGCCAGCCTCTCATATCACAGCCTCCACATACACACTACGAGCTTTCAACGATGCAATATGCTCGACAGTCGACACAGTTGTTCTGCCTGTCCAGGTAGGACAAAAGACAATACCTACATTGTGCCATGTGTTGGAAGGCGAGATGGCTTACAATATACTGCTAGGGCGGCCATGGATCAGGGACATGAAGTGTGTCCCTTCGATCGCCCACCAGTGCCTAAAGTATGCATTTGAAGGAGAAATACATGTAGTCCCGATGGACTTAGAACCCTTCAAGTATTGCAATGCGATGCAATTAATGCCTCAATCGACCCTCCCTTCAACGCATTTGGATTTCCAGTTAAATCCATCTAAACAGGGTCCAATACCGTAGGCACCACTGGTGACCAAAATAGCAAAATCCCAGCCAGGTGAGTCTTCATCATCTGCTCCTTCACTACCAATGCCACCTGTCATGGCTAAATAGAAGGACAAGGGAAAACAGATCATGGAAGAGGCTCAGCCCCTAGAAGAGGGGTTGCCAACAATATCAACGGTATCAACAGAGGAAATACCTAGCACAACGGAAGCTGAGACTCCTAACCCACCAAACATGGAATGGACTCAGGAAGGACTCCCGTTCCCTCCCTCCCAAGCATCAACAATCACTGTTGAAATGGCCAGTATGGGCCTGGGGGAGTATTTAGTGCAGAATGTTGTGGCAACGCCCACAGTAGAATCAGTACAGGACATGGGGAGACCTCGCCTTCCCATAGGAACAGTTGTTCCTCTAGGTTACCCACCAAACCAGACAAATTTTGTGTATGGGGGCCTTGATCATGGTCTTGAACCATGCAAGCAAAAGGAAGAAGACGAAGAGCCTTTTGCTGAAAATATCAACTATCTGTCAAACCCGGACTTCGCTCTAAGATATCTCGGCCAATGCAATTGGCATGGATACGGGCTAGGCAGATATGAGCAAGGGATGCGTGTCCTTTGCCAACCAAGATATCAGATGCCATATGATAAGTCGGGAGTAGGGTTCAACCACCCCCGCCCTTAGACATCTTGGTAGAAAATATGCAAGGCCTAGAAATAGGCAACAAGGGGGGATTGGCACCGGATCTTTATGCCAACCCAAATACAGAATATACATTGGGAGATTACCTCCCATGGTCAACAAACACCCTTGGCAACAGCAATAATCCCTCTCCTTTGCTAGAGAGAGGTGAAAGTTCGGACACTAATCCCCAAAGAGAACATAAACGGTGTTCGGACATCTTTTTGAAGCTATTCCCCTTAGAGGTTCCAGTTGAGTCAATACAGTGTCAAGAGAATCAGGTCCCTCCACCAAGAGTGGAACAACCGCAATGGGACCAGATTAACTTGCTGGAACAAGGAGAACCCTCAATGTCGCAAGTAATAGTTGCTGAAGAGAATGAACATTTTTGGATCTCCGAAAGTGATTCAGAAGATGAGACTGAGATGATCTATCTCAATCATGCACGACGGAATAATCACCCTTTAACTCATGAAGATCTGATGGGACAGATGGGCATAAGGTTAGGGCATGAATGGTGGGTAGACCCAGCGGGGTGGGACCAAGTGTTGGATCCATGGCTCCAAATTCATGATGAGCACCGTCCACCCCGAGACCCTATCATGACAACAGTGCCGAGGGAAGACCCTGTCCTCCTATCAGCACATAGGGCCGATCCGTTCGTGCCCATTCCCCTAGAGCCAGATCCAGAGTATAGGGAGCATCCAGAAGATTCAAGTTATCACACCCACGGTAATGGAGACCAAATTCATTCCATCCACATGATCTCCATTGATTTGACCGCACCCATCCGCAATCCGGCCGATCCAACATGGTCATTGCATCTAGACATAGATGCCATCGACTGGGATCGCGTCAATTCACCTTTATCACCATCAGAGTACTAGCCTTTCGGTGAAATGCCTCATTTTACCCCAGGGACAACTCAGGATATTTTTCAGGCTAAAGAGGAACCCGAGGTTCCAAACGTAGATCTAAACTCAGCTAATGATATCCATTTGATCCCGACTCCACATCAGTTGGAGGACGGATCCCACATGTCAGTCGAGGAGATGACTGACGTAGATATCGGCACAGATCCAATGAATCCATAGATTCTCAAGCTGGGGGTAAGTCTTTCCCCCGAAGAGCAAGCCGACTACATTGCCCTTCTCAAAGAGAAGAAGGAGGTTTTTGCATGGTCGTACAAGGATATGCCAGGACTAGACCCGTAGCTAGTCACGCATAATTTAACGCTTGATCCGACAATCAAGCCTGTAAAGCAAAAACTACGTAAGATGCACCCAACAGTGGCCTTGATGGTCAAAGACGAATTGCAAAAGTTGTTGGATGCACAGTTTGTCATCTACGTGGATTATCCGCCATGGTTGTCCAACATGGTTCCCATCAAGAAGCCCGACGGGAGGATTCGCATATGCACCGATTTTTGAGATCTAAACAAAGCGAGTCCTAAGGATGATTTCCCCTTGCCGAGCATCGACGCGTTGGTAGACGCTACAGTAGGTCACGAAATGCTCTCCCTCATGGATGGTTTCTCGGGATACAATCAGATTCGTATCAATCCTGAAGACCAACTAAAAATGGCGTTCACAACGCCTTGGGGGACATTTTGTTATAAGGTCATGCCTTTTGGCCTTAAAAATGCTGGTGCCACCTACCAACGTGCCATGACGTACATCTTCCACGATTACATGCACAAAACTTTGGAAGATTACATGGATGATTTGTTAGCCAAGTCTCTTTTGCGCTCAAATCATATCGATGACTTAAGCAAAATCCTCGATCGCCTCATGGAGCATAAAGTTAGACTAAACCCCAAGAAGTGCGTATTTGGCGTCACATCTGGAAAACTCTTGGGTTTCATAGTCTCAAAGCGAGGAATCGAGGTGGACCCAAAGAAAGTCAAGGCAATCCTTGAAATGGTTCCCCCAACTACAATCAAGCAACTCAGAAGTCTGCAGGGAAAGGTCGCATCGATTAAACGCTTCATAGCGCAATTATCTGACAAGTGCCGACCCATGAACAAATTATTGCACAAGGGGGTTACATTTCATTGGGATGACGAGTGCCAGTCAACCTTTGACGAGATCAAACAATACCTAGCTTCGTCGCCAGTATTGGCACCACCTAGACCAGGAGTGTCATTCTACTTATACATCTCAGCTACTGAGGTGGCACTGGGTGCCATGTTAGCCTAGAAGAATGAACTTCACAAGGAACAGGCTACTTACTATCTTAGCCGCACCCTGGTCAGTTATGAACTTAACTATGCATACGTTGAGAAACTCTGCTTGGCAGTGGTGTTTGCTACCAAAAAGCTATGCCACTACATGTTGAGCAACACTACGTATGTTGTGTCTAAGGAGAATCCATTGCGATACATGATGAGTCGTACTTATCATAGTAGTCGCACGACAAAATGGATCATGTTGTTGATGAAATTTGACATAGAGTTTATTGGACAAAAATCTATCAAAGGACAAGTCATAGCCGATCAACTAGCAGAGGCTCCTCTTGAAGACGATCAGCCTCTAGTCATAGAACTACCCGATGATGGGGTCTTCCATGTCTCAGAATCGCCAGATTCTGATGAGCCTGAGTCACAAGCCGACATAACCCTATTCTTTGATGGTTCTAAATGTGAGCAAGGTGGTGGCACGGGAATTGTATTCTTCACACCGTAGGGTGCTCCAATGCCCCTGTCATTTAAATTAAACTTCCCGTGCACCAACAATAATGCAGAGTATGAAGCCTTGCTCCTAGGTCTTCAGACAACAATCGCCATGAACATCAAATGACTGAATATCTTTGGTGATTCACTTGTTAATAGTCAATCAAGTCAAAGGGGTATATCAATGCAAATGCCCAGTCTCCGTAGGCTTATAAAGCCCTCGTGGACAAATTCTTGGCAAAACTTGAGTGGTATGACATCGAGGCACTCCCTCGATCATCGAATCATTTTGTGGACACAATGGCCTCCTTGGGGTCACTAATTCCACAAGACCTTTTCGGTGATATGACAACCATTCAAGTCAAAACCTTATCGCAATCCGTGATGGAGCGTGCAAGCTCTGACTTGACGCCAGGAATCCACATGATCCAGATTGAACCATCCTCGGAGAAGTTCTCTCGAATCCGAGATCGTCTGAAACATGCCAACTAGGGGTCCTTGTTCTCCCCTACTCCCATTAATAGCAACACAACGCTATTCTTACAGGTTCTATCCCATTCAGCGTTTGCTAGGGATGAACTTCAAGAGGGATTGGCTGTTCATACTGTCGAGGTTTCTGATCAATAGGATCGGTATTTACCCATTAGAGACTACCTCAAGTTAGGTAATCTCCCGCTTGGATTGACTCATGCCGCAAAACGAGCACTCAAGCAGAAAGCGGCTAAGTATGTCTTGATAGGAGACATTTTGTATCGTCGTAGCTATGAAGGAATCCTCCTTCGTTGCTTGGACCAACAAGAGTCCACTTGGGCAGTCGCCCAAGCGCACGATGGTACATGTGGTGGCCACTTTAGTGGTATGGCCATCGCAAAGCGCATTCTTTGCATGGGCTATTATTGGCCATCTTTAGAGCGAGATTGTTGCGCATATGTCAAGAAGTGCGTGAAGTGTCAACATCATGCCAATTTGATGCACGTACCTTCTCAGGCCTTGCAGATAGTCCAGTCTGCTTGGCCGTTCTCATAGTGGGGCTTCGATCTAATTGGAAAGATCTCCCCTGCATCGTCAGGCCGTCACACGTTTATCATAATGGCCACAGAGTATTTTACCAAGTGGGTGGAAGCGATTCCGCTTACCTCTACGACAGGACCCCGCATTGTGGAGTTCATTTTGCATAACATCATATGTCATTTTGGTATTCCATCCAAAATAGTCTCGGATAATGGGATGCCTTTCAAGAACAAAGACGTGCGTGCTTTGACCACAAAGTACAAGATTCAGCACAGCTTTTTGACACCCTATTATCCGCAGGCGAATGGGCAAGCAGAAGCGTCAAACAAAATGCTAGTTGCCATCCTTAAAAATACCATCGTAGACAGTCATAAGGATTGGCACATTCAAATCCCACTTGCCCTATGGGCCTATCGCACTAGCATTCGGACACCCACTGGGGCCACTCCATTTTCGCTCGTGTATGGCTCCGAGGCAGTCATGCCTCTAGAGTTGGAGATTCCTTCCCTACGCATATCAATGCAGGAGTTCATCGATGATGACTATGCGCGGTAGGCCCGGTTAGACCAGCTTACGTTGCTTGACGAACGACGCGTTAATGCTCTCGAGCATTTACGTATTTATCAAGAGCGACTTAAGAAAGCTTACAACATGAAAGTTCACCTCAGAGACTTTCGGGTTGGTGATTTGGTTTTGAAGGAAAACCAACAGAATTCTAGTTTGCCATCCCACCTAAGGGACAAGTTTGCGGCAAATTGGTTAGGTCCATATGTCATTGATAGCAAAATAGGACCCGGGACATACCGACTAGCTTCTCTTGATGGTATCAAGGAAACAGAACCCTTGAATATCAGTCATTTGTGACCATTTCATATCTAAGAGAGCCATATCCCAAAAATGCTCCAAGGATTCTATCAATCGCTTGGTCAAATCCCAAAAATGCTCCAAGGATTCTCACAATCGCTTGGTCAATCCCAAAAATGCTCCAAGGATCCCTAAAATCGCTTGGTCAAATCCCAAAAATGCTCCAAGGATCCATAAAATCGCTTGGTCAATCCCAAAATGCTCCAAGGATTCTTAAAATCGCTTGGTCAAATCCCAAAAATGCTCCAAGGATTTCCACAATCGCTTGGTCAAAAATCAAGAAAATTCAAAAACAACAAAAATCATCAAAAACAACAAAATTTTTGCATCTCATTTCTAGGCATACTCAAATTCATCAATAGAGAGCTCTTCTCGCACCTCATCTTCATATTCAAAAAAATCAATCCATCAAAAATACAAAAAATACATAGTTGCATCAAAGCATTGCATCCATACATTGCATATTTGTGGTCGTACAGGTCAAAGGCACCATAGGCTATAATTGCTCTGCTAGTCCATCTTGTTCCACACTGTTCCATTTTACAAAAACAACAAAAACACCATGCATTGCTTTTTACCACACTAGAGTCAGTGGTCTTTTAATGTATCAAGAGTTTTCGTGATTCAGTCATCATTTTGCTCTTTAGCCATGTAATGTACCAAGTCAAACAGATTTTACGAAGGTAGAGTTACACTTGAAATACACCTTGTTACGTAACATCCCAACACAAATTAAAACACATAAAAATTCCCAAGTTGTGTGAATGAAAGATGAAACCTGTGAGGTAATCCAGGTCACCATAAGTGAAACGGTTATCTTGCTCATCCCCCCGTGCGAATGGTTCTAGAATGCTGAGAATTGACAAAAGGACAAGCTCTTTCCTATCCATTCACCTCCATAAACGAGTGGTTTTCACCACTACCAAATCCCAATCATAGTTGGTACCCAAAGTTGTAAGGATTTGTATTACACATCCCTGCCAAGGAGGGGTAGTCATCCCAAAGACCTAAAGGGATCAACACCATTCACAAACAAAATTCCAACAAATCATCATCCTAACACTTTCCATTCACCTTTGGTCTCCAAGTTGTAAGGATTCGTACTATCCGCCCCTAACCAGGATGGGTAGTCATCCCCAAGGCCTAAAAGATCAATGCCCTTACTCCATAATCTCCATCACCCCCTTGGTCCCTAACGTCGTAAGGATTCGTACTACACGTCCCTGCAAAGGATGGGTAGTCGTCCCCAAGTCCACAAGGATCAAGGCCACTCACTAGCCCAAACTCACAATACTCAAAATACAAAATCAAATAACAGTGGTTATCACTACTATTCAAAATCCTTGCTCAAAAAGAATTAATAGAAAATAAACAGTGATTTTCATCACTATATAGACGAGCAACTTTCTAAATCATTCAGCCAACAAATATCCCGAACTTGAATCCCTGGAATTCTCAGCATTCGAAAACCATCTAGGTGATCCTCATTACAGGTTTGGTTGATAGCCTATCTGGCAATGGTGGTATCCTACCCGCATGACGATATGTCTGTCACATTCGCTTTGCATGTGTGCAGACCAATGTTTGCATAAGGATGAGCTAGCTTATGGTATCCTGGATAACACCGCAGATTAATCTAACTAAATACAACAAAGGAGTTAGTGGAGCTAATTAGGTGATCCTCGATAGAGTTCGGTTGAAATCCCATCCGGCACTCGGCGGTATCCCGACAAATACCACATAAATGAACTCAATTGCACACACAGGGATGTGAAATAGCTTGGTCAAAAACAAGTCCGATTCATACCTTGTTCAAAAGTCTTGTAAGATAAAGTACAATCATGGCTAGTAAGTTAAAACCGTCTGAGTCTCAGAAAACCTTAGCTACATTTCTAAACCAATTGCACTACTTTTCATCCTTACAATACCATCAGAAAATACAAAAAAAAAAAAAACCACATGTATACATACAAAGTCATGCATCACAACAATCGCCTAAAAGACAAAATAATAGAGTTCTAAACAGTCTATGGTGCCATAGCCAAACATCACAAAGTCCATCCATCCATTTCATTTCTGCATATCACATATAAATCAAAAACATTTGCATTCATCACAACATATGCATCCATCAAAATAAATCAACATACAACAATCGCATTTATCATACCATATGCATACATCAATATAAAGTAGCATGCATCCATCAACATCAATCATTATGCATAACATAAAATCATGACATATACACAAAGAAAGAAAATCAAAACAACAAAAACATCCCAAAAATGCAACACAAAAACAAAGCAATAAGCATTGCCGGACACAAGTGCTCTTGCACTTAACCTCTTGGCATAAAAAATCGATGTCGGGGCTCAAATTGTCACTCTCCTACTTCCCCAAGAAGGCTACCATAGCCGGACCGCTCCACGGGAAGACGGGTTTTTGATGATTTCACCCCATTATGGCATCACCAAAAGGGTTAACACCCACCAAAAATAGGTCCAAATGTCGGGAAATTGCACGATGCTTAAATGGTAAAACATCTAAAGGCACCCTTGCACAAGTCATCTTGGGTCAAGCGACTCGTCGCTTTTCTCATGAAGGTCATTCCCTCATCGATTCGTCGCTTGAGGGGGTAGTCACACTTAGTCACCAATCAACAAGCACACACCCAATCAAAGCAATGACATGCATTCAAAGAATCATTGACAAAGACAATTACGCTCCTGCTTGGGGCAGTAAACAAGCAATCATCAAATTGATCAAACACTTGGCATTCCCGAAGCATGAACACAAGGTTCCCCCTGTGGACAAAAGGTTACGCCCTTTGCCTAATCATGACTGATCAATGTCCAAGCTCAAGTCACACCTCACCAAAATAGGTTAACACTTGAAATCAAATTCCTTAGCTCGTCAGAAGCAAGGATTCAAGAATGCATGCCCTTTCCATACTTGGGGCATCAAAAGTTGGTTAGGTTACCAAGAAACCCTAATCATTAGTGCTTTGGTTATCTATTTTTGCTCAGCACTGCATCACCCGTAGCGCTTCCCAAAAAGGGGCATCTGTAGACACCAAAACAGCACCAATCCGATTATGTGACTACAAACACTGATCGCATTGACATACACAACTTTCAGGGCAGCCCTCAGAGGTCAAACAGTGGTCCTAGCCACTTACACAGCAGTTTAGAAGGTCGAAAAGTAAACAAAACAAAGCTGGTCGTTTTAACAAGCCTTAAGCAAAAGCAAGCAAGCCTTAAGCAAAAGCAAACTTAAAAGCAAGCCTTAAGCAAGAGCAAACTTAAAAGCAAGCCTTAGCCAAGGGCAAGCGTGACGTCACGAAATCATGACACCTAAGGCCCAAAGGGGAACCTTGGCCGAGGGTGTCATGAAATCAGGCTTCAAACTGACACCTAAGGCCCAAAGGGAGCTTCTCGAGGGTGTCACGATTTCGTGACGTCGCGAAATCGTGACACCTAAGGCCCAAAGGGGAGCCTTGGCCGAGGGTGTCACGAAATCGTGACGTCACGATTTTGCAACGTCACGAAATCGTGACACCTAAGGCCCAAAGGGGAGCCTTGGCCGAGGGTGTCACGATTTCGTGACGTCATGAAATCGTGACACCTAAGGCCCAAAGGGGAGCCTTGGCCGAGGGTGTCGCGATTTCGTGACGTCATGAAATCGTGACACCTAAGGCCCAAAGGGGAGCCTTGGACGAGGGTGTCGCGATTTCGCGACGTCGCGAAATCGTGACACCTAAGGCCCAAAGGGGAGCTTTGGCCGAGGGTGTCACGATTTCACGACGTCGCGAAATCATGACACCTAAGGCCCAAAGGGGAGCCTTGGCCGAGGGTGTCACGATTTCGCGACGTCGCGAAATCGTGACACCTAAGGCCCAAAGGGGAGCCTCACCCGAAGTGTCACGATATCGCGATGTCGCGATATCGCGACACTTTGGCATTTTGTGCCTAAGCAGAAATTCAATCAATCAAAGGCAAAATTCAATCAATCAAAGGTGAAATTCAAGCATTCAGAGGCAACATTAAAGCCATCAAAGCAGACATTCAACAAGTGGCAACCGAGGACAGTCAGTTATTGTTGCCTGTTGTGCATGCGCGCGTAGGTGGGCAGATTGGCAGTTAGCGGACTGTCACAAGGGCAGTCAAGTAAGCCCTAGTCAAGGCGGAGTCTCCTCCCTTTTGAGAAGGCATGGCCGCCACGTGGCATCCCTGCGTGCCCCTTCCAAAGAGACCCCATGGGTCTATAAAACGATGGACTTTCCCACCCAAAAAGAGGAGGTTGACAAGCATTTTTTTAACGCAACGAAGTGCTGCTAAACCAGAGACCCGATTGCATCAGTTTCGATTCACCTTTTTCACATCCAGAATCTCTTTCGCAAGAGAGGTTGTTGGGTGGTTTTCGAAGCGTGAATCCGAACCTTCAGACCCGACATTGGACACAGTAACCCATCAATTTGACGACATCACAACTTGAGAGATTTTGGGCCCTTCCTTAGTGGATTGGCGTCGAAATCAAGTTTTAACGGGGGCGGCCCGCTTGGGCACCCCACGCACGTTCTTAGTTTTAATTTAATTTATGTTGTTTTTGAATATATCCTACAGTTAATAGTATTTAAATAGTTTACGTTTTTATGTTCGAATATATCTTGCAATCAACAGTGTTCGAATATATATATCATAAGACAGTTATCGAATATATCATGTCTGTGTATATGTTTGGTTCTCTGTCAGAATAGCAGGTTGCAACGATTAGTTTGTCGTATATATGCAGCAATTAGTTGTAGGCAGTAGCTTTTTGGTGATGCTCGGCAGCAGAGACTAGTCATTACGAATATATTTTGCATTACGTTTTAAACTGTTAAATAGTTTAGCGAATATATCTCATATCACACTTTAGACGTTCTACACCTGCATTACATTTTCAATTGCATGTTATCTTGCATTACGTTCTATTTTCTTGTTACAGGTGCTACTAAACGGTTTGTTGTTTCTTTGAACGCAGGAAGAACAACAAGGAGCAAGGATTCATCGGCATAAGCGGCGGCAACACTTGGGCCCGCCCGTTTCAAACGTGGGCATGCGGAAAAGAAGATCACTATTCATTTGTTGTAATGGAAACATGCTAACTCTCCCAGCCCTTGAAAAGGGAGGAGACGTATTGTAACCGAGTTGGAACCACATGAATAAAAAGGGTTGTGCTCTCACTTTTGATGTGATTATATTCATGTTATTTCATGCATCAAGCTAGTTGTTTTCATTGTAATTAGTGTTTTATTTTCCGGAATCTCATGCTTTCACTCTCCACATAAGAACTCTATCTTCCTAGCTGCTTCATGGATCACTCTCCACAAGATAACTCTTTACCATTTCTCTAGTTCATGGATATCTATCCATAGGAGAACTCTTTCTTCTCTACTCTGGTTGGTGATCTTGAAGACTACTACCCCCACTACACTAGCTTATGGATCTCTCTCCATAGAAGACCTTTATCCTCACTCATAAGACATATCTCCTCATTACCATGGCTAATGGATCTCAATCCACTAGAGACTAATGTTATCTACTCTATCACCTCCAAATGTTACTCTCAACTTTGTCTCAAATCTGCACCAAATAATGTCCTTGATCTACTACAAATATTCTCTTACTCTATCTTAGGTCTAGCATAAATTTGCTCATAAATCTACACCAAAATATATCCTCAAATATATCCTCAAGCCTTAAAACAAATCTTGATCCAATAATAAATAAACTCTTCTTAGATTTACCCCAAGCATTAACACAAATCTTGAACAAATAAATAAATAAAATCTGCTCTCAATGTTATCTCAAGTATTTACCAAGACTTGCTCAAATCTACCTACAAGTCTTTACCAAGATTTACCTCAAATATACCTATAAGTATTCACAAATACATGCCTCACATCTGCCTTCAAGTCCTCTCAAAAAATTTCTTAATATGCTCTCAAGCATTCACAAATACTTACCTCAATTATGCATACAAGTCCTCTCAATAACATGCTCAATATGATCTCAAGTCTTCACAAATACTTACCTCAAATTTACCTACAAGTCTTCACCAAGACTTACCTCAAATATGCCTTTAAGTTCTCTCAAGAACTTTCTCAATCTACTCTCAAGTCTTCACTAAGACTTACCTCAAATCTTCTCTCAAGTCTTCACTAAGACTTCTCTTAAAACTACTCTCAAGTCTTCACTAAAACTTGCCTCAACTCTGCTCTCAAGTCTTCACTAAGACTTATCTCAAATATTCTCTCAAGTCTTGACTAAGACTTACCTCAAATCTACTCTCAAGTATTCACTAATACTTGACTCAAATCTTCTCTTAAGTCTTCACTAAGACTTACCTCAACTCTACCTACAAGCTTTCACAAAAGCTTGCTCAATTCCGTCCTTAAGATTTCACAAAATCTTACTCAAATATTTCCTTATGCTTTAACAAAATATTACTCAAATTTGTTCTTAAGATTTAAAAAAATCTTACTCAAATCTATCCTTAATATTTAACAAAATCTTACTCAAATTTGTTCAAACACATGCTCAAAATAGATCACAAGATATGCTCAATCAATCTCAAATATTGCACACAATGTTATCAATTGTTTTATCTGACCTTTAATGTAATTTCTTTAACTTGAAGCAGTTTAAACATGTTCTATTTATAATTATTTTAACCTTTGGAACATATAGAGAATGATGTACTCTATCAAGAACTCAATATGTTCTACTTAGTCATTAAATTTGTCACTTTCATGAATCTAATTTCTAATGTTTACACATTCACTTTCAATATCACTCAAAACCAGTGCTCAAGAACATTCACTCAATCATTCAATCAATAAATACAACTTGCTTACAAACCCTAAACAAATTTTTCCATTCTTATCCAAACACAAGCACAATGTGGGTATCAAAACCTAACTCAAATAATCCTCAATATCTAACTCAAATGTTCTCTTAAACATTCACTAATCATGTATATGAAAACTCACTCAAAAATTTCTAACAATGCTTATCAAAAAATCCTTTTCACTCTACCTTTGCATTTAACGACATTCAATCCAACAAAATTTTAATCATAAGGAAGATGTGCCCATACCTTTTGTTTTGATGGAGATATATCTTCAAAATCTATTTTACTCACAACTAAATTCTTTTTCCAACTCTAGGTTGGATAGCAACAGCCTATCTCAAAATCTCCACAGGAATATTTATTTCAAAAAATATTTCACCATACAATAAATGTCAAGTCACAAGTACACCTTATTACTCCTTCCTTAAAACTTCAATCTTCAATCAATAAATCATTCACTCATAAAAACAAATTATAATGACAATCTCCCTATAAACCCTTTTAACTCCAACTCAATAAAATATTTTAATCAAATTTCAACCCTCAAAATAAATTTTAAATTACAATCATAAAGTCCTTGAATACACCTTATCCTCTCCAACTCTCAACACAACATTAATTCCATATTATGCCAACAAAAATACCTTGGAAACCCTTATAACTCCAAACTTTAATTAACACTTGGTAAAAATAAAATTATTTATTCATACCTTAGCCATAAGAAAAAATTATTTTTCGCATGCCTTAGACTCCACAAATCACCCCACGTGATTTGAACTCGCATTCACTTGCTCGCCAAGTATCTTAGCCATGACTCAGGCAACCACGTGGGCTATGCACCCTCACAAAACCAATGAGGTGCCTTCCACCTCTTACCTCCCTCATTGGCACGAAAACCAAATGATAAAAACCTCTAACATATGTTGCCATTGGGAATTGAATGTAGTACCTCTATCCTGCCAATAACCTATGTGTCATGCCTTACCACTAGACCATATGATCGTATGGTTATGGGAGTGCACCCTCACTCCACCTTATTCATTCTTCATCTACTTCAACATTTTTTAAAAATTAAAACCTTTGCCTTACTCATGAAAATTGTTTGAAATATTTCTTAGCCCTTCACATGCACAATGTAATTTTTTGGAGACTTGATTTATTTCATCCAAACCATATGGTATAAATACCATATATTATTTTTGCTCAACGTCGACGGGAAAATATTAAAATGCAATATTTTGCACCCAAACCTAACTTAGGGTTTAATTAAATTAGTTTATATTATTAATTATAATATAAATATTATAATTAATTAACCTTAGGCTTAACTTAAACTCTTAATATTATAATAATAAACATTATAATATTATTTCCTTTGGGCCTAGGTATTTTCCAACCTTAGGCTTTATATGAACACCTTTAATATTATAATAATAAATATTATAATATTATTTCCTTTGAGCCTAGGTATCTCCTTTCTTTAGGGTGTTTTGTCAATATTTTGACCAATCATGTGAAGCTTTAAACAAAATCTCTTCGGATTAAAATATAAATATTTTAACCCTCCTTTTTCCAATTCCTTGCACTGACTTATGACATCACTGACACTATTTCTTAACATCAATGACAACGCAACTACTCAAAATATCCAATACATAATGGATGTCATCCATGATAGAGGGTGCAGGAGCGGATGGTTGATGCTATAGAAAATGCTTGAAGATCATCAGATGTAGGTCTTGGTGCTTTGGGTGGGAATATTTTCCCTCCCTAATATTGGATGCTGATAATTCCATCGAGCGATAGATGTACTCCAGGATGTTCATGAACTTGATATCCTTTAGATGGTTCAAAAATGCTAGGTGGAAGATCCACAATGGTAAATTAGGGTCATCAATGATAAAGTACTGCAAGATGGGTATTAAAACTTGATTCTATGGTGTAGTGAGATCCTTATGTACAATTCCACTATTCTCCTTATTGAGGTACTTGCATTTATCGTGAAAGTGGTGAATCTCAATAGCAATGAAATACTTTTCCCTTCGCACGGTGCCAACATCATTCACCAGCTTGGTGACCTCAATAATAAGCCAGATGGTGATTCGAAAGGATACTCAATGGATGGTGGCATTGCCACTATCCCAGGAATGGACCAAATCCATTAATAGATTGGAATCACTCCCATTGAATTTCCTCAATAAAGGGATAAAACCATGAGAGTTAAGAATTTATTCCACGGTAGTATCGAGCTCCAAGACCTTTAGTTCAAGTAGATTCATGATAATATTCTGCCCTATCCTCTTCTTGCATAGCCCATACTTACATCTCTCACCTTTACTCAAAGTGGAAATTAGTCAAAAAATCTAGGTGAGGGTTGGCTTTAAAATATTTTTGGGGTAAGCTAGTGAGGATGATGGTGTTGATATTCATACAAAAAAATAGAAATATCAAATTGTATAAGGGCTATTGATGAAAAGCCATGGTCCCAAAGCATCTAGTCACATGGATTAAAGCATGCTTAGATCTGAAGGATCCAATAATATTACGAGTGTGATGTTGATAAGGTACATGAAAATAGAAAAGGTACCACATAGAAGGACATTGCAACACAAAGAAAAATGATGGGAAAACTTGTTCTCCTACCAAATATGATTACTAAGGTTGGCACATAAATTAATAATATCGATGGTATGCCAACAAGGAAGCCTCTGCCAATGGGAGATCAAAGAATTATTTATTGGGATCCAACATGCTAGGTCTATGTTGGATTGTGAGCCATTTCCATATGGAACAAAGTGCCACATGTGATGAATATTGGCATTGTAATAAGAAACCCAATCTAACAATGTAGAAGTCGCTAACCATAGCCACATATACCTGCTCAGGCTTGGAGAAACCATAATCCATATATAGTGATTCCACCTCAAAAAAATACCACCTAGGACCCCTATTTGAATTGTTTTTAGGATTATTGGACTTGGAGTTTCTCTATTTAGAAGTGGTTTTAAGGTTCGACTTAGGAAGACTCACTCACCAATTGTGATTGGACTTGCATTTGATGATATTAGTTTTGAAAAAAATATTACAACAAAAACTATCATATCTAAAAATAGAAGTAATATCATGCTCATGATATTGAAAAATGGGGTGGATGATGAGGTGAGACGTGGTAGTGATCATGGAAAAAATTAGGTGTGGTAGCCATGATGGATGCAAATAGCCACTGGGATTTAAAAAAATAATCAACAATATTCTAAAAAACACCAATAACCAATTAGTAGGCCCCTACATAGACCAGTAAGAGTTGTAATCCTAAGGCATTATATCACTATACAACCTATTATTGGTATAAATTTTTATAATGTCATTCTGGATATTGCAATCCCAAAAGCTAGTATTGAGGTGGAGAGTCCAATCTTTCTCAAAATTTTATGACTTCATGGGAAAATTTGTCAATCCAAACACAAAAGCCATTCTAATTCAATCCAAGATTAACCATAATATCAACAACACCATTTAATTCTCTGAACACATGTTGGGTGATAGATCTATTGAACCTACCAACCAATATTATGGATTCATCGATCAAATTGGTTACAGTCCAAGAAGAGTGATGAGACACTTTGATGTAGTTGATTGTGTTTAGGGAGTCCTTATCAACAATGAGGCTCCTATATAAATATCATCCATAAGAGATAATCCTTTGAATAAAACTTTGGCCTTGGGCACATTTTTAGAGTGGACCCCAATGGAATCAATAAACATGAGGATAATTTTCCCCTAGTCATCACTTATGATTCCTCAAGAACTAGCATTTCCAAGATTACCTTTAATGGATCCATTGAAATTGATTTTTAGCCATCCAATGGGAGGAAGGGACCAGCGAACCTTTTATCTGTCAACCTTAAGGAACTCAAGAGGATTCATATCAACCAACATGTTTAAGGAACTAATTAAATTGGCTTCAATACCACAACCATGATTCTCAGGAGAAGGAACGAGGTTGATATTTTTAGTAGGAAGGGAAAGGGTTATGAAGTGGATTGAGAGAGGATCTCTAGAAGAATAATTGAAGACTCAACTATTCCTCTCAAGCTATATCTACCATATGAAGTGCGGGAGGTAGAAAGACCAAAGGGATTTAATACGTACATGTTTGAAAGGATTTAGCCATTGGATGCAAAGGTTAGAGATCAAACCAAGTAGGGCCTAATAAGTGTGGAACTTTGAAATGAGCATGGAGAGAATGGTGAGAGAAAAGGGATAATAAATGAAAAGGTGAAAGATAGATTCCCAGGATGACTAACACAAATAGCAATGATTTGGGATGATGAGGTTGTAAATAGATAGGTTGTCAAGAGTAAGAACTATATTTTGTACCACAATACAAAAGAAATAGGTAACCTTTGGGATAATGTGATAAAGCCAAATGAGGCTGGAAAGAAACCAATTGGGTTAGGATTCCTCACCATGGAAGCAGGTGGATTTGATTGTGAAGAGGTCTTGGTCATAAAATTTCCAAAGGATAGAGTCCTGGATAGGTATACTTGGAATGATAGTGGATCTAAGAAAATATTTTAGTGCTTGTGAAAAAACCAGTTAGGAAGTATTAAGGCCCAGAGTAGGGGTGTTTTTCTTAGAAATTTTGTGGGGGTTGGTGAGAAAAATGAAATCTTGGACTAAACTACCAAAATGGATTTCAAAGAGGAGTTTGATAGTATGAAGGGAAGGATTAGAAAGAAGGGGTTTGTTAGAGACCTATAAATCCTCCTAGAAATGAATAAGTGATCCATTGCCCAAGCACCATCTAAGCCCTCTTGAGATAAGATTTTCAGTCTTGTTGATAGCTTTCCAAAAAGTGGAATTGTCAATATAAATATTATATTCCAAAAATGAACAACATTAGAGATATTTTATTTTGATAATTTTGACCAAGGAAATATAAATATTGGTCATAATTATCCATCCTTTTTTACTGAGTAAAGCCATGTTCATTTTAGATATTTTTCTACATGTTCATTTTAGATATTTTTCTAAACCCAAGCCCTCTCTGGGATTTATTTGAACAAACTTTATCCTAAGATACAAAAGGATATCTAAATATATTTTCCATACCAGACCATAGGAATGTTTTTTTAACTTCCTCAATCTTGGTGCACACCTTGGATAAAACCTGGAAGACATACAAGAAGAACAGAAGGATACTTTGAAGGTAAGCCTTGACCAACTTATCTTTAGAGTCTTGATTGAGGAGAGCACCTTTCTATCCTACCAATTTTTCATGGTGTGCTGGATAGAATTGTCCCACATTCCATTGATAGGTTTACCATGGAAGAGAGAGATGACAAGGTAAGTGGAAGGAGGGCTTATGATGTTGCAACCCAGGATTTGAGAAATTTTAGCTTACCTTTCCAAAGGAGTTTTGATGAAGAAAAGGTTACTTTTGAAAATATTGATTTTTTGACCAGTGGCTTATTCATACAAATTGAGGATACATTTGATGTTTTTGGATTTGAATATGGATTAAAAATAATCTAGGATGGTGTCATAAATGAATTAGTACTGGGAAATGGGGTCGAGCCTAGAAGAGGTATTTTTACCAAAGATGAGGTCAAATATGTAGGCTACTTTTAAATATCTCCCTAAGTATTTAGTAAGTATTATTAATAGGTAAGGAGATAGAAGATCACCTTACCTAAGACCTTTGAAGCTTCTAAAATAATCTACAGTAGATTTGTTAATGAGGACATAAAACCAAGCTATGGAGAAATATTCCTTGATGAAGTTGATCCATTCCTTGTAAAAGCTAAATTTTGATAGGATATCTAAGAGGAAATCCTAGGATACTCTATCGAAGGCTTTATTCATATCCAATTTGAGAAAGAAGCTAGGGTTTTTTCTTTTGGTGGTATAATGAATAAACTCATGAATGGTTATGATGTCATCAATAATAAATCTTCCTTGACTGGATCTCCCTTGGTAGGGATCAATAATGGTAGGGATAATGCCTTTAACTTTTTTGTCATGGTTTTCATTAGGATTTTGTATAGGACATTACACATGCTGATGGGGCTGTAGTCTAAGAGAGTATTATAGTCTTGCATCTTGAGAACAAGGGTAATTAATGTAGAATTACCGTCTTTGGAAAGGGATTTTAATTTTTGGACTTCCTAGATAGAAATAGATAAATTAGGTCCAAAAATATCCCAAAATATCTAGAAGAATCTTGGGGAAAACCCATCTGGACCTAGATATTTATCTAGAGATATGGAAAAGAGAGCATCTTTAATCTTCTTTAGAGATAAGGGTCTAATGAGGTCAACATTGACACTAGGAGAAACCATACTATGAATATGTTGGAGGAGACAATTGAAGACAGAGGAGGAGAAAGTGTTTGATGGTCCATGTAAGTCCTGAAAATAATAGATAGCCTTAGCTCTAATCTCAAATATGTCATTGGTGGTAGATCCATATTTTTTTCATAGAAACCTGATCTTGTTGGAGCTCCTATGGTGAAGGGTAGAAGCATTAAAATACTTGGTTTTGGAATTGCCTTATTTAAGCCAAAGGGCTCTAGATTTCTATCTCCAAAAGATCTCTTCCTTAGCCAAATTATTATGGAATTTTGAGAGGAGTATTTTTGTAATGTTTCTATAATCATGAAAAGTGACTCTAGAGGTGAAATATTTTTCAATCTCCTTAACAATGGTTATTATTGTCTTTTTTCCTTCAAAAAACTTGTTGAAGACCTCTCTATTCTAGATATTGATATTCTCTTTTATAAGCTAAATTTTCCTAGAAATATGAGTAATGCAAAAGCTGTGAAAACCATGTTGCCACCATTCAACAATTTTACCTCTCATGTCAGGCTGATGTAACCACATAGACTCAAAATGAAATAGCCACTTGAAGGAGGAGGTAGGATAGAGCCCTTTAAAAATGAATGGTTTATGGTTAGAAGCAATCCTAAAAAGAGAGTGGAGAGACACATCACTGATAAATGGAATAAATTCTATTGCTCCATGTGAAATTAGGACCTTTGAGCTCGATATCCATGATTTCACTAATGTTGATGAAGTTAGAAAAAATTTCATAGCACTTAGAGGTGAAAGGTTTACTTTCGAGTTTATCTGTAGGATAGATAGGATTATTGAAGTTCCCTATCAACACCCACGAATCACTAGAGAAGGAATTTTGCATAAAGGATATGTGAGACCAAAGATAAAGGTGGTTAGTAATAATCTTAAGAGCATAGATGTTGGAGAGGACCCATATAAATTTGATGTTTTTTTAGATTATGAGGATATTCACTACCCTGTTAGAGGAGGAAATCAATATCATTTCAAAATTTATTGGGACCCAAGGGCATAGTAGATTGCTATAATAATCGGAGGTAGGGATAGCAATCAAATCACAACCACTCCATAGTGATTGAACAACTTTTAGAGTGTTATTTGAGTCAATTTTAGATTCTTGAAGTAGAATAATACCAATATTAATATATTTTCTTAAGAACATTATTGCTTTTTGGTTGGTGAACCCATTAAGACCCCTCATGTTCCATGAGAGGAGCTTCATTTCTAATATTTAGATGAGTACTTATTCCCCCATTTCCCTTGATCCTGGGGGTTTTACCTTTTTCCATCCACCTTGGAGATGAATGAATCTAAAAACTCAAAATTTGAGGATATAAGAGTACATTGGTTTCCATTGGCAATGGCATTTACAATGTATTTATTTATTCTATCTTGGAGAGAGGGCCTCCCCTTTTTTATCTCTATACCCACATCAAAAATAACCTTAGAAGGGATCAAAGGGTTTGGAAAGGGAGGGCAAGGGGATTTATCACAAACAGAAGAGTGAAAAATCTTAGAATAATGTGGATTGGAGGACTCACCGTGGGTAGGGGAGTTAAAGAAATTATAAGGTGAGAGAATAGACCCAAGATGAATGGGGCTAGGGGTCAGGAAGGATCAAAAGTAGGAGACAATGGAAGCTCTGATTTAAGAGAAGTAATAGACAGGGGGTGGTTAGGTCCTTAGCATAAATATTGAGAAATTAGTGATAAGGTTTGGTTTCCTCCAAAATAAGAGAGAAAACAAGACTATCCTAGTTCCAATTGATATCGATGGAGTTCAAAGGGTTGCCAAGGGTGTCCTCGTGTCAGATAAAATAGAAAATAATTTTGTGCAAGAAAAGGGAGAGCTTATCTATTTAGGATCAATAATGAGTTATGAGGGAGCTATTAGAGGTTTTCCAAGGGCATATTCTTGTATGGATACTACCGAAGAGGGTTATTATACTTTATCTACCATAACTTAGGAAGGTTGGAGATCCTTATGTGAAACATATTGAGAAGAGTTGCACATGATTGCTTCTCTTAGAATCACTGCTATTAAAGAAATCTTGGTGGGAACGGTATTTCTTGGGTCCTTTCCTGAGAGATAGGTACTAAGATCTTAAGTGGTATTTGTTTTGGCATTCAACATAGAAGGCAAACTTGTTCTTAAATTCAAACTCTTATCACTATAGGTAGGAACCTAAAACCAGGTCGATGAACATGGAAAGCTTTGATTCAAGGTTGGTGCTAACATAGAACTAGGTATAGGGCATATTGGATTGGGCCTTCAAATTTGGATATGGAGCAATGAGGTCTACAACATATTGAGAAATACTATGAAGGATGTCTTCTTTCCAAAACTAGACTAGGAGATTTGGGAGTCCCACCCAAATGGGAGCCATGCTAATGCTCTAGGTTTTTAAATTGAAGTTTGAGTCCCAATGCTTGTGGAAAAGGCTATGATATCCAAATAAAAAAGGTTCTCTAGTGAGGATACGATTGATATCGCTAGGTTTATTCAACCTTATGATAAAAACCCCTAGAAAGGGCAACCAAATCCATGTGTCCAATTGGGTGCCATTTGCTTAGGGCCCAACGTATGATAGTTTCCATGTCTGAACATGAGCCAACAAACTTTCCCACTAAGGAGAGGGAGTTTTGAGAGACTGTGGAAGCCATTACTTCTAAGGGAATGTCCATCTAATGATAGTCAATCAAAAGGAACTCGATTTTGGGAGCCAAAAGAGAAGAGAATGTGGGTGAACCTATCTTAAGTATTTTGGTGAAGGAGAGATTTTTAGGGTAGGGTGGGCCATTATAAAGGGTCATCCAATGCTTATCACTTATAATACACCATCTATATCATATTTATTCTTTGGTACTACTCTCGGGATGATACAATCTATAGTGCGAGACTTATGATCTACCAAACCTCCATTTGGAGCTCCTTTCTCGTTCCTGCCATTTGCACATTCAAATTTTTGAGGTGATCCTGATATGCAAGCTATTCTCTCTACACTCATTTTAATGCCCAATATCTTATTTCTTAATACTTCTTCCATCTAGAGTTAAAATATTATTGATGTGATGAGAAGAAAATGTGTTTTTGTATAAAATAACAATATTTGGTATTTGAATTTCCTTCCTTGATTCATTTCTTAATATATTTTTAGAACCAATATGACCCCTTTTTCAGCATTTTATAATAATAAAAAGTAATCATTTTCTTGTACATAAAAATTTTGGTCTATTCCATAGATTTCTACTATCTCTTATAAATTTTTGAGCTTGGATTAAATTTCCTTCTTTTCATTAACAATGTTACCAAAATATTTTCCTTTAGAAATTTCATATTTTGAACAAACATGTATATACATATCCTTCAAAATTGGCTTTATCCCACCATAGCATAACCATATGGAAACAAGCATCTTGAAGCCACATAGATAGAAATAAAAAAGAATTTTTATAATCACTATTGAGTAATTCATAAGTTAAAAGAATGGGTTTATGGTATAATCTTACATGCAATAAAATATCTGAAGAGATTATATAATCTATTTAAAACCATGTGATAGATAATAATAATCTATCCAATATTTCTACTATATAACTCTCCCTAAAGTGTCCATTATACCATGTGTATTAGAAGCTTGAGTAAATAACATTCCAAAGACCATTTTAATTAAAAAAATTAACAAAAATATTATATTGTTTTAGACCATCCAAGAGTACCACCCTTATTTTCCAAAGAATATAAAACTAGGATGAAGTCACCCCCAAGATTCCATAGATCATAATTATAAATCATTAGCATGCTTAACAAAAATATGCTAAGGTGCTTTCATTGTCTTTCATGAGTAACTATATTTGAAGCATATGCATTTATAACCCCAAATTCCATGTTTTCCTATTTTCCACAAAATAGTCTTATAACCCAGTTATATTTTGCTTCTAACAATTGCCCATCTCATTTCTTATCCCATATTATTGCAATACTATTGAAAGATCCTATAGAAAAAAGGGCTAGATATTCCAATATCCTCTAAATATTTTTAAATGCATCCTTACATGCTTCACTGTTTTTTTTTTAATATAAAAGAAGGGAAAGACTATAAAAACTATAAATTTCTTAAAAACTATTTTTTAGGGATTATATTCATACTCCTAATATTCTATGATACCATTTAAATCATCATATTTTATTTTTATTAATCAAATTATCCCCTCCTCTTGTTAACATTTATGATATTTTTATTTTGCTTCACAAATCGATATCCCTTTGAGTTTATTTTTGCCTTTTTAAGGCTTTGATGCTCTTCCTCTCATTTTTTATTATCATTGACACTTTCATTTTTGTCTATCTCTTCTATTTTTCCATATTGGTCATAATGAGACTTATATTTTAAAGGTTTATGCTACCCTAAAAATTTTGAAATGCAAGGAATAGTCTTATAAGCAATATCTTATTATGTTTCCATAAAATCCTAAAGTATAATAACTACCCTCTATAGTAGTTACTTTATTATGTTGCATAGGATACCCTAGAATTCCATGGATTTTATCCATATGTATTTCCTTAATATGCTTCTCTTGAAATATTAAAGTGCAATAGATACACTCTATACTACTTTTATTTTATTGTAAGGAGAGAATTCTAATTTGCTTGAGGAAACTAATTATAATTTGCATAGATTAACCTTGACCTCATTCACCTCATTTGATTTAAATTTTACCTCATCTTTCTTTGTATCTTTAACATCTTTTGAGTTTGAAATTGCACATGTTGCTTCATCATCCCTTATGTCATTTTTAGTAATAGTTGATTTGAGTAAATTATAATGATAATTATCATTTTATTATGTAGAAGGCTTTTTACACACCTTTTTAGGAGTGGAAAATCCTTGATTCTACAACTTCTACTATGATATGATTTACTTGTTTTATATTAATTTTTTTCTCATACCAAAAAATTTCCAATCTCTTTCTCCATTATTGTTACATTGTAATCCTTTACCATGTGTTCAATATTATAACATTTGCAACATCAATATATAATGCTTTTATAATCCATTTATTGTTCTTATTCTCTTGATTCAAATTTAATTTGAATGGGTTGTGGTAAAGTTTTTCAAACATCTATGGCAATAAATATTTGAATGTATACAACATGCCCACTATGCTTAGTAGTTGATCCCTCTCACATGAAATTCCCTAGAGTATCACCTATATTGTTCAAAATCTTCTTATTGATGAGTTGTAAGGAAGTCAAAAAAAAATATTAGAAGCCTTTTAATAGTATTTTCCCCCGTAGAAAAATTTCCACTCCATGATCTTAAATATAATGTATCTTTACCCCTAAACCAAGGACCACCGTGCAATTTTTTATCACTTAGTTTTTAAATAGAGGGGATAATGAGAAAATATTATTTCAAAATAAAATTCATGAAGTAATTTGAATTTAACTCTCACTTCTATTTTAACTGCTTTTAGATCTCTATGGAATTTACATATGAACCATTTAATTTGAAAAAAATCTACCACATCATGCTCGATCATCTCATCCTTGATATTATTTTCTAACATAGTATATGATTAGAGAAGGTTTTCCATATATTTATTTTTCCCTTATTTTTAACTAGGACATGCATACATCCAATAAGGAAATCCTTAATTCAAGTAAGGACTTTAAAATATTAAATTCTTCCCATGTTTTCCTGTCATATTATATATATTTTCTTCATATGAATTCTTTAATTTTAAAAGTTCTCCTAACTAGAACATTCATACACCCAACTAGGACATTCATACATCCAATTAGGACGTCCTTAATTCAAGTAAGGACTTTAAAATTTTAAATTCTTACCATATTTTCCTACCATATTATCTAAATTGTCTTCATATAGATTCTTTAATTTTAAAATTTCTCCTAAAATTTAAAATAAATAGTAACAATCATTCCTTCGTCATTGTTTTCTTCCTACTCATACTTACAATACGTACTTATTTTCTAAAATAAAATAAATATAAATATCACTCCTAACTTGGACGTACTTACTCACACCCTATAATTCTAAAATTCCATGCATTTAAATTAACGTTTGTCACATTTTTTTTGTGTGGAAAACATCCCAGAAGGGATGCCACTTTCGGGTAAGACCCAAGGAGGCAGGGGTATCCATTCCACAAAAATCACCTAGGGCTCGAACCTGGCCTACCGCCTTTGACATACTCAAGGAGCAAACAAACACACAATAAGATTAAAATAAATAATAATAATAATAATAATAATAATAAAATAAATAACATGCTCCTTGGGTGTGTCAAAAATATAAAGGACAACCAAACACACACAATAAGAAAAATAATCACAACAAGAACCACATAAAAAACACAAGAACAATAAAATAAAACACAAACATGGCAAAAACAATAAAACACTACAAAGACATAACCAACAAAAATATGAAAAACAAAAACAATCAAAACCTAAAAAATTAAAAAATAAACATAAAAAAAAAACCAACAACAAACAATAAACAAAAACAAAAAAATATATAAAACACTCACATACAAAAACATTAATTATCACAAACATCTAGAAACACAAGAACAAGAGCAACAAAAACACAAGAAAAATAACAAAAAAATACAAAACAAAAAACACCAGAGCAACAAAAAAACAACACAAAGAACAAAAAAACACACACCTCAAAAAACTAAACAAAAAAAAAAGGAAAAAGAAAAAAAATTAAATATAGCAATGACCTTTCTAAACCAAAAGACTTTTATGACAATAATCAACAAAGGAAACAAAAAAAAGAATAGTTTGAGCTAGGTAACTAAAATACCCTGACCAAACCAAAGAGAAGCAAAAATAAATCAAGAAGAAACTAGATACCTTCAGAAATGGAGCCATCCAAAGAAATGATAGAAAGAATAGCTTCCCTTATTTGTGAAGCCCACCATCTAGGAGGGTGGCCATAACAAGTAAGATCATATTTATCCAAAGCCCAATTAGCTAAAGCATCAAAAATTGTTTTGATCTCTGACCACATGATTGTAATCAACTTTCAAAAATCTCATGTGGATTAATTGAATCTTCTCAATAATTCTTTTTATTCTCCAATTAAACTTATGATTCTCAGAAGGAGTCTTCAAAATATTAATCATGAGTTGACTCAGACTTAACTAACACCTTTTCACATCCAACCTTAATAGCCTCTTGAACGCCTCTGAGGATACCATACCCCTCAGCAAGGTTATTGAAAAGAATACCCAAATTATCAACAAAAGTAAAAACCAGGGAGCCAAATGAAAGTTCACCAATTCCTTCTACACTAGCTTTTTCAGGGTTCCCTCTAGAGGCTCCATCAGTATTGACTTTTCCAAAATACTTAGGAGGAGGTTGCCAATTTCTTTTCCTATCCATCTTACCAATACTCACATTCCTTTTAAGTTGGTTGCCCTTAGAATAATTAATCTTCAATCTTTGCATCATTTGATCCCATATTTGGTGGGAGTTTTGGGGGTGATCAAGGAGTTGATGGACTGATTCAACGAAGTTGAATATGGTATTTTGTCAAATATAATGACTATCCTTCCTATTTTGACTAAAAATAAGGTTGTCACACTTTCTTTTTACTTCTTACTATTTTATAAAATTATTTAAAAACAAATAAATAAATGTCTATAAAGAAGTTCAAATATTTTTGTTCTCTTACTATAAATAAGCATATGTGTGCCCGCTTTTATAAAAAATATTGAAATTTTTAATCACGAGGATGCCAACTCGATAAACAATGCACAAGAATGTAACTTTTGCATAGATAAGAAAGCCAAATTTATTAGGTCAACATAGATACTATGGCATAGAACATGTGAATACTCCATCGATTTCATTTCAACTCTCAATTTTTTATTACTAGTATCCCTGTATCTTAAATGTTTTTTTTAAAATTAATTATATGTATATATTTTTATTTATTTTAATTTTATACTTTTCATATTGGTTGGGTATGGTTGGGTAGGGCTATGCTGATCCCCGTATTCGTATTCGGATATCGTTTTTCGAAAACGGCAAACAGGGGTATACTGTTGAAAATAACATTACTTCTCATGGATTTACAAACTTTTTCATCCATGCAACCAAATACTTTTTAAAAATAATATAAATTATTTTAAAATTAAAATTATATATATATTTTAAATATTGTAGATTACAATATATCTTTCATAAAGATTTTGGTTTTTATAAAAGTAACTGAAAACGAAAATTTTATCAATCAAAATAAAAGAGTTTCCAAAGGTTTTTCTAAAAGTTGTTGAAAACTAAAATTTCGTCAATCAAAATAAAAGAGTTTCCAAAGCAAAAGTACAACCAAATTGTTTTCCATACGATAAAACTGTGTATGAATAAAATTATTAATAAACTACACCACATAATTTATTTTCTATTATAATCGTAAAAAACAATTAGACTTTAAAAAATTTAAAAATAGAAACAATTTTTTTTTTTTTATCTTTCCCTCTTCCGTGTTATATATAAACAATCCGATAAGAATAGCTTAAGTAATATATTTTGTTATAATTATATAACACAGTCCGATAAGAATAGCTTAAGTAATATATTTTGTTATAATTACCGTGCAATGTGAATGTCTAAAAAAACATAATTTATTAATATTATTGAATCTTGCTTGATCAACCTGTTATATGCACATTGGCAAAGTGCATCCCCATGGCTGCCACCTCGAGCTACTGTAATCTCTATCAGGCCTCCCATTTTTCTTGCAGCTCAAGTCTTGTTCTACAAACGGACAATTAGATGGTTTATAAAGAATATAACCTTCATCCTACACCCATCTCCCACAGAAAACATCGCAGGTTAATTCTTGTCTTTGTTACGACTATGCAAATGTTCTGTGTATAATTAAAAAAAAAGTGTACCGTCCTCTGAAGCAAACCCTATATTCTCCCTCCTTTGGATTTTTAAAGAACCCAATAGAGAGCTAATAACCAAAACTGATACAGCGAAAACCGCAGTACCATAGAGAAAAGTGAATATGGTAGCGATCGAATTGAAAATAACGGCTACATGCTTCAGTTCAACGTGAGTTCTCCCGAAGAATTATAATCTCCGTCCAATCTGAGAGGCATGTGATCCTTAACATAAAACCTGGAAACGCTTGTGCTTCACATAAGATTTACGTAAAACAAAAAAACGCTTGTGTTCGACAAAAGATTTACATTAAAAACGTCGAAGGAATTGAAAACGATTTCTGATATTGTGCGGAGAAGATATCCTTGTATTGATTTCCGCCTGTAAAGGATACGAACTGTATCTTCGTATTTTAGAAATATATAATAAGATACACAGAGGCAACCCTGTCAATGTTTTACCATTGAAGTATCAGACAAGCATAGCTTCTTACCTTGATATCAAGATAATATACATATTATTTAATACGACAAAGAGTTTAACGCCACCTACCACATGCCGGCCTGGTTTAGTGGAATAGTAGTTGACGCTTGATTCCTTCTTTCTTGTTGTTTCGTCTGTATTCTCTTTAACTTCTACATTTGGCATAAAGAAGTTTTAGTTGTTTTTTTCCTCTGAAAATTTGTAATATTATTGGATATTATTTTTATAAATTTTAAGTTTATTTAAAAAAAATTAGTTAAAGGTATTGAATCAGACTTCAATATTTAAAGGTATTGAACTTGGACAAACAAGTGAACTCAATACCACGGTGACCTTCCAAGGCATCAAGACCACGACCTTTAGCATCAAACCAGACATGATCCTCGAGGACATCAAACGAGCCATGATCCTCGAGGACATCTAACTAACGTAACCAACCGAAATCAACTTCAATCCTCTAGGGCATCAAACTAGGGCAGTCAAGCAAAGTCAACCCACCCTGACCCTCTAGGATAATTAAGCAAAGTCAATGGGACCCCAACCCTCTATGGCATTGAACTAGAGCAGCCAATTGAAGTCAATAGGACCCTCAATCCTCGAGGGCATCGAACTAGATGTAACCAACCAAAGTCAACAAGGCCATTAACCCTCTAAGGCATCGAATTAGAGCACTCAACCAAAGTCAATGGGACTCCTAACCCTCCAAGGCATCCAACTAAAGCAATCAACTAAAGATAATAGGACCTTTGACCCTTTAGGACATCAAACTAGGGCAACCAACTAACCAATCGAATGAGACCTCTAACCCTCCAAGGCATCGAACTAGGTTAGACAAATAAAGTAAACGAGATCTCTCACCCTCTAGGGCATCAAACTAGGGCAGGTAACAAGGGCATCAAACTAGGGAAACCAACCTCGACCCTCAAAGGCATTGAATAGGATCCACATCAAACTAGGACAGTCAATCAAAGTCATCCAGGCCCTTAACCCTATAGGGCATTGAACTAGGGAAGCCAACCCGACCCTCCAGGGCATCAAATGGGAACCTTAACCGTTTAGGGCATCAAATTAGGGTAGCCAACCAACCAACCAAGGCATTAAACTAGGGTAGTCAACCAAACTTAACAAGCCCTAGACCCTCTAAGTCATCAAAGTATGACACTTAATCAAAGTTAGTGGAACCCTCAACCCTTCGAGGCAATGAACTAGGTAAGCCAATCAAGGAATTGAACTAGGGTAGCCAACTAGCCAACCCCAACCCTCTAGGCATTGAACTAAGGTAGCCAACCAGCCAGGCTTGACCCTCTAGGGCATCGAAATAGAGCAAATAATAAAAATCAATGAGACCGATGACTCTCCAAACCATTGAACTAGGACAACCAACCAAGGCATTGAACTAGGGTAGCCACCCAACCAAGCCTTACCCTCTATGACATCAAACTAAGATAACCAATCTAAGTCAACTAAACATAAAACTAGGACAACCAATCTAATCTATCTCATTCTAAATATACTATAATTTGAATCTTAAACCTATAAAAAAAAAAACAACTAAAGATTTTGAATCTTAAACCTATAAAAAAAAAAAAACTAAAGATTGAAATTCAACATCGTTCGATCTTAGGACAACCAATCTAATCTATCCCATTCTAAATATACTATAATTTAAATCTTAAACTTATAAAAAAAAAAGAACTAAAGGTTGAAAGTCAACGATCGTTCGATCTTTGTTTCTTTATTCCGTTTAAGGCCTGCATGAATGTTGAAAGTTTGCTTATTTTTATACGTCCTTAATGAATGTTGAAAGTCTGCTTATTTTTATCCGTCCTTAATGTTCATAAGGATAGAATACTTTAGTAATTAAAATTACTAATTTTTTATAAGTATCGAATGCCTTAGTTATTAAATTTTTATATGAGATAATATACAGCATATAATTAATCTTCAAGATAGGTAACAAATATAAAGTATATAAATTATATTTATTTAAATTTTATAAACATTTTAAATTAAAGCTGAATTATTCTATTGAATTAATAATATTAACAAATTTATTGTCATTAAACGTGAGAGCCCGATTCCTTCCGGACAACCAAACTTTCAAGAACGTTCTCTTGAAATCGCGACTTAAAAATAAAAGTAAAATTAGCCTTGAAGATTCCAGTAAATATTTATTTTGTCTTTTATGTAGTAAGTGTATCGTGACGAACTGATAATAGACATTTAAGGGAGGTTGTAAATGAAAGCTGCTTTGCTGGAATTTTTTTAAGACCTATTTGGTGGGCTCTGTGGGGATGGCAGCAATTTCTGGAGGAGGTATGAACAACTGGAGGAATGTAGTGATGGCATCAGGTCCGTCACAGAGCGTGCATGCTAGGGCTGGTATTTCTTTTAAAAATGATTGGAAGGAACAAGATTTCCCATTGCATGCTAGGAATCGCTTGTTAAAGAACAATGGATGTTTGGAACGATGTGAAGCCAGGCCGGTTCTAGTGGTTCAACCAGACTCGGTGGCAGAATATGTGGAGTATTTAACCAAACATGCGCTTATTGGTAAATTTATGGGCATCCGAATTTCTCTTCCCTTTGTGGAGGCTTGGGTTAGGAAGACTTGGAACCCTGAAGGTGATGTGGAGGTGATGCTGAGTGCAAACAACTATTTTATGGTGGTTTTTTCTTGTCTTGCGGATCGTAACAAAGCATTTGAAGGAGGTCCCTATTTATGTAACCAAGCGGGACTCTTTCTTAAACCCTGGCATGTGGGTTTCAACCCATCAAAGGAGCGGTCGTCACGGGTTCTAGTGTGGGTTCGGCTTCCGTGGCTCCCATTGGAATTTTGGAGAAATGACATCTTGCATATGATTGCCGGTTGGGCCATCACGACAGAAGCTGGATAAAAAGGTAATCTCTGTTGCCCGTATCTATGTTGAAATTGATTTAAACAATCCTATTCCAGATTCTATTGAAATACAGTTCGGATCAACCAAATGGGTTCAAAAACTTGACTATGAAGCTCTTCCATTTCGTTGCCGGATTTGCCATGAATATGGCCACTTACAAAGAAAATGCCCTAAGTTTGTCCTACCCGTGGCTTCAAATCCTGGGCCCTCTCGAGCTGTACAAAATATGGATAAAGGAAAAGCCCCGATAAAGGAGGGGGATCAGGATAAGGAAGGCTTTGTTACTGTAAAACCTCATAACAAAGGAATAAAGGCAAAAAGAGACATTAAGGATAACTAGCCAGATGCTCAGCTCAACCGTTTTGAAATTCTAGAGAATCTTGATCAGTGCGTGGAGATACCTGAAACATCGCTACCTGTTATAGATATAACAGGACCAAATCAATTGTCTCTTCATGAGGTGGAACCAAGGGAACCAGATATAGGGGGTTTAAATGAAGAACAGAGGGCTTTGGTTTCGAGTATAGGTGATATGGTTGGCCCTAGCCCTAGAAGTGAAGTTATCTTAGAAAATGGCACAGATTTAGATATGTCCTCTCCTACCTAGGCACTGATGTAGTCATCCATGGAATGTAAAACTCCTACGGTGTTAGGATTGCAGCATAAAATAATTAAAAAAAATGCTTCAGATAAGAATATGAAGGTGGGTCGAAAGAAAAACCAGGATAAAATTAAGTTAATGGGGGAGACTTTGGTAGAATTAGGTTTGGTGAGAACATTGGACTCCCATTTTTATAACCCCCAAAAATGATTATACTTTCATGGAATGTAAGGGGGTTGAACAACATCCCCAGATAAAAAGTTGTTCGTGATTTGATTCGTGTTCATTCTATGGATGTGGTTTTTATTCAAGAGACTAAATTAGCTATTGATAGTTTTTTCAATATTGCTCCCAAGTTGTGGAAAAAGGGGCAATGTTAGTGTATTGGTGCATGTGGATATGCTGGTGGCCTTGCTTGTTTATGGGATCTAGTTAAGATCTCTCCTCTTACCTGGATTTCTAGTAGGTGGTCTATTTCAATGATCGGGCATGATAATGAATCTGGTGAGACCATCCTACTTACAAACGTGTATGCTCCTATTTATTACAATGGTAAAGTGAATTTATGGGAGCACATTGGCTTTGTGAGAAGTCTGGCTCCCCTGTACCCATGGATTTTGGCTGGAGACTTCAATTCTATCACTTGTATGGAGGAAAAACGTGGTGGGATTGATCGTCTTGAGCCTTTTTCTTCTGTATTCAATACTCATATCCAGGCCTTGAACTTGGTTGACATCAAGCCGGATAATGGGATATTTACCTGGCATAATAGAAGATGTGGGGAATATTCCATTTTAGAGAGACTGGATAGGTTTCTGATCTCTAGTTTTTGGATTGGCAATAATAGAATTGCTAGTTCTATGATTCTGGAGGGTAGAGGATCTGATCATTGGCCTATCAAACTCTCTACTCTGGAGTTAGGGCTAAAAAAGAATCCCTCATTTAAGTTTCAACTTATGTGGCTATGAGATCCTAAGCTTCATGATTTCATGTGAGGCTGGTGGACTAATGGCAAACCTCCTCATGGCACTGCTATGTACTCCTTTATGAAGCGGCTTCAATTTGTTAAGCATAAATTGAAGAGATGGAATAGACTAAATTTTGGGAACCTTTCCTTGGCTAAGCTGGTAGCTCTTAGGAGTGTGGAAGAAGCCTCAAGGAAGATTAGAGATCAGGGACTCATAGAGGAGCTTCTTGTTGAGGAATCTAAGGCTATAAAAGATCTTGCTGAATGGGAACTGAGGGAAGAAATTTTTTGGAAACAAAAAGCTCGAGTAGATTGGCTTCAGGAAGGGGATAGGAACATAGCCTTCTTTTATAACTCTGTTAAGGCTCGTCGTAATGGTAACCTGATCACCTCTCTTGTTAAATCTCAGGGTGCCCTGCTTTCTTCTTTCAAGGATATTTCAGAAGAGACTAAGAGGTATTTTTCCTCTCTCTTCAAGGAGGATGCCCTCTCAGATGATGAGGAAGAAAAACTTATTCTAAACTGTATTCCCTCGATTGTTTCTAGAGAGATGAATGAGCACATGATGGATCCAATTTCCCTTGAGGAGCTGAAAAGTGTTGTATTCAAGATGAAAAAGGGGAAAGCCCCGGGTTTGTATGGATTCTTGATTGATTTTTATCAAGAGTTTTGGGAGTTAATAAAATTTGACCTTTTGGAAGTGGTCCGTGAGTCCCAAAAGAATAAACAGATGCTAAGGGCCCTAAATGTTACCTTTGTGGTGCTTATTCCCAAGAAATAGGGAGTGAATTCCCTGGATATGTTCAGGCCTATTGCTCTCTGTAATGTTGTATATAAGATCATCACAAAAATTATTGCTTGAGAGGTCGAAGATATGGTTGAGCAAAATCATCTCTGAGGAGCAAGGTGGGTTTGTTGCTGGTCGACAAATCATGGATGGGGTTGTTATTGCTATAGAAACTATTCACTCAATGGAAACTTCTAAGGAGAAAACTATGTTCATTAAGTTGGACATGGCAAAAGCCTATGACAGAGTTAGATAGTCCTTTATTCAAAAATTTCTTGTTGCTTTTGGCTTTGAGGAGGAATGGATTAGATGGGTGATGAGCTGTATTTCTTATTCCTCATTCTCTGTTCTTGTTAATAACGAGACAACAGGGCTGTTTGAGGCCTCAAGGGGATTGAGGCAAGGAGATCCTCTATCTCCTTATTTGTTTATCATTATGGAAAAAGGGTTGGGCATATTACTCAAGTCTCAGGTCAGGCATGGTCTCATTCAGGGGTGGAAGTGGGATAACAGTTTGCCACCTCTTTCCCACCTTCAATTTGTTGATGATACTGCTTTGTTGGGAGTTGCCACTATCAAGGAAGCTGGAAACATTAGACAATATCTTGACATATATCTTGGTGCTTCTGGATAGGTGATTAATGAGGACAAGTCCTTTATTTTCTTCTTCAATACCCCCCTCTTATTCAAGCCAGGATTGCTCACATTCTAAGATTCCAGGTCAGCACTTCCCCCTTCATTTATCTTGGGATCCCGATTTCATCTCATCATATGCCTAGATCTTCTTGGCAGTCTATACTTGATAAGTTTAGAAGGAAGGTAAATCACTGGACTGTCATATGGATATCCTCTACAGGTAGAGTATTGCTTTTAAAATCTTTATTCAAGCTTTACCCATTTACAGATTTTTTGTGCAAACAGCTCCTTCTCGTTTCATCAAGGACATGGATGCTCTGTTAAGACAATTTTTGTGGTCTAGCAAACTTGATCAATCTAAATGGAGTTTGGTTAGATGGGATTCCATTTGTAGGCCATTTCAAGAGGGAGGCCTTGGGTTGCGACAGGTAACTCTTTCTGGGCAGGCTTTGGTTGTGAAAATTTATTGGAGATGGTGTACCTCTCAAGATCAGATTTGGGCTAAAATATTATCTTATAAATACTTAAGAGGTATTTCTAAGGCAGATATCCCTAGAGCTAGTTTGGTTGGGAAAGGTTCTGTTATCTGGGACACTCTGAAAAGAGGAGCTAATTTAATTAAGCAAGGTTTGTTCTGGATTTGCAATCGGGGATCAGATGTTCTTTTTTGGGAGGATTCTTGGGATGGCCACCCTCCTATCTTGACTCAATATCCCAGGTTACATTCCCTAAGCATTTTTTTCTTGGAAGTAGGCTAGTCTCATGTGGAGGACTTTAAAAAAATCCAATATTTTAGAAATATGGAGATGTACAATTGGAAAGATCCGTAGGAATGGCCCCAATGGGGATTGGTCGAGGATAGAGAGGTGCTTTCTCTTATTCTTGCAGGGAGGTACTGTTCTTCATTGAAGGATAAAGACATTCTGGCTTGGAACCCTAATCCCAAGGGAACCTACTCTGTAGCCTATGGTTATCAAGTTCTTGATAAGCAAAAGTTTAGGAGTCTCCCTGTCACATGGTGGAAAAAGGTGTGGAATAGATTTGCTTGGCCGAAATGTAACTTTTTTCTTTGGTCGGTTGCTCGTAATAAATGCCTCACTTGGGATAACTTGAGGAAGAGTGGATTTCAGGGTCCCTCTTTATGTGTCCTTTGTGGTAAGAATGAGGATGACTCTTCTCATTTATTTTTCCAATGCTCCCTTGCCAGAGACATTTGGCACTATTGGTGGAGTGCCTGGAACCATCCTTGTTTTCATGTGCTCTCCCTAGTGGAGTTTTGGAGTAGTCTAGGCAGACCTCCAGCAAAGGCCCCCTTCCTCCAAGTGGCTTGGAATTTGGGCCCTTCTTGCATCATCTGGCAGATTTGGCTCGAACGAAACCGACGCATTTTTGAGGGAATTCATTTGGCTGTTCAATAGATCTGGCAAAGGATCTTGTGTATGGTTCAAGAAACTATCCATAGTAAATGTGATGTGGACCCTCATTTGGACTCTAGGGAGGAGAAGGTATGATAGGCCCTTGGTTTGTTTGCAGTTGGTGTGCATTCTTCTAGCCCTAGTAGGATTCCTCGGCTTAGCAAGAAGGTTAGGAGAGAGGGTAGATGGAGACTGCCCCCTAAAGGAGTTTTAAAAATTAATACTGATGGGTCGTCCAGGGGCAATCCTGGACATGCTGGAATTGGTGGTGTTGGGAGAGATTATGCTGGTGTGGTCAGTTTTTTCTTTTCCATTTATAAAGGTGTTCACTCCAACAATATTATGGAAGCTCTGGAAATACTTGAGGCCTTGCAAAGGGGGTTTTCTCTTGGCTGGCACAGGATTCTTTGCGAGTCTAACTCTCAAATTTTGGTTAATATTTTAAACAGCAAAATAGTGGAGGATGTTAATTGGCAGTTGGCCTCTGTGACCATTCAGATTCTCAAAATTAGTGAAGAGTTCAAATTTATATCCTTTGTGCACATTCCAAGGGAATGGAATGGGGTTGTTGACTACCTGGCCAAAAGGGCTTCTGAGCTATTGGATACTCAGAGTATTGATAACTGGGAGAGTCTCCTATCTAGGGATTCTCAACACCTACGGGAGTTGATCCATAAGGATGTTCAGACATAATGTGGTTTGTTTTTTTTGGTTTTCTTTGGGAGTTGACCTTGTCTGGTGATTTAGCCTGTCTTGTTGCTTATTTGAGTCCTGGGTGGGGGCTCAGCTGTACTTTGTAATCCAGAATTTTTATCAATAATTTTTTACCCCTTTAGTTAAAAAAAAAGTGTATCATGACGAAATGTTGTTGTCACTAAAGACTGTTTAGATTTTTAGTTGTAGTCAATGATAGTGATATTCAAACTAGAATATATTTTTTCCCTTTCTTTAAATATTGTCACTTAAATATAGGTAAATAGAAATTATGGAAAGAGTTAAAAGTGAGAATCTTAAGCTTTCTTATTTTAGAAAAGAATCAATTGTTTTAATCAATTTAGAAAGCATGTGTAAGCAGAAAGTATGGGTAAGCAAGGTGTGAGCTCTGCATTTTTTTTATTATTATTATTATTTAAAATGTAAAATATTATTTTGAGGAAAATTTAAGTAGCATGATAAAAGAATGTTATTTTTGAAAGTAGTTAGAAGTAAGGATGTTTTAACTGAATTTTTTTTTAAAGTGATTATCAACAATAAGATGATGAAACATCATGCAATGGTTTGTAAAGATAGAGGGATAATATTTAAGTTCCAAAGATAATAATTAGTTTTTTTTTTTTTTGAGATTTAAAAAGTGGCTCTTAAATATAGAGGGATAATATTTAAGCTCCAAAGATAATGATCAGATAAACCATTATATAAATTAGAGAAGGATATAAGGTATATTAAGTACAATACATGCGTTCAATTTTAGAAGGAATTAAAGGTATGAAATAATATGGGGAAGTAAGTTTTAAAGTGAAGGATGTAATAAAAATCAAGGTTAATTCACCTAAATCATCTTCATTTTTCTCATGTAGTATAAATGCATCTCCTCGTAATAAATATAAAAGTAGCATAGAGTATATCCCTTGCACTTGATCAATTCCTGAATAACATAGTAAGGAAATAAGTATGGAGCATTACCATGAAAATCTAGAATTTTTATGATAACAGAGGATCATCCTTGCACTTTAGGTTTTCTAATGAAACACTTAAATTTTTTAGATGAGCATAATGAGGTGACTAGTATGAAGGATCTTCATTGCACTTTAGGGTTTCTATGGATACTTAAAGAAGATAGTGTTATTTATTCCACATCAAAATTTCTATGATTGCATAAACCTTTAGAAAATAAGTCTCATTTTGCACAACATGGAACAATAGAAGATATTGAAAAATATGAAAGTATTGGTGTGAATAGAAAAATTAGAGGAAGAACCTCAAACCAAGAACAAAGAGTAAAGGAAACTTAGAGGTATATTAAGTTAGGAAACAAAACAAAATATCACATGTGTTAGCAAGTAGGGATAAGCTCACAAAAAAATGATGATGATGAAAATGTTATTATGGAATATTAGGAGGTATGAATAAGACCCCTAAAAAAGATCTATTAAGAAATTAATAGGTTGTTATAGTCCTAAGTTTATTTTATTGCAGTAAAAATAGTAAGCAATGAGAAGTGTAAGGATACAGTCAATAAAGTTTGGAATATGGAGAATTTTTTGGCAATTTTCTTATAGGAGTTCCAAAGGCATGACAATAGTATTGGATAAATACAAATGGTGTGAAGAAGTACTAGAAGCTCAAAGTAATTGGATTATAGGTCTATTTTATAGGAAAGAGAAAAATATCAATGTTGGGGTTATTGGAATTATAATTTTATTCATGGCCAAGGCTAAAATTATATTATATATTGGATAGGCCTAAGTTTATTTCATTGTACAATGTATTAATTATTTTTAATAGTTTATTATGTAAGTCATATGGATTGCAATTAAATTTGTTATCGCTAAACCCTCTTGTTATGTTGGTTTAGGCTTAACTTGATTATGTATTTGGGATTTTAACATTGGTATAAATATCCTCTCTCACTCCTCATTTTATTATTGAAGTCTTATGTAATATTATCTATGGATATAGTGATTATTTGTGGTGCCTATGTTTTCTAACCAAATCTTCCTTTTTTTATCCTTTTGTTTGCTTCCTACATAAGATTTGATTAGAAGGATTGCTTTAGTTTATTTTTAGAAAATATTGTGAATTCCAACATGGTATCAAAGTGGGTATGGATATGCCTTACTTGGTCATACAAAAGTACCATTTGGAGTCTCTGATTCTTCTTTTGAATCTTAGGATAATTTTATCAAAGTATTTTCATTTGAGCTTCTATCTTCATATTATTTTTCTCAAGAGCACTTTATAAAATATCCTATATTTTCTTCTAAAACATCCCTTCAAAATATCAATCTACATCCTACCATTACACTAAATATTTATTTCCAAAATTTAAACTTCAAAAAATGGTGTTTTCCACCTTCCCACTTTTTCTTTGTGCCTAAGATATTTGGAATGTATAGTGCACTTCTTCACAAATAAGGGGTATGCCCCTACATATCTCATAGGGTTACTACTATGAATATGGTATAGGTAATTAAGATGCTTTGTTGTGACAAATTTAAGTTCAAATCATGTTGTAGGTATATTTTATTCTCCCATGGTGGTGTGTTTTCTCCATTGAGTTGGAAGTAAATGGTTATTTTTAAATAAAAATGTATGCATTTATGTGTTGGCCAGGTGTGTCAACTCATGTTTTGTGTTACAAAGAGGACTCATGATCGAATTATGTTCCTCCCCTTCATAGTGGATTGGGTGCTTGATTTTCTGTGTGATGTCATGACCTTTTTATAATGTCATGCACCATAGACAAATGGTAAAAAAAGTGATTTTAGGGAGGTTGATGTTGAACCATAGCTAGGGTTTTCTTTTTTCTATTGATCAAAGGGAGAATGTATTATAAGTGGAAATGGATTTCCTTATCTAAATACGATAATGGATCCTTGGTTAGAGTGTTGTGTTTAGTGCTAAATATACCACGATTTGAGTCTCTTTGATGCTCACAAAGAATTTTTGAGTAACAAGAACTCTATAGTTAATGTGGTGATTGACATGACCTACTTCATGCCAAACCTATTTGTTCACTACTTATACATACTTGGCCAATATAAAAATGAAAATATTGATGATAAGATAAACTAAAGGAGCTAAACTTGCATACTAGGATTGGAGCATGGCATCGAGTTAGGATCAAGTAAGTGGTAGGTCAATATTGGTTCTTACAAATATAATATTTGAGCATTTAAATTTTAAATTTTTGGGGTCCATTAGGGTAGAACTTGTGGAGGTCATAACTTTGGTATATAGAAGAATTTTGATCCTATTTTTCAAAATTCATGTAATTTTTGGAGCTTTATTCAATGGTGGTATCATTTCATAAACTTGATATTATTTTAGGGGTTATATTGTGTAATATGATTACAAATCCCTATTTATTTGTCTTAAAGGATAAAATTACAATATTTGGCCAACTCAAATGATTGGCATATTACAAAGTAAGAATCTATGGTATATATTTCAATAGGAAAAGAAAAAATTTCTTGTTGAAAAAATCACCATCAAAATGAATAAGAGGCTTTTGTTTTGTATTCCTTATTGGTTGATCTAGAGCTATTTTTCCATAACAAAGAGGAGAGTTACCATATCAAGGTATAGTCAAAATTACATGAGATTTTAGGAAAATTAAATACTACTAAAATAAGTTGTTTAGAATTGAAGCTTTCCTTTATTAAACTAGTTGAGTTTGATAATTTTTATGACTATATTGTGAGATTCAAGGCTTTGAGAATATATATTACATATTTTTGAGGTAAAAAATGATGATGCAAAATGTGTCAAAATTATCATTATTAATATTTCCTCCTATTTTTAGATGTCGGACCTAATGGTTCATATGATTTCTATGCTTTTCCAGTCTCAAAATACTCTTACTTTTTATTAGCTTTTCCCTATCTTCGTTTACTTTTATGTGGCAATACAAAATTAAGATGGGACTCCGTAAATATAGACTTATGCAAAGGAATTCAAATATAAAGAGACTAAAACCCAAGGGATAAATGACCAAGCTAAGTATTCAAATAATTCAAATACCACTTGTGGATACTACAAAATGGAGGGATATCCAATGAAGAATTACTTTAAAAAATGATAAAGGATTGAAGCAAAATTTTTGAAGGTTGATGGTTGTCTTCCAAATCATATGGGAGATTTTGAATGATCTAACTCAACAAAATAGATCCATTAGAGACTCCATTAAGTGGGGTAATATATTATTTTTATAATGTATTCTCTTATTAGCCCTTCAATTTAGATTATGAGGGTGTTGAAATTATAATCTGATTCATATCCAAGGCTAAGATTGCATAATGTATTAGATAGATATAAAGGAATTTCACTATACAATATACTAATTATTTGTAATATTTTATTATGGAATACTTGTGGGTCATGGGTAAAATTTTTATGGTTAAACCCTCTTTATAACTTGTAATTAACCCAAAATACCTCTTGTTATGTCAATTAAGGTTAAACTTTATTATGTATTTGGAATTTTGGTATTGGTATATATCCTCTCCCACTACTCATTTTATCATCAATGTTGTGTAATTTTATCTATGGATATAGCAATTATTTAAGGTTTCTATGGGTTCCCACCAAATCTCTCTTTTTTTCATCCTTCTTTTTACTTTTTGCATAAGCTTTGAGTGAATGTTTTGATTCTATTATTTTTATAAAATATTGCAAACTCTAATAAGCATTAGAAATGTATATGCTCAAAATATTCTTACTTATTATGAAATATTTGAGAAGGAACTCAGTATATTTTCCATATACAATGATGATTCATAAATGTAGTATATGTATTTTTGATCAACACAATTCTATCCTTTGGAAAACAAGGGTTGTACTCGTGGATGGTCTAAATTAGTGTAGGACTTTTCTTTATTTAGAACTTCAAATATCCTTCAAGATGATATTCCTTCAATATTTAAATATACATGGGACAATATACACATTAGGTAAACTCATATAATAAGAACATTAGATAGATTTTTGTTATAAAATACATGGTTAAAAATAGAGTACATAATTTATTTATATATTTTACTTTGAGCGAAACTATATCATAAAATAATTCTCTTAAGATGTGAATTAGTCAATAAAGGTCAACACAATTCATTTGTATTTCAGTCTATGTGACTCTAAGGCCATGATTTCTTCTATATGGATATGTTAAGGTGGGATGAGAAACATTTTGAGGAATCATATAGGTATGGATTTGTTCAATCATTTAAATTATCTAAAGATAAAAATGAATATTTGGAATGCCAAAATATTTGGTAAAATATTAAAAAATTGAATTAAATATTAATGATTTATAATATATAAAAAAATAATAATGGAATGGGATAGAATACCTATGTGCAAGAATAAAATTACTTCCTAGATACCATAGTGTATTGAAAAATAAATGTTCCTATTGGTCTAAAAAAATCCAAAATAGATGCCTCAAGTAAGGGGATATAAATAAAAAATTCTTTCATGTTACAACCAAACCAAATTTGTATTTTAATAAAATTTAAATTATTTCAATTTTAGGTGAAGTAGATCATCAAATGAGAAGAAGATATTAGGAAGAAATCAATTAATCATTTCAAAAATATTTTGTTATATGTTGATCAAGATAAGGAAGTTCAAGATATACTTTTACAAAATATCCCACAAGTATCACATAGGGATAAAATTAAACCCTTACTAGGAAGATCTCTATGATTGAGCTATGATAAGTAATCTTATTTTTTCACCTCATAAGGTATGTAGACTTGATGAATTTCCTATAGTGTTTTTTTTTTTTTTAATTTGGACATGTTGAAGAGTAATAGGTTGCTAAAGAGGTTGGGAAAAACAAGCTACAATAATCAAGATCAATTCCAACATTATTGAATTTCTTCCCAAGAAAGGAAAGACAAAATATTTTGTTAATTTTTCATCGATAATTGGCTATCAATTTCTAAATATCATTTTAGAAATTGTGGAAAATAGTTTTAAAATATTCTAGATCATATATCTAATAGGAAAAACATGGATTTATTCTAGGAAAATAGATTCTTTATGGTGAAATAATTGCACATGAGGCTACACATTATTTTAATTTTAGAAAAAGTAATTTATGCTTATAAAAGTAGATATAAACACAACATATGATAGGGTTTGTTTGAATTTTCTACATGACATTATTAAAATTGATTTGCTATGAATGGATTAGATGTTGCTTTGACACTCTAAATATTTTATTCTAATTAATAGATTCCCTACTAGATACTTTAAATTACCTTATGGACATTTTTAGGGTGACCCACTAGCTACTTATCTATTTAGTATTATTGTGGGAGCTACAACAAATATTCCCTCCTAATGTCTTCTCTAATTTTTTGATGACACTTTTCTTTGTGTTCATTCCTTTTCTTATGGATTTTATATCAATATTTTATACTATGAGAAGGTTGTTGGACAATTAATTAATAGCACAAAATCTAATATTTGTTAATATCACCTTATATTTATAATTGATTATTGCATACAATTCAATATTTTAAGTTGGATAGTTTTGATTAATATATTTGGGTATTCCTTTAAATAATAACTGAAAGAAAGAGATTTTAGACTTAAATTTGAATAGAATAAAAATATATTTTTTAGGTTGGAAAGGTAAGTTCTTAAGCATGATTGGTAGGCTACAACTCATAAATACTACATTGTAATCCATCCCTATGTATATGACTTCACTTTCAATATTACAAATATGTATAGCATCTAAATTTGATAAAATTCAATGAGATGTTATGTGGAAAGGATGTGATAATAAATTTAGGTTTTCTCTTTGTATGTAGGATAAGGTTTGTAAAGGAAAGAATATGGGAGGGGTAAGATTGAAAAATTACATAATTATGAGTTTTGCATTAGGGGAAAGCATTGCTAGAGATTATTTAAAGATCATGGAAATTATTGGAAAAAACTATACCACAAAAGTATATAGATTCTCTTAATGTAATAAAAATTATTCATGAAATTCTTTAATTACAGTTCCAAAGTCTAATCAGCACAAAAAGCCTTTTTTATTTTTAATGCTAATGTTCAAAATAGAGGTATATATAATTTAAAGCACAAATTGTACTTATATGCTAAATGCTTAAATACAGAAAGAGAGGAACATGCTTACTTTTAAAATATGATGTCATATGACAATTTAATTATAGGCTTACACAAAAATAAATATTAAAAAACAATTGGAGATAAATTAAAGGGTTTTCCTTAGATAGATTGTTAAAGAAATTAAGTTATGTGATAAATTGCTAATAAATATAATATAGAAAATGATGCAAAATATAAAACAAAATAATTTTAATTTTATTGTACCTAAGATTTATGATATACACTTTTGTTGATCTTCTTTCAAAAGTGTAATGACACTAGTGTTGATAGCTATTCATATAATTGATTTTTATGTGGAAGAGAATGGATTTGGTAGAAAAATATATTGTTATAACCCTAGAAGTTTGTAGCATCACAATATAGAATCTAGTATGATACAAATATCTAATTTGTATATTCAAGCAAGTTAAAACTCTTTTGATTTAATAAACATGAAAATATTAACTTGAAATATATTTGACTATCCAAATAATGGTTGCAGTATTACAAGATACAAAATGTGAATATTGCTCAATATAATATTTAATATATCGAGAATAAAATATTATTCAAAAAGTTATCATTATAGGATGCTATTTAAAAATGCTAATATATATGATCCACTCTACAAAATTCTAATATTTAGTCCTAAAGCAAGTTCTTAATTCCCAAATAATGCAATATATAATACTAAACCTATGGTATCTAAAATTAAAAATATTTAAATACTTATGTTTAAGACCTTATGGAAATGGTAAGCATAAAAATAAATTTACTATAATCATAGAATGATTAAAATATATGAAATATAGGAAATGAGACTATAATTTGCATTTAAATTTTGGCCTTTCATGTGTTTAACCTATTAGAACTATCGAGGGGTGATGGTGGTACTACATTAGTGATACCAATGATAACATTGCAAGTTCTACTATATGTAATTATTTTTTCTATTGATGCATATAGTGGAATATTTTCCTAAATTCTACAACTCAAAATACCTACAAATGCACCAATGTACAACAAATATTCCAAAACTAATGTATATATGAGACAAATACAAAATTTAGGGGCTGAAATACTCAATCTATGATATAAAATATTAATTCAAAGACTATAGTAGATATGGAAAAATTCTTACGAATAAATTCATAATGATTCTACTATTAAAAATGATCCTAATAAAATTTTCAATGACAAATATTGTAATCTAACATAGACTTAATATAGTGAAGTTGTTGCAAATTAAGATGCATAAAGAAAATTTTGAGGGTAGATGCCTGAAAAACCCTAAAACATCTCCACCAATTTTCATATCATTTGGAGTAACACAGATCCTAGTGCATTCCTATGTGTGAACAATATATTTGGTAAGCAGATATGCGAGGATTTCATCTGCGTTGAGTGCAAGCAGCTCCAGAGGTTGGTTTTTAGGGCCTTCGGGCCCTAGCGACCAATATTTTTGTGGTTTATGATCAATATTTTAGAAAGAAATGTTGCAGGGGATCCAAGATGGGTTAGAAATTTGTTTTTCAACAGATCATACTGTGAACTTGAGTGACAATAGCTTCCAATTTACTGCACAAAAGAAAAGTGAAAACCATACCTTTCCACGGTGTCTAGGGCAAGGATTAAAGATATCACAAAACAAGTTTCAAGTAGTTGATCAAAAAATTGCTCATATATCAAGTGAATATGGTGCTAAGATGCATCCACAAAATAATTCTACTGTGAAAACCCCTATCAAGGGTAAGAATTTTGAATACTTAGCCCCAAAAATGAATTTTAGGGATACCCTCCGTGGTGGATAGCCTTAGCCCAATGCTAATATCAATATTAGGTCTTCCCATAAACCTCTAAGAATGCCTAAGATTGATCCCAAGAAAATGGAGTCAAGATGTCTTAAAGTAGCTTATGGAACTCCTATTGTTAAGCTTCATATGGGTAACATTCAGACTGGCATTGAAGATTTGGAAAAAAAATGACTAATTTTTAGGTTCATGGGTTTTCGTTCGAGTCTATCTGCTTTCAAAGTCTAGGCTGCAAAAATCTAGAAAACTAAAGGTGAGTTGCAAATCTCTATTTATCCAAATGGTTATTTTCTTGTTTTATTTGCTAATAATGAAGATAGAGAGATAAATTTTCAAGGGGGTCCTTGGTTTTTTGGAAGTGTAGAGCTTTTCATGAAGCCCTGGAATACTAAATTTAAAGCCAAAGAAGAGATGCCTTATATAGCTCTCGTGTGGGTTAGACTCTTTGGCCTCCCTATTGAATTTTGGAATCCTACTATTTTTTCTTCAATTGGAAACTCTTTAGGAACTTTTATGATGACTGCTGATTGTACTCAAAATTTTGAACATATTATTTATGCTTAGATTTGTGTTTTAATAAATTTTGACAAACCCCTACCTAAAAATATCACATTACAATTTGGGGAATACACTTGGGAGCAAGTAGTGGACTATGAGAACATTCCTTTTCATTGTAGAATTTGCCATGAATATGGTCATTTTGCCAATGCTTGCCCAAATAAAATTCCTAATCAAAAGAAAGAAGATATAAACTCAGCAGGTTTCCAAATACCTAAGAAGAAGAACACTCTAAAAAAACCAGTTATGAAGGATCAATCAAAGTCATCTGCTAATATGTTTGAAATCCTTTCCATAAATGATGTCCCAAACGAGGAAGAGGAAATAATGGAAACTGAAATCTTAGAAACACAATTTAAATATGAAGCAAAGAACTCAGAGGTAAACCAACAAATCAAAGGTTTTCAACAGAAAAAAGGGAGAAAATTTACACAAGAAAAACAATTTTTCAAATGTCAAAACTTTAAATAATGCAGGTCCCAATATAAACTCCGTTGAACCATATAGTAAAATTTTGGCTATGTATGAGCATTATTCAAGGTTATAAGCCATCTCAGATTCAATTGGAATAAGTCAATAAATAGGGAAAAAATTTGAAGATGGATTCTAATAAAAAAGTAGGTCGCAAGACCAATCAATATCATATGGTAAAAGAAGGTGAAAATCTTGTAGAGGAAGGTAAGATTAATACCCTTCCCAACTTTTTAAGCCCTGGTATTAATGAATATCATCACTTGGAATATTAGAGGAATAAAAGAGAATCTTTCAAAACAAAATGAAATTAGAAGAATGATTCAGATAAATCATCCACATCTTGTTTTCCTTCAATAAACAAACATGTCAATGGATGATATGGACTCAATTGCCAGTAAAATTTGGCCAGCTAGAAAAGTGGTTTCCCTCAGTTCCCAAGGGACTTCTAGTGGCATTGCTTGTCTTTGGGACCCAAAAGAGGTAGTTATTCACCATATGGTTTGCAGTTGGTGTTTGTTGGCTATAGCTATTCAAAGTAGACATTCCAACCAAATTATGTTATGCATTACTGTTTATGCTCTGACTTCTTTGGAGGAAAAAAGAAGATAGTAGAAGGATATTACTCATATTATCTCTCATTTTCTTGAAGCTTGGATCTTGATCGGAGGAGATTTCAATACCATCCTCTCTCTGGATGAGAAAAATGGGGGGAAATAGAAATTTTGATAAAAGCACTGACCTCATGAGCGAATATATTGCAAACCTCCATCTTCTTGATATCCAACCAGATAATGGCCTTATGACTTGGTCTAACATAAGGCAAGGCTTAGCTTGTATAATGGAGAGATTGGATAGGTTTTTTCTCTCTAAAAATTTCTTAATCCATGGTCACATTCCTAAAGTGAAGACTCTTAATAATGTTGGTTCGGATCATTGGCCAATCATGGTGGAAATGTGAAAAACCAATGTGAGTTTCTCTCCTTTTTGTTTTTAATTAATGTGGATTAGAGACATTTCCTTCAGACCTCATGTGCAAAAATGGTGGAAGGAAGGTAAACCTAGGCATGGGACTAAGTTGTTCTGTTTTTCCAAAAGACTACAATACATTAAATCCAAAATCAAGAATTGGAACTGGAAAGAGTTTGGGGATGTTCATCAAAAAACATGAATTTATTGCTCATATTGAAAATTTGAATAAGAAAATCCATTTAGATGACCTCACAAAGAAGAGAATTGTAGATGAAATTAAACTCACAACTCAGTTAGAGGAATGGGAAAAAAGAGAAGAAATCTTATGGAAGCAAAAATCTATAATTCAATGGCTCAAAGAAGGAGATCGAAACACAAATTTCTTCCACAAATATCTTCTAGCTCTAAGATCTCACAACTTTATGTCTTCCTTAAAATCATATTCTGGAGATGTTGTTTATACTTGTGATGCAATGAACTCTATTATTGTTGATTACTTTTCCAATATTTTTGCGGCTACTCCTCTTGACTCAGCTTCACAACATAATGTTTTTCAAGCAATCCCTTATCTTATCACTTCTGAGGAGAACTCTATTTTTACTACTCCTATTACTATCAATGAGCTTCAACAAGTAGTTTTTTAAATGCAAAAATGGAAAACCCCAGGTCCTGATGGTTTTCCCATTGAGTTCTACCAAGAGTTCTAGGATATCCTTCATGTTGATTTATTAGAGGTGGTGGAAGAAGCTAGGAAAGCCAAATAAATTTTTAAGGTTATCAATGAAACTTATATTACTCTTTTTCCTAAATATCAAGAGGTTGATTATATCTCAGCTTTTAGACCTATTGCTTTATGTAATGTTCTTCTCAAAATCATTACTAAAATCATGGCAAAAAGGTTGAAGCCTCTTTTGCATAAGTTTATTTCCCTAGAGCAAGGGGGTTATGTGGAAGGACGTCAAATATTATATTATATAGTTTTTTCTAAGGAAGCCATCCATTCCATGGATATGCAAAAATATCCTTCCATGTTCATTCGGTTAGACTTATCCAAATCTTATGACAGAGTGGATTGGCACTTCCTTATAAAAGTTTTGAGGTAATTTTGTTTATCTAAGGATTGGATGGATTGGATTATGGGATGTATATCTTCAATTTCCTACTTAGTTCTTATCAATGGCAGGCCTTCTCAGTCATTCCCAGCTTCCAGATGTATTAGGCAAGGTGACCCGCTATCCCCTTATTTATTCATCATTCTTGTTGAATGCTTGGGTAGGACTATAACCAAAAAGAGGGAAAACAAAACCCTTGAGGGAGTTACCATTGCTCATGGAGCTAGACCTATCTTTCATCTTCAATTTGTGGATGACTCTACTCTTTTAGGTAAAGCTAGAGTTAAGGAATCTTCTAATATTAACCAAATCATTAGCTGTTTTTCTAAGGCTACTAGGTAGTTGATCAATGAAGACAAATCTAAAATTATTTACTTTCATTGCTCTACTAGACAGGAATCTATGGTCTTGGATAAATTAATATATAATAAAACCTCCCTTCCAATCACTTATTTAGGTATTCCCATAAATATTCAAAGGCAAAAAAATAAAGATTCGAATTGGTTGTTGGACAAAGTCAAGAAGAAAATTGGAAAGTGGACCAACAGGTGGCTTTCTTATGGGGGTAGAATCACCTTGATAAAATCGATACTTCAGGCTATTCATATTTATATTTCTTTCGCTTTGAATATCCCAAAGGTTTGTTCTTCGAGAATTGGATAAAATCAATCATCGTTTCCTTTGGAGTGGTACTAAGGAGAAAAGAAAATGGGCCTTGGTGAAATGGGATACTTTATGTCTTCCTAATAATTAAGGGGGGTTAGGATTCTAGTAGCTACTAAATTATATTGGAGGATGTTGCATAACCCCAATGCTCTTTGGTCCAATAATCTCCGTGCTAAATATGCTGAGAACAAAATTCCTGAAGACCTTGTTTGCTATCAACTTCCTACCAAAGGTTCTCCCATTTTAGTAGTTCTTAAGACTGGTGAGGATTTGATAAAGAAAAAATTATTTTGTATCATTCATAATGGTCAACATGCAATTTTTTGGACATATTCTTGGGATGGTCACAAACCTTTGATAACTCAGTATCCCGATTGGAGGCCTTGGATGGAGGAGCTTCACCGAGCTAATTGGATAAAGGTGGCTAATTACTATCGGTACCATACTGGTAATTCAAAGGTTGGTAGATATTGGATCTCTATTGAGGATTGGCCTATTCAAATACCAGAAAGGTAAATATAAGATATCCAAGGCATCCTTCATATGAGATCCCTCTCTTGGTCCCATGAAAAAGATTGTTTTGGATGGAACAACACTACTAAGGGTGAGTATTCAGTTGCTCAAGGTTATTTGACCTTATGCCATAATAATCCCAACCATTCTTCTAACATATTTTCTTGATTGTGGGCTCAAAAGCTCTAGCCTAAGGTGAGGTTCTTTAATTGGCTTTTATTGCATTGTAGGTAGCTTATTGGTGAGCAACTTATGAAGTGTGGTTTTCATGGCCCTTTTAGATGTGAAATGTGTGAAGAGAATGTAGAAAATATCAACCATATTTTTATTGAGTGTACTTTAACCTCTGAGCTATGGAGGAGAATGGCCACTTTACTTGGATTACAGTGGTCCAATTTTTTTACTTTTGACCAGCTTTGGAGGGATTGGCCTAATCAAGAGGGTGTTGATCATTTTATTAGGCAGTTAGTTTGGATGGGTTCTATCATTCTTCTTTGGAATATTTGGAATGAAAGGAACAACCAAATTTTTAATCAATATAGGAAGGATATTCACTATATTTGGCAAAATACCATAGCCAACTTAGTTGAATCAGTCCATCAACTTCTTAATCACCCCCAAAACTCCCACCAAATATGGGATCAAGTGATGCAAAGATTGAATATTAAATCTTCTAAGGGCAACCATATTAAAGGTAATATGAGTATTAGTAAGATGGATAGGACAAGAAATTGGCAACCGCCTCCTAAGGATTTTGGAAAAGTCAATACTGATGGAGCCTCTAGACGGACCCCTAGAAAATCCAGTATGGGAGGAATTGGTAGACTTTAAGATGGCTCCCTGGTTTTTACTTTTGCTGAGAATTTGGGTATTATTTCTAATAACCTTGTTGAGGGGTATGGTATCCTCAGAGGCCTTCAGGAGGCTACTAAGGTTGGATGGGACAATGTGTTAGTTGAGTCTAACTCTCGACTTATGATTAATCTCTTGAAGACTCCTTCTAAGAATCATAAGGTGGATTGGAGAATAAAAACAATTATTGAGAATATTCAATGAATCCAGATGGGATTTTTGAAATTTGATTACAATCATGTGGTCAGAGATCAAAACAAGAGTGATGATTCTTTAGCTAATTGGGCTTTGGACAAAGGTGATCTTACTTTTTATGGCCACCCTCCTAGATAGTGGGTTTCTCAAATTAGGGAAACTCTTTTTTCTATCATTTCTTTGGATGGCTCCAGTTCTGAAGGTACCTAGTTTCTTCTTGTTTTTTTTTTTTTGCTTCTCTTTGGTTCCTTCAATTTTTTTAGTTCCCTAGCTCATTCTATTCTTTCTTTTGTTTCCCCTGTTGATTCTTTCCTTAATAGTCTTCTGGTCTAGATAGGTCATTGTTATGTTCATTTTTCTTTTTTCTTTATTGTTTCTTTTGTTTAGTTTTTTAAGGTGGGTGGGTTCTTTTGTTTTGTTTTTATGTTGTTTTTTGTTGTTCTTATGTTTTTGTTGTTTTGTGTTTTTTTTTTTTAATTGTTCTTGTGTTTTTTCGTTCTTGTTCTTGGATTTCTCTTTGTTTATGTTAATTTGTATTTTTATGTGTGAGTGTTTTCTATGTTTTTTTTTTTTGTTTATTGTATGTTTTTGGTTGTTTTTTATTTTTATTTATTTTTTATTTTTTAGGTTTTGGTTGTGTTTATTTTTCATGTTTTTTTGGGTTGTCTTTGTAGTGTTCTATTATTTTTGTCTTGTTTGTGTTTTGTTATGTGGTTCTTGTATTTTTCTATGTGGTTTGTGTTGTGATTTATTTTATCTTACTATGCATGTTTGGTTGTGTTTTTGTTTTTGACACACTCAAGGAGCATGTTTTTTATTTTATTTTATTATTTTTGTTGTTATTTACTTATTTATTTACTTAGTTTTAATTTAGTTTTGTGTTTTTTTTTGCTCCTTGAGTATGTCAAAGGTGTTAGGCTAGGTCCGAGTCCTGGGCATTTTTGAGGGAATGGATACCCCTGCCTCCTTGGGTCTTACCCGAAAGTGGCATCCCTTTTGGGATGTTTTCTACAAAAAAAAAATGCATAAAAAATATTATTATATTATCCATGATCATCCATAATTTTATAACTAAAAACACTAAAACAAATATGCTTAGTCTATGATATAATAAAATGGATAGTAAAATATATTAAGTCTAAGCATAACCTATCATAAATGAACTATAGAACTACAAATATAAAGTTGCATAGCTAAAGATAAATGGTTGCAAAAATAAATTAAATGGATTTAAAATGTTTTTATGCATCAACAAAATGTCTATCACAAAATTCTAGAACTAAAAAGTGAAATATACAAGATGTTGTTTTAAAAGCTAAAGGGGGGTGTAAATTATACATGAAAGATATGTGAGACTCTTATGAGTTGTCATAAATATTTTATAATATACATGATCTTAACATGGCAATTGTTAATGATTAATCCATATAATAATATTGTTTTACTAAACAAGTTTAAAATATTATATAGTTCAAGTTTCTAAAACAAAGCCTTTGTTGGTTGATTAGTTGGCTAGATTTATTTGTTATAAACATAGAAGGTTTCATTATTTGAAGATAAAATATCTACATTCCCTTTTAATTTTCCATTGTAGGTAGGTCCAAGGTGTATAACAATTGGTTCAACCAAACCCATAAGGGAGGTGAAGGTCCAAGGTTCAAATCTCGAGCCTCGTCAGACTGAACAATTATCCCTTTTATGGTGCTTTCAGTAGCGTTAAAGGTTTAAAATGATTTTGACATAGTGGTTATATGGGTGGACTACGCAAATATTTGTATGGTGGCTTCTAGGATGTACAACACAAAATATTGTGGTGGCCATAAAAGTTGGATAGCCTACCCAGATTTGTGGTAGCTACTGATTCCACCATGTAAAAATAAAAATAAAAATTCTATTGTAGATAGCTCAGATAGTAAGGGAAAGAGTTGATACATGTAGTTAACTACCTACTTTTAATTTAGTCAATAAAATAGTTTATAATAATAGCAAAAATAATAATATGAAGTTCTAGCAATAGATATATTTAGGAAATATGTTTGAATCTTTAAAAATGCATGTCAGTGCTAGTGACATGAGGCCCATATGCTAATGAAAGTGATGGATAATAGATAAAATATTTACTAGATTCATCATGACCATGATTATCTATCTTAATGATGAGGTTATGTTGAGTTTTAGAAATTTTATAGATGATTTGGAGGTTATTTGATGTTAATGTAAAAAAACTATCTTGGACATTACACATATTAAATGTTAGATTTAAATTTTTATCTAATTTGAATTAATTAGAAAATAATTAATTATGATTTTATAAGATTAATTTTAGATATGATCAAATTTAGGTCATTAATTCTTCATTGCATAGTAGAGAAATCGATATTTTTCGCAGGACTACCCAAACTGTTAAATTGTTAATCTTCATTAATATTTTAGTGCATATATTTGTTGTCTCTTTCATCTCTCTTTATGTTTAAAAATATATTGGAATCAACTACTATATTTATTTAGTTTTTGTACTAGCTTGCATATATATTTGCTTTGCTCTACTTTACTTTGTCATGGTCTACAACTTTTTTAAAACACGTATTTTTTCTACATGTGTATTCAAAATATATCTACTTGACCCATGTACTTTCTTACTTTGTCCAAATTATCCTTCTAGGAATATATACATACTTATATTAAACTATACCATGGTTAGTAATAAGCTTATTTTGATTACATAGTTATAGAGTTTTTCTTAGGTTTTGTTTCATACAAATATAGGGAACATAAGAATACATTCCAATACATGTATTTATTTAAAATTTATTATAAATTAATATGATTTAATCCATATAAGGGCATTGTATTACTAATAATATTAGCATAAAAATTTATAAACACACATAGACACACATACATAGATGCACGTGCACGCACACATGCGTACACACACAAAATTATAATAGAACTAAATAAAACTTATATTTTTCAAATATACATTCCAATATAATTTTTTACATAATAGTAACTTATTAGTAGTAAATTAGAGTATTATACTTTTTTTCCACATTCATAGAATGATTTACAAAAATATTTATGCTATGTTGAATTATCCATGAATCACACTTTGTCTATCCTAATAAAACTTTTAAAAATAGGAAAATCTCAACTAAAATAGATAGTTAATTTTTATGAATAAATATTATATATATATATATATATATATATATATTGAAAATAAATTTTAAATCCCTAATTTGTACTTCATTTACAATGTTTTATTTATTTACACCTTTCTCTAATTATCAACTAAATTAACACTTATTCCTTTTTGAATTTGAGCACATTGTTTTTTTGTGAATCTAGTTTCTTGAAATAGGCTATAACTATGTTAAAGTACTATGGTTTATCCAAAATGGGATGAGGAAGTATAATATGCAAGTTCAAATATAGAAGGATTTGAAAGTACAAATAAAAATATTAGGCTAAACTTTAAAACAAAGGAGGAAAAAGATGTCAAGATTAATTTGAGTAAATCATCCTCATTTCCATCAACTAATATATAATTTTATTCTTATAATTTATCCTTTTTGCTTTAGGATTTCAAGAATAACATAGTAAATAAATAATCATGGAGGATTTTATGGTAATTTAGGATTTTTAAGGTAGCATAATAAAGTAATAATTGTGGAGTATTGTTATTGCAATTTAGGGTTTCCATGATAATATAAAAAAGCATTGATGGGGTTATTTCTTCCACTTCAAGTTCTCTAAGAAAGCATAATATAATACTTGAAGAGATTAATTAGTATTAAAGTATGAAAAAAAATAACAAATATCACATATATTAATAAGAAATACATATAAGCTCACAAATATAAACAAAAAGTGAAAATGAGATTGATATATTCTATTTTTTTTAATAAATGAAAAAACCCCTTTTGGGTCCGCCTTGGTCTGAGAGACCACGACCAGAGGGTTATACACCATCAAAGTCACCCAGGAGTCATGCCCAACCCTAACCACACCAACATTATCCATTGGATTTTGAGTACCCAATTCAATTTTTTTGTAGGGTGGAGATTCGAACTTGGGACCTCGCTTGGAGGATTACCCTCTCCTCTCCAACTCACCTACAACACCTAGGTGATATATTATAATATTAGGATTGTATATAATACCTCTAAAAATATTAGTTAGATTATTGATAGGTTGTTATAGTCCTAATTTTATTTTAATGTAAGGAATAAAATTAACTAGTGAGAAATATAAGGGTGCATACAAAAGGATTTAGAATATGGAATATTGTCTAGCAATTTCTGCTATGGGAGCTTCAAAAGCTATTGTAAAAGTATAGAACAAATAAAAATAGTATGGAGAACTAAAAAAAATAAAAATTTTTGGTGTTTCTATTCATTTTACAAGAAAGAGGAAAACATCAAAATATAAATTCGTATTCTCCAACCATGGTTGATCCTCATGAAATATGTTGAAAGGATATTGGTTTATTTATGGAAAATTAAATAATGATATATTATTGTGATATATGGATTCTTGGGAGGTGTACTCCAACATAAATCTAGGTACTTTAGAAAATAAGGGTGATCCTCCTAGATGATCTAAATTAATAGAGAATTTTGATTCATTTTTTAATCTAAAAAGTCTTTGGAATGTTATTCATTAAAAATTTCCATATACATGATTATTATTAAATTTAATTGATGTAATTTAGGGACTTAATCTTTACAATATATCTATAAAGTATATGCATACACCCAAGAATAGTCAGGAATTGCCTAAAAGGTGATAAAACAATAGAATAGAAATTAAATAAACATACTTCTATTTCTACTTGTGATAAAATGGTAACTAAATTTTATTAAATAGAATTGACATAGAGGAAATAAAAATTGAAATGGAAGTAAAATTAAACTACTTTTTGAAGTGGAAATACAAAAAATATAAATATCATTGAAAGGAAAACTAAATCTACTTACTAGAAATGAAACATACATTGAAAGGAAAACTAAACTAATATATATTGTTATTGAAACATAAAGTAATTTTTTTTGGATATATAAATTGTATAAGAACGAAATAAATCAATGTCTAAATCTATTTCATAAAAAAAGAGATTTTGTTGAAAATGAAATTGAATAAAAACTTAAATTGTTATTGAACAAAAGTGAATTGACATTGAATTATTCTAATAGGAACAAACAACATATCATAAATAAAAAATTATAATAGAGAAATAAATTAACACTATTGTAGAAAAATGAAACTATTACACTTTGCTTAAAAACTAAAATATGTAAGAAACAATTGTGGTACTAGAAGGGAAACCATTGTCACTTGTTTGTTTTGAAAGCACGAGATTCCGGTCAAAAGAAACACCAAGTGCAATTGCATTCAAAATTAATCACGCTTAAGTCCTAGGAATGTACATTGCATGAAACGAAAAGAGACATGTTGTAAGAGACGCAATCAGATAAAGAAAAACAGCCCTTTCATTAATTTCTTTCGATCTCTGTTACAATAATGCCTCCTCCCTTTTCAGGGGCTAGGAGCGCAAATAAGGTTTGATTACAATCGTTGAATGGTTCCTCCTTCCGCGTGCCCACGATTGCACTGGGCGGGCTAAGATGATGCCGTCGCTGATGTTGATGGGTTCTTCGCCTCTGCTGCTTCTCCTGCAAACAAAGAAATGATCAAGACGTTAGTAGCACCTGTTGCAAATGAAAATCATTCTCTCTCTAAAACTAACAAAATATGCATACGAATATTTGCCTGAAACCATGAAAACAATGAATCCAAATTGCTTCAAAATCTGACAGAAGGTAAGAACAGTCACCAGAAGGCCATCGCCACTGAGGCAACTGGCCAATTCACCTTAAACTGGAATTCGTCCCTGGGCAGGACGAATTCTGACTGTAATTCGTCCCTGGGTGGGACGAATTCTTCTGAATAGGAGAAATCGACCTGCTTGCTGCTCCAATGTCAGATCTCGGGACCTGCAAAACTCCTGCAAACAGGGGGGTTAGGTAATTGGGGCCATTTTGGGACGACCCAGATGGTCGGATTTTCCCAATTTGACCTCCTCCCTCGGGAATTTAACCTTGACACCTGCAAGTTAGCGAAACGATAAAGCAATACAAAACACCCTAAACTCTGACCAAAAGCTACAAAATTGCAATTATAGACTAATCGGACCTAGTAACACATAATGCAATCTAAAAATTAATCTAAAGTGCTCAAAAACTGAAATTAGAATTTGGGGGTGCGGGGGTGCCCAAGTGGGCCTCCCACCGTTGGCCCTCGATTTTGGAGCCAATCCACCAAGGATGGGCCCAAAACCTTTTAGGATTGGGGGGTCGGCGAATTGGTAGGTTCAGATGTCCATGCGTCGGATTTGAGTAAGGTTCGAGCTTCCAAAGGCCACCCAACAACCTCCCTTGCAAAAGAGATTGATGGATGTAGGAAGGTGAACAAAGGGGGATGCAAATGAGTCTTCGATTCGGCAAGCACTTCGTTGCTTGAACACTCCTTCTACTTGCATGTTTTGGGTGAGAAAAGTCCCACCTTTTATAGACCCAAGGGGTCTCTTTTGGGAGGGAAGCACAAAAGCCAAGTGTTGACCATGGGCGCCATGTGGCGGTCTTGTCTTCCCATGAGGGAGGGGAGTCCTTCACTGACTTGAACTTTGATAAATGCTTCTTGTAACAGTCCTCTAACGGCCCCTCTCTCCACTTACACATGCGTGCAAGGTAGGAGCCCTTAACCGATCGTTCGGGCTGCCACTTGGCACCATTTGCCCCTTTTGCCCGTTAAGCTTAGAATTCGTCCCACCCAAGGACGGATTCAGAATTCGTCCTGGGGTGGGACGGATTCTATTTTGAATTCGTCCCTGGGTGAGACGAATACTGGGCAAAGTGCCCAAGTGTGCCAAATTGCTCCTTGACCTTACAAAATTGCTATGAAAGTGGTTAAGACCACTGTTTGACCTCTGAGGGCTGCCCTGGGGGCTGTGTTTGTCAAAGCGATCAGTGTTTGCAGTCACATAATCGGATTGGTGCTGTTTTGGTGTCTACAGATGCCCCTTTTTGGGAAGCGCCGTGGGTGACGCAGATGCTTGAGCAAAAATAGATAACCAAAGCACTAATGATTAGGGTTTCTTGGTAACCTAACCAACTTTTGATGCCCCAAGTATGGAAAGGGCATGCATTCTTGAATCCTTGCTTCTGACGAGCTAAGGAATTTGATTTCAAGTATTAACCTGTTTTGGTGAGGTGTGACTTGAACTTGGACATTGATCAATCATGAACAAGTGAAGGGCGTTTTTATCCTCAGGGGGAACCTTGTGTTCATGATTCACGAAATGCCAAGTGTTTGATTGATTTGATTGTTGCTTGTTTATTGCCCCAAGCAGGAGCGTGATTGTCTTTGTCAATGATTCTTTGAATGCATGTCGTTTTCCTTAATTGGGTGTGTGATTGTTGATTGGTGACTAAGTGTGACTACCCCCTCAAGCGACGAATCGATGAGGGAATGACCTTCGTGAGAGAAGCGACGAGTCGCTTGACCCAAGATGACTTGTGCAAGGTTTGCCTTTAGAGGGTTTACCGTTAAGCGTGTGCAATTTTTCCAACATATGGACCTATTTTTGGTGGGTGTTAGCCCTTTTGGTGACGTCATAATGAGGTGAAATCGTCGAAAACCTATTTCCCGTGGAGCGGTCCGGCTATGATAGCCTTCTTGGGGAACTAGGAGAGCGATAATTTGGACCTCGACATCGATTTTCTTTGCCTAGAGGTTAAGTGCATGAGCACTTATGCCTGGCAATGCTTTTGTTGTGTTTTTGTTGAATTTTGTACTGTTTTTGTTGTTTTTGTGACATTATTTTGGGGATTAAATTTTCAAAATCTGTCTTCCCCTGGAGCGGTCCGGCTATGGTAGCCTTCTTAGGGAGTAGGATATTGATAATTTGTGACCCCGATGTCGATTTTGTATGCCCATGCTGGTCAGTTGCATTTGCAATCCTGTCAGGTAGTTTTATTGTCTTTTTAGTGCATTTTTAGTCATTTTTCTTAATTTTTTTTGTGCTGGCCTGAATTCGTCCCTGGGTGGGACGAATTCCAGCTGGAGAATTCGTCCCTGGGTGGGACGAGCGCTAATCAGAGCGCTCGTCCCAATCAAGGACGAATTCCAATGCAAAAGGCCTATTTAAGGGCCAAAACTTGATTTTGGGCTCATTTGTGTCATTTTTTTCTTGCGATTTTGGAGCTCTGGGAGGAGGAAGTAATTCTGCGAAGCGAAGCGCTCATTGGAATTCTCTCTGCCATCATGAGTGCACAAACTGGTTCGAGCGGCGGAGCCGAGGCGAGTCCTGTAAGTGACCCTAGGGCTTATTTTGCTTTAACTGAATGCATTGTTTTTGTGTTGCGCTTTTCAAAACCTTAAGAATTTTTTGTAATGTTTTTTGTTTAACAACTAAGGTTAGAAACCTTAGAATTGAAAATTTTATTTTTATTTTATTTATTATTATTATTTTTTTTTTTGTTTGCAGGTTGTTAGGAGCCGGTACCGTGTACCCGCTGCCTTTACTGAGGCGCGGTTGGCCTTGACTGATGACGACTGGGAATGGCTTGATGCCCTTGGGCTCAAGCGAGGTGGCTCGACCGGAGCCTCGTGGTTTCGGATCGGGCCTATCCGACGGCCCCGATCAAGCTTTGGGATCCGAGGACTAATACTTTCCATCTCCCGACAGGGGAGATGACCGTGGACTCTTGAGGACGTCTATCGGTTGCTTCGGATTCCGATAGATGGTCTGCCTATTAGGACATCTCCGTTCGATCAGCGGACTGCTATACTCACGAGATGTTTTGGGCATGGGGGGGAGCTGGGTGTAGCAGACCCAGTGGAGACAGCCGAGGTGGATTGCCAGGCTGGCGGGATTTTGGTTGGCTGGTGGAAGGAGAGGGGGGTGTTAGGAGTGAGGCACGCATTCCTGATGGGCCTCATTTCTAACATTCTTCTCCCTGATTCGTCAGGCGCGAGGTTCCCGTGGAACCTGCTGGATTTGGTGTGGCAGTTGGCAGAGTGCCCGGTAGAGGCACCGTTGATCCTGAGATGGGGACAGACTTTGTTGGCGCAGCTTTACGGAGAGTTGTACGGGGTCCGCTGTCGACAGCGGAAGGGTGTCAGTTGTAGCTTTTTGTTGCAGTGCTGGGGTTGGCAGCACATAGCTGTTGAGAGGCCTACCGGGTTACCGTGGACGACTCGGGTGGCGATGGAGGATGATGAGATTGGTTATGCAGCGTTGTGGCGACGGTCTGCGGAGCAGGGGCAGAGTCGGCGATGGGCAGGTGCAGTTGAGCACTACATTGATGCCTTTTCACGGCTCACTCCAGGGGAGGTGTTTTGGCGTCCCTATCGGGACTGTCCACACTCGGCCTCGAGGGCCGGAGAGTGGCTCCGACGGGTACGGAGGGAGCGATGGTTGACTGGGCGGCACGGGACGGAGCATGAGTTCTTTCCGTACCGCCGGGTTACACGACAGTTTGGGGTGCGCCAGGGGTTGCTTGGTGAACCCGTAGGCTATCGGCGTCGGGGAGATGAGAGGGATCTGGAGCCACCTGTCCTCGTGCCACTGGGCGAGGAGTCGGATGCTGTTATTGAGGTGTTGGATGTGGATGACGTAGGTACTACCACTGAGTATGACTCGTGGTGGGTTTTGCGGCGCGGGAGAGGTGAGGGTCCTCTGGGAGGTGCGGAGGCGGCAGTGGAGGATGCTGAGGCGACAGGGGGTGATTGGGGAGGGCCGTTGGATGATGCAGACATGGCGGATGTGGACTTGGGTGTTCCGGAGCAGCCGGACATGCAGGATGTGGAGGAGCAGTTGGAGCCTGGGCAGGCTACTGTCCCCGGGAGTCCTATGCGTCCGACAGATACGGAGGGGGTGGGGTCGGATGTAGGCGATGAGGTTGCGCGGCTTACAGAGCTACTACGGATGCGGGATCTAGAGAGGGATCTTCTGCGGGTTCAGTTGGCAGAGCGGGATAGCGTTTTGGCGCAGCGCGATGATGCCTTGTCTATCTATCATCGGCGGGAGGCAGAGTGGTGTCTATACCGGATAGACTTGGAGAGGGAGGTCATCCGCCTTGGCGGGCGGCTCCCTGAGCCTTCTATCGCCAGATCTTCTCGACGGACGAGGGATAGTCTGACTGAGCAGTCAGCATCATCTCGCCGCAGGCGGTTGGATGAGGGGGGTGGTAGTAGGCATGATGCGGAGGCTAGCAGTAGTCGCCTTGCAGGGTCCCGTAGGACCCACACCACGGGGGGTAGTTCCCGTCGCACCGATCCTGCGTGATCATGGTGGCCGACGTCTTAGGTTGGGTTTTGGATATGATTGCGGGGTCTAAGGACCTGTTTTTGTAGCCTGTGGGCATCTTTTTTTGACGATATATATATATATATATATATACCGGTTTTATTTTTGGATTTGTACATGTGATGATGTGATTGATTTTTGTTATGCATGTTTATTTGTTTGATGGATGCAGATGAATTGAATTGTTTTAGATGCCTATGTGATATGCAAAATGGATGAATGCTATTTTTATTTATCCGGTTTTTCTTTGCTGTTTTTGTATTTTCTGATGGTATCATAAGAATGATAAGTAGGGCAGATGGTTTTCGGGATGAGTGTAAGATTTTCTGAGATTCAGACAGTTTTAACTCACTATCCACGACTGTACTTTATCTTACAAGACTTTTGAACAAGGTATGAATCAAACTTGTTTTTGACCGAGCTATTTCACATCCCTGTGTGTGCAATTGAGTTCATTTAGTTGTATTTGTTAGGATACCGCCAATGCTGAGATGGGCTTTCAACCGAACTTGTACTGAGGATCACCTAATTAGCTCCACGAATTCCTTTGTTGTATGTACTAAGATTAATCTGCGTTGTAATCCAGGCTGCCATAAGCTAGCTCATCCACATGCAAACATTGATCTGTACACAAGTTAATGTGACAGATATATCGTCATGCGGGAGGTTTACTTCATTACCGAGTTGGTATTGAAGCTTGCCTTATGACCTACGAGAATCTGAGAGTTCCAGGGATTCAAGGTCAACTCCCTTCTTTTTTTCAATTGTATTGGGATACTTGCTCTTTTGTAGTGATAAGATCACTGTTTATTTTTATTGATTTTTCTTTTGAGCAAGGGATTGGGGATATGGAGTGACGAAAATCACTGTTGTTTGTGCCTTTTGATGTGTGCACTATATTTTGTCAAATTTTTGAGTTTTGACATTTTGCAAATTTTTGTGTTTTGCAGCTATTGAGAACTTTTGGGATTCTTAGGGAATTGGGTAGGGAGGAAGCTTGTCCTTTTGCCAACTCTCAACATTCTAGGGGTCATTCGCACAGGGGGATGAGCAAGATAACCGTTTCGCTTGTGGTGACCTAGTTATTTTGCAGTGTTTCATCTTTCGTTCACACGATTTTGGGAATTTTAGTGTTTTAATTTGTGTTGGGATGTTACGTAACAAGGTGTATTTCGAGTATGACTCTACCTTTATAAAATCCGTTCGACTTGGTACACTACATGGCTAAAGAGGAAAATGATGACTGAATTATTGAAACTCCTAGTACATTCCCAGACCACTGATCGTAGTGTGGTAAGATTTATGCATGGTGTTTTTGTTGATTTTGATGAATTCGAGTATGCCTAGAATTGAGATGCAAATCTTTTTTATTTTTGATGATTTTTGTTGTTTTGTTTTTGTTGAATTTCTTGATTGTTTGACCAAGAGATTGCGATAATCCTTGGAGCTTTTGGGTTGACCAAGAGATTGCGATAATCCTTGGAGCTTTTTGTATTGACCAAGAGATTGCGATAATCCTTGGAGCTTTTTAGGTGACCAAGAGATTGCGATAATCCTTGGAGCTTTTTGTGTTGACCAAGAGATTACGATAATCCTTGGAGCTTTTTGGGTTGACCAAGAGATTACGATAATCCTTGGAGCTTTTTGGGTTGACCAAGAGATTGCGATAATCCTTGGAGCTTTTTGGGTTGACCAAGAGATTGCGATAATCCTTGGAGCTTTTTGGGTTGACCAAGAGATTGCGATAATCCTTGGAGCTTTTTGGGTTGACCAAGAGATTGCGATAATCCTTGGAGCTTTTTGGGTTGACCAAGAGATTGCGATAATCCTTGGAGCTTTTTGGGTTGACCAAGAGATTGCGATAATCCTTGGAGCTTTTTGGGTGACCAAGAGATTGCGATAATCCTTGGAGCTTTTTGGGTTGACCAAGAGATTGCGATAATCCTTGGAGCTTTTTGTTTGTTTGTTTTTGTTGAATTTTTTATTTTATTTTATTTTTATTTTTATTTTTATTTTTTGGTACATGGCTGTCTTAGATATGAAATGGTCGTAAATGACTGATATTCAAGGGTTCCGTTTCCTTGATACCGTCAAGAGAAGCTAGCCTGTACGTTCCTGGTCCTATTTTGCTATCAATGACATACGGACCTAACCAATTTGCCGCAAATTTGTCCCTCATATGGGACGGCAAATTAGAGTTTTGTTGGTTTTCCTTCAGAACCAGATCACCAACCCGAAATTCTCTTAGGTGAACTTTCATGTTGTAAGCTCTCTTAAGCCGCTCTTGATAGATACGTAAGTGCTCGAGAGCATTAACGCGTCTTTCATCAAGCAACGTAAGCTGGTCTAACCGGGCCTGCCGCGCAGTGTCATCATCGATGAATTCTTGCATTGATATGCGGAGGGAAGGAATTTCCAACTCGAGAGGCATTATTGCCTCTGAGCCATACACTAGTGAAAACGGAGTTGCCCCAGTGGGCGTCCGAATGCTAGTGCGATAGGCCCAAAGGGCAAGTGGGATTTGTATGTGCCAATCCTTATGACTGTCTCGCGACGGTCTTTTTAAGGATGGCGACTAGCGTTTTGTTTGACGCCTCTGCTTGCCCATTTGCTTGCGGATAATATGGTGTTGAAAAGTCGTGCTGAATTTTGTACTTTGTGGTTAAAGCACGCACGTCTTTGTTCTTGAATGATGGCCCATTATCCGAGATTATTTTGGATGGAATACCAAAACGACATATGATGTAATGCAAAATGAACTCCGCAATGCGGGGTCCTGTCGTAGAGGTTAACGGAATTGCTTCCACCCATTTGGTAAAATATTCTGTGGCCGTTATGATAAACGTGTGACGGCCTGACGATGCAGGGGAGATCTTTCCAATTAGATCGAGGCCCCACTGCGAAAATGGCCAAGCAGACTGGACTGTCTGTAGGGCCTGGGAAGGTGCGTGCATCTGATTGGCATGATGTTGACATTTCACACACCTCTTGACATATGCGCAGCAATCTCGCTCTAAAGATGGCCAATAATAGCCCATGCGAAGAATGCGCTTTGCAATGGCCATACCACTAAAGTGGCCGCCACATGTACCGTCATGCACTTGGGTGACTGCCCAAGTGGACTCTTGCTGGTCCAAGCAACGAAGAAGAATTCCGTCGTAGTTGCGACGATACAAAATGTCTCCTATCAAGACATATTTTGCCGCTTCTGTTTGAATGTTCGTTTTGCGGCTTGCGTCAATCCAAAGGGTAGATTACCTAACTTGAGGTAATCTCTTATGGGTAAATACCAGTCCTGTTGATCAGATACCTCGACAGTTTGAACAGCCAATCCCTTTTGGAGTTCTTCCCTAACAAATGCTGATTGGGATAAAACTTGTAAAAATAGCGTTGTGTTGCTATTAATGGGAATGGGGGAGAACAAAGACCCCCAGTTGGCGTGTTTCAAATAGTCTCGGATTCGAAAGAACTTATCCGAAGATGGTTCGATCTGGATCATGTGGATTCCCGGCGTCAAGTCTGAGCTTGCGCGCTCCATCGCGGGTTGCGATAAGGTTTTGACCTGAATGGTTGTTATATCACCGGAAAGGTCTTGCGGGATTAGTGACCCCAAGGAGGCCATTGTGTCCGCAAAATGATTCGATGATCGAGGGAGTGCCTCGATGTCATACCACTCAAATTTTGCCAAGAATTTATCCACGAGGGCTTTATAGGCCTTCAGAACTGGGCATTTGCATTGATATACCCCTTTGACTTGATTGACGATTAACAGCGAATCGCCAAAGATGTTCAGTCTTTTGATGTTCATGGCGATTGTTGTCTGAAGACCTAGGAGCAAGGCTTCATATTCTGCATTGTTGTTGGTGCACTGGAAGTTTAATTTAAATGACAGGGGCATTGGAGCGCCCTGCGGTGTGAAGAATACAATTCCTGCGCCACCACCTTGCTCGCATTTAGAACCATCGAAAAATAAGGTTATGTCGGCCTGAGACTCAGGCTCTTCAGAATCTGGCGATTCTGAGACATGGAAGACCTCATCATCGGGTAGTTCTATGACCAGAGGCTGATCGTCTTCAAGAGGAGCCTCTGCTAGTTGATCGGCTATGACTTGTCCTTTTATAGATTTTTGTCCAATAAACTCAATGTCAAATTCCGTCAACAACATGATCCATTTCGCCGTGCGGCTACTATGATAAGTACGACTCATCATGTATCGCAATGGATTCTCCTTAGACACAACATACGTCGTGTTGCTCAGCATATAGTGGCGTAGCCTTTTGGTGGCAAACACCACTGCCAAGCAGAGTTTCTCAACGTATGCATAGTTAAGTTCGTAACTGACCAGGGTGCGGCTAAGATAGTAAGTAGCCTGTTCTTTGTGAAGTTCATTCTTCTGGGCTAGCATTGCGCCCAGTGCCACCTCAGTAGCTGAGATGTATAAGTAGAACGGCACACCTGGTCTAGGCGGTGCCAATACTGGTGGCAAAGCCAAGTATTGTTTGATTTCGTCAAAGGCTGACTGGCACTCGTCATCCCAATGAAATGTGACCCCTTTGTGCAATAATTTGTTCATTGGTCGGCATTTGTCAGATAATTGCGCTATGAAGCGTTTAATCGACGCGACCTTTCCTTGTAGACTTCTGAGCTGCTTGATAGTGGTTGGGGGAGCCATTTCAAGGATTGCCTTGACTTTGTTTGGGTCCACTTCGATGCCTCTTTTGGAGACTATAAAACCCAAGAGTTTTCCAGATGTGACGCCGAACACGCACTTCTTGGGATTCGGTCTGACCTTATGCTCTATGAGGCGATCGAGGATCTTGCTTAAGTCACCGAGATGATCTGAGCGCAATTTAGACTTGGCTAACAAATCATCCATGTAATCTTCCAAAGTTTTGTGCATGTAATCGTGGAAGATATACGTCATAGCACGTTGGTATGTAGCGCCAGCGTTTTTAAGGCCAAAAGGCATGACCTTATAACAAAATGTCCCCCAAGGCGTTGTGAATGCCGTTTTGAGTTGGTCTTCAGGATTGATACGAATTTGATTGTATCCTGAGAAACCGTCCATTAGGGAGAGCATTTCGTGACTCTGTTGTAGCGTCTACCAATGCGTCGATGCTTGGCAAGGGGAAATCATCCTTAGGACTCGCTTTGTTTAAGTCTCGAAAGTCGGTGCATATGCGAATCCTCCCATCGGGCTTCTTGACGGGAACCATGTTGGACAACCATGGCGGATAATCCACGCAGATGACAAATTGTGCATCCAACAGCTTTTGTAATTCGTCTTTGACCATCAAGGCCACCGTTGGGTGCATCTTTCTTAGTTTTTGCTTTACCGGCTTGATTTTCGGATCAAGCGTTAAATTGTGCATGACTAGTTGCGGGTCTAGTCCTGGCATATCTTTGTATGACCATGCAAAAACCTCCTTCTTTTCTTTAAGAAGGGCAATGTAATCGGCTTGCTCTTCGGGGGAAAGGCTTACCCCCAGCTTGAGAATCCGTGGATTCATTGGATCATGTGCCGATCTCTTCGACTGACATGTGAGATCCGTCCTCCAACTGATGTGGAGTTGGGATTAAATGGATATCATCAGCTGAGTTAAGATCTGCGTTGGGGACTTTGGGTCCCTCTTCAGCTTGAAAAATATCTTGAGTTGTCCTTGGGGTAAAATGAAGCATTTTACCGAAAGGCCAGTACTCTGATGGTGACAATGGTGAGTTGACGCGATCCCAATCAATGGCATCCGTGTTTAGATGTAATGACCGTGATGGATCGGTCGGATTGCGGATGGGTGTGGTCAAATCAATGGAGATCATGTGGATGGAATGAATTTGGTCTCCAGAACCACGGGTGTGACGACTTGATTCTTTCAGATGTTCCCTATATTCTGGGTCTGGCTCTACGGGAACAGGCACGAATGGATCCTCTCTAGGTGCAAATTCGTCTCTAAGTGCGGAAAGGAAGGCGGGGTCTTCCCTTGGTACTGTTGTCCTGATGGGATCTTGAGGTGGACGATGCTCAACTTGAATTTGGAGCCATAGGCCTAGCACTTGGTCCCACCTCGTTGGGTCTAAGTGCCATTCATGTCCCAACCGTATACCCATTTGTCCCATTAGATCTTCATGGGTTAGAGCGTGGTGATGTCGTCGCGCATGTCTGAGATAGTCCATCTCAGTCTCGTCTTCTGAATCGCTTTCATAGATCCAAAATTGCTCATCCTCTTCAACATCTGTTGCTTCCGACATTGAGGACTCTTCTTGTTCCAGTGAATTAATCTGATCCCATTGCGGTTGTTCCACTCTTAGTGGAGGGACCCGATTCTTTTGAGACTCGCGTTATTTCGTCCGGAACCTCTAAGGGGAACAGTTTCAGAAAAATATCCTGGAAGCCGTTGTTGTTCTTTTCGAGGACTCGCTCTCGAACTTTCACCTCTCTCTAGCAAAGGAGAGGGATTATTGTTGTTACTAGGGGTGTTTGTAGACCATGGGAGATAATCCCCCAATGTGTATTCTGTGTTTGGATTGGCGTATGGGTCTTGTGCCAATCCCCCCCTGTTGCCTATTTCTAGGCCTTGCATGTTTTCAACCAAGATGTCTAATGGCAGGGGATGGTTGAACCCTACCCCCGACTTGTCGTATGGCATCTGATATCTTGGTTGACAAAGGATCCGCATCCCTTGCTCGTATCTGCCTAGCCCATACCCATGCCAATTGCATTGTTCGAGATATTTTAGGGCAAATTCTGGGTTCGACAGATAATTGATGTTTTCGACAAAAGGTTCTTCATCTGGTTCCTTTTGTTCGCATGGTTCAGTAACCATGATCAAGGCCCCCATACACAAAATTCGTTTGGTTCGGTGGGTAGCCTAAAGGGACGATTGTTCCAATGGGAAGGCGAGGTCTTCCCATGTCTTGTACTGACTCCAGTGTGGGGGTTGCCACAACATTTTGCACTATGTACTCTCCCAAGCCTGTATCGGCCATCTCAACAGTGATTGTTGATGATTGGGTAGGAGGAAACGGTAGTCCTTCCTGAGTCCATTCCATGTTTGGTTGTTCAAGAATCTTGGTTTCCGTTGCGTTGGGCGCTTCCTCTGTTGATATTGCTGAGATCGTGGGCAACCCCTCTTCTAGAGGCTTAACCTCCTCCATGATTTGCTTTCCCTTGTCCTTCTGTTGGGCCACGATAGGTGGCGCTGATGATGAAGGAGCCAATGATGACATCTCACCCGGTCGGGATTTTACCTTATTGGCCACCAGCTTGTGCTCGCGGTATCGGACCTCTGTTTAGATGGATTTAATTGAAAATCCAAATGCGTTGATGGTAGGGTCGATTGAGGTATGAATTGTACCGCATTGCAATACTTGAAGGGCTCTAAGTCCATTGGGACTACATGTATTTGCCCTTCATAGGCATACTTCAAGCACTGGTGTGCGATCGAGGGGACACACTTCATGTCCCTGATCCAAGGCCGCCCCAGCAGTATGTTATAAGCCATTTCGCCTTCCAACACATGGCATAGTGTGGGTATTGACTTTTGTCCTACCTGTATAGGCAGAACAACCGTGCCGACTGTCGAGCAAATTGCATCGTTAAAAGCTCGCAGTGTGTACGTGGAAGTCTGTGATGTGAGAGGTCGGCGTTTTAAATGCTTTAACGCAGCAGTGGTTATAATGTTACTGGACGAGCCAGTATCTATCAGCACTCTCTTGTACGGGATCCCGTTGACCCGCGCGATAACGTGCAGGGGTGGATCCGGCATGTCATTCGATATTGTTTTGACCTCATTTTCTTTGAATGTGATGACAGTCTCCGTACATTGTTTCACATGTCCCACGAAAGCGTTGAAATAATTAGCTTCGTGGGGTTGTACTTCAATGGCTTTTAAGATGTCCATAAGAGCTTCTCTATGTGGAGCTGATTGTTGAATAAGCTCGTAGATGGACAGCCTAGCTGACGTGGTCCGCAAACTCTGCGTGAGTTTGGTTCGTATCGTGACCTCAGGTCTAGGCGGAGGTAACTGCATCGGGCGTTGTTGAGGCTGCGATGTCGACGGAACTTCCCTCGCAGGTACCTCGGGGGCAACTGCTGGGTATTTTTTGTTCCTTGTTACAATGCTAATCATTCCCACAAATCCTTGTGCGGGAAGATCTTGTCGCACCTCGTTTATTTGGAGCGGTTTTGTCTGCGCCTCGTGGGCAGGCAAGGGGTCCTTGAATACCCCCATTTGTTGGTTGTTAGGTGCGATGGGGTTGTCCACGACCAATGTTCGATTGTCGATCAAATCCTGGACTAGTTCTTTGAATTTCTAGCACCCATTTAGGTCATGTCCTCTGCGTCTATGAAATCTGCAATACAATTCCTCCCTATACCCCCTAGGCTTAGGAACGCTAGGGTCAAAAATTTGGATTTCTGGCAGAGTAACTAGATTCGCCGCTGACAAGCGGTCAAATAAGGAGTCCCTAGACTCCGCATACGGGGTGAATTGTCGCCTAGGGCGACGCTGCTGATACTGTTCTTGTCTCCTGTTATCTCTTTCGTAAGCAGGAGGCACCGCTCGGTAGTTAGCCTTTTGAGGCTGCGTTTCTGTACAGTGCGCCGGGACATTTATCGCAACTTGGTTGATTGCGACGTGTTGTGGTTGCGTTGTCCCGGTTTTAGTGGTTTTATTCCACTCTTTCTTCTTAGGCTTGGCAATTGCGCCTTCGCCTATCTTAATCTCTTCTATGACTCTGGCTTGCGCCAAAGCTTCTTCTAAGCTGTCGTATTGTCGCAGCAACAATAGACCAGAGATTGATTTTAAACAACTTTTCGCGAACATTTGCGTGAGGTCCGACATGGGAGGACGGTAGGGTAACTTAGAAAGCAAAGCTCTCCATCGGTTCCCGTACGCTGCCATTGTTTCCTCCTCAAATTGTTTAAGGCTAGCAAGATCACTAAGTGATGCCTTCTTCCTTGTGTTGAAGGCGAAGCGTTCAAGAAACGCATCTACTAGCTGATCTAAGCTGCTTATGCTCTGTTTGGGCAGCTGTGTGAACCAATCCGAGGCGGGGCCTGCGAATGTGGTTATGAATGTTCTAAGCAATAACGCGTCATTATCTTGAATGCCGAAGCATTGGCTTAGAAACCGTGTAACATGTTCCTGTGCGTCCTCTTCACCTTTAAAAACTGCCAATTGAGGCAACTTAAAGTGTTCGGGGTAGAGAGGTGTAGGCACTGAGGGATGCACCGGATTATTGCGGAGTAGACGTAATGTGGGTTTTTGATGCCCAGCAGCTTTTGTCTCCACCGACTCTAAACGCTCCAATAGCGCTTGGTATGCATCGGAAGATTTTATTTCTTCCTCTCTTGTTCGCTCTTGTTGCAAGTTACGTGAACCTGGAGGCCTATGGAGGGGTGGCCGAATGGCATCCTTCCCGCCTTGATGGGGAGTTTCGATATACTCCTCTTCCGGTTCATACTCCTCGTAAAATTCTTGAGGAGTCTCAGGGCGAAACCTATGACCCTGATCAAGTTCTTGCTGAAGGTACCCATCATTGTTTCGGGGAGTTGCCTCCCTTTCAAATCTATGGGGTCTTGGAGGCAGAGTTTGACGAGGTCGTGGAGACCTGTCTTGCGCCAACGGATTACGCCTCTCATACTGTTTAGCTCTTTGGATGCGAGGGGTTGGCCCCCTCTCAGGTATTTCATAGCGTAACTCATCCGCTTCGCGTTGCATGCGTTCTTTATCCAAGCGGTATTGATACTCTATCTCTTGTTGACTTTGTTTAAGCCGCATGATTTGGGCTTGACGGGTGGTATATCTGGCGACAGCCGGATCAATTTGTTCTACCCTATTTTGTTTGGGAGGTTCAAATGTTCCTCCTATGGGTCTACCTTGATTTTGATGCTCTAAGGTTTCAATGGGTCGCTTCCCTCTGTCGAGGTAGGTGGTATGTGCTCGAGGTTCTGGCCTCAAGGGGTGATCATGATATCCTACTCGGTGTGGAAATGCAAGGTTCCCGCATTGTTTGTTGCTCTCGAGGAATGTGATGGTTTTCCTCATACTCCCTTTCATGAGTGTAAATGGGATGGGCGGAGTTAGGTCGCCCTATGTAAGGAGCCCTGCGCTCCGGATGTGGTCTCTCTGTTCTGATGATAGGTAAAGAAGGGACGCCATATCCATGTTGCCCCTCTAAATGGACAGTGTGCCTGTTTAGCGCTTCATTGCGCGGTGGCCACTCATGCCTACCTTCAAGAGGTGATTCTCTATTTATGTCAAGGTCTACATGTAAGGCATCTTCCCGAAAAGGGCTGCTTTGAATAGGCATACCCCACCGAGGATTCTGAATTGGATTCTTTTGTAGGTTAGACCGATAAGGCGGTATAACCAAATCCTCAAGACTGAAGTGAAGGCAACTTGTGCCTCGCTTTTTGTGTACCTCTCGGAGCTTCTGCCCTTGATTGGGCTTGACTACGGGTGTACACCATTGCGGTGCTTCTATGCTATCTAAATAAGTTTTTATCTCGTTTTATGATTTTCTTTTTTTTTTTTTTTGTCTACACTAAGCAGAATTAAACACACACATTCACAAGACCGTGATTATCTCTTTTAAGGATTCTTGGTGTGCCCTAGACTGGTTTAGTGCATTTTGATGTTTTGTTTTGTTTTTGTAGATTTTGTAGAACGTTTAAATGCATCATGTAGGCTCTTATAACTCCAAAAAGGTCGCCCCTTCAATATACCAACCAGGCCGATATACCAACCTCTCTATATACCCGCCCTTACGAGAGGGAGACTATAGGTACGTGAGAGCAGAAGGTACGTGGTACATAGGCGGTACGGAAGGGGGATTGTCCTGTTAATGACACCTACCATAGAAAACTTATCCTCGCACGCATGGGAATCACCCCAGCTACGCTCGGTCTGTCTTCGTCAGGATTTACGCCTAACAACAGTTGACAATCGGGAAATGGATGCAAATCAAGCCAAGGCGGTGATTAAATCCACCAATGGTCTTGATCAAGGGCTGGGGTCTTAAGACCAGCTCCTTGGTTTAAAGTTGTCTCGTGATGTGTGTGGGATTCGTTTTATCCAATAAAATGAAACTAGCATACATGACTTTTCCTAATGCAATGCAAGATTAAATGAAAACAATTAACGAAGCAGAAACAGAAACAGAAACAGAAAATTATAACAGAGATCATGAAAATCCCTACCTCTTCTCTGCCTGCTCCTGTTATCTCTGAATTTCTGCTCTGAAAATCCAGCAGACAGGAATTCGTCCCTCTGGGAGACGAATTGCAGAACAGAATTCGTCCCACCCAGAGACGAATTTGAATTCGTCTCAGGGTCAGACGAATTGCAGAAAAGGATTCGTCCCTGTCAGAGACGAATAGCAGTCTGCAACAAAAAAAAGTGTACCTGTCAAGCACAAACACAAAACTTTGATCAGTTTCTATGATTTCAAAACCAGGGAACAGGGTCCCACCGTGATCGCCACTGAAAGCACGAGATTCCGGTCAAAAGAAACACCAAGTGCAATTGCATTCAAAATTAATCACGCTTAAGTCCTAGGAATGTACATTGCATGAAACGAAAAGAGACATGTTGTAAGAGACGCAATCAGATAAAGAAAAATAGCCCTTTCATTAATTTCTTTCGATCTCTATTACAATAATGCCTCCTCCCTTTTCAGGGGCTAGGAGCGCAAATAAGGTTTGATTACAATCGTTGAATGGTTCCTCCTTCCGCGTGCCCACGATTGCACCGGGCGGGCTAAGATGATGCCGCCGCTGATGTTGATGGGTTCTTCGCCTCTGTTGCTTCTCCTGCAAACAAAGAAATGATCAAGACGTTAGTAGCACCTGTTGCAAATGAAAATCATTCTCTCTCTAAAACTAACAAAATATGCATACGAATATTTGCTTGAAACCATGAAAACAGTGAATCCAAATTGCTTCAAAATCTGACAGAAGGTAAGAACAGTCACCGGAAGGCCACTGCCACTGAGGCAACTGGCCAATTCACCTTAAACTGGAATTCGTCCCTGGGCAGGACGAATTCTGACTGTAATTCGTCCCTGGGTGGGACGAATTCTTCTGAATAGGAGAAATCGACCTGCTGCTGCTCCAATGTCAGATCTCGGGACCTGCAAAACTCCTCCAAATAGGGGGGTTAGGTAATTGGGGCCATTTTGGGACGACCCAGATGGTCGGATTTTCCCAATTTGACCTCCTCCCTCGGGAATTTAACCTTGACACCTGCAAGTTAGCGAAACGATAAAGCAATACAAAACACCCTAAACTCTGACCAAAAGCTACAAAATTGCAATTATAGACTAATCAGACCTAGTAACACAGAATGCAATCTAAAAATTAATCTAAAGTGCTCAAAAACTGAAATTAGAATTTGGGGGTGCGGGGGTGCCCAAGTGGGCCTCCCACCGTTGGCCCTCGATTTTGGAGCCAATCCACCAAGGATGGGCCCAAAACCTTTTAGGATTGGGGGGTCGGCGAATTGGTAGGTTCAGATGTCCATGCGTCGGATTTGAGTAAGGTTCGAGCTTCCAAAGGCCACCCAACAACCTCCCTTGCAAAAGAGATTGATGGATGTAGGAAGGTGAACAAAGGGGGATGCAAATGAGTCTTCGATTCGGCAGCACTTCGTTGCTTGAACACTCCTTCTACCTGCATGTTTTGGGTGAGAAAAGTCCCACCTTTTATAGACCCAAGGGGTCTCTTTTGGGAGGGAAGCACAAAAGCCAAGTGTTGACCATGGGCGCCATGTGGCGGTCTTGTCTTCCCATGAGGGAGGGGAGTCCTTCACTGACTTGAACTTTGATAAATGCTTCTTGTAACAGTCCTCTAACGGCCCCTCTGTCCACTTACACATGCGTGCAAGGTAGGAGCCCTTAACTGACTGTTCTGGGCTGCCACTTGGCACCATTTGCCCTTTTGCCCGTTAAGCTTAGAATTCGTCCCACCCAGGGACGGATTCAGAATTCGTCCTGGGGTGGGACGGATTCTATTTTGAATTCGTCTCTGGGTGAGACGAATATCGGGCAAAGTGCCCAAGTGTGCCAAATTGCTCCTTGACCTTACAAAATTGCTATGAAAGTGGTTAAGACCACTGTTTGACCTCTGAGGGCTGCCCTGGGGGCTGTGTTTGTCAAAGCGATCAGTGTTTGCAGTCACATAATCGGATTGGTGCTGTTTTGGTGTCTACAGTTTCAAGTGGGATATTATTTTGAGATCAAGACACTAGTTCTAATTATGCATAATGGAAGTGATTTAATTTAAATGATATTATTAAGAGATAAATCTACTAATTTTTTCCTAGATCCTATCCTCTATTAGCTTGTTACGCTTACAAGGAATACAAATTTATAGAACAATGTGATAGTTTAATCTATTGATTATTATCTCCAAATAGGATATCGATGATATTTTTCAAAAAAATACATACAAAAAGATTTTGTTACATGTACTTTTAGTTCATATTGTAGATAAGATAGTTGTTTTGTTGTTCTATTGTTTAGTGTAATTTTTCTAGCCACATAGTTTTGCATGATCTACCTCCAAATCAATAGTTGTTTTATTTTGATAGTTGCACATCCTTTGATTACATTGAACTTATTCCTTGGATCCTAAACTTGGATTTTCTTATATAGATAGCAAAAATTAAAAATCCTTCTTGTATATTTTCTACGTGTATTTGTATAATGATATTAAGATAAATTAAGTGGTATTAATTTTTCATAGTAGCTTGCTCATATGAAGTACCCTACAACAACATGGAGAATTTATATTGAAAGAAATATTTTTTAATGTAAACTATTAAAGAACTCTATTACAAAATGATGATAACTTTTTCTAAAAACATGCTTTCAAAAAAATCATCCAAGAGCACTAATTCTTCCAAAATGTGTCAAACTTGTAGTATTAGTCACAAATATTCTTTTACAATATTAATTCTAGTTTGTACAACAAAGCATGGTAAATATATGAAATATGATGGAAATTATGTTAAAAATGCATAATATTTCAAAGAGTTTAGACACAATAAAAATAATATATGTGACATTCATCATTCTCATAACTATAAATATTTGTATGTACTTATGTAACTAATAAAAGCAATTTTTTATCTCTACCTATAAGAGCAATTCTAGGGTTCTAAAACATATAACCATTCTTTAGTAGTGATCAATACTATAGTGGTAGGAGATAATTTAGTAGTGCCCTATTTTCTAGTAGTAGTTGGTTCTACAACAATACATGTCCTTCATAAATGGTTAATTCTATGTAAGTAGATGACCCTACAATAATAGCTTATTCATATTCTTAGTTCAACATGCACTCCATAGTTTATTTACAAAAAGTGGTTTAATTAAAGAACTTTAACTACATCCATATCTTGAGACACTAGTATGTTTGGACTATTATAATCTACTCCAAATTCCTTTCCTACCCCACAAGAGTCTATATCTATTGAACTCAAGAATTGGATTTTGAAACAAAGAAAAATGAAATTTAAGGGAAACTTTGATGGCATAATGATTTTGTTGAAATATGTGGTGGTTAAACTTATCTCAAGGCCATGTGATGTGGATCTAAATGAATTTGATCATTGAATTAGAACTTATGCTTAAATAAGCACAAAAGATAAAAAAAAAATACAGATCATTATATATTGTAAATATTCATGGAAGGTTAAATTAGAGAGAAGATAACCAAGTAACTAACTAAAGAAAAATAAGTTGTAACTAATAGATAACTAAATAAGTGTTTATAGAACTAACCTTAACAACCTATCTATGGAAGAAGCCAACATGAGGTGTGAAATCTCACATATCACATAAGGGTAAGGGAAATAAATTATTCCAAGATCTAATAAATTACCAAGTAGTGTCATCATCATGCCTCCTCATAATAGAAGCATTAGACTCAAATTATTTCAAGAGATAAGGAAAATAACAAGTCATATAGTGGTGATATATCTGGCAAGATCAATGAATAAGCTAACTTAGTCATGCAACAAGGTAGGAAGTGGAAGAACCTTGGTAAGTCTAATGAGCCTTTGTATTATAATTTTGATTAAAATATAGAAAAATCTAAAAATTAGGTACCACATTGGTAGGATGGTTGATGACATATGCAATATCCAATGTAGATTCATGGTATGGATTTCAAATATCCATTTGATAACATCATAAATTTCAAGATGAGCAAAAATATTAAAAGGTGAAAGGTATTCATGGACACCTACTATATAATAGTGTAAGACCCATAACAAAGTGTTTTGATATTAAAATTTACCTTCTATAAAAAATAATTTGTCCAAATAGAGCCAATCCTTATGTCCAACTTGGAAAGTATGATAAAATAGATATCAATACATTGCTCATTTTTGTTGTAGTTAAGTATTTCACAAAATTTGTATCACCTTTGCAAGTACTAGATGTGTATGGTAGATGGAGAAGGAAAAGATAATGATAACACATAAGAATACAAAGGTTGAAAGGCAAGACAAAATTCAAAAGGAGAATGTCTTATGGAGGTGTGAACTATCCTCTTGTATGCATGCTCTATGTGAGTGATGCTCAAATCCCACTTTGCTATAGAAGTGTGGTGATATATTCTCAAACTCTATATAAGGGTGCAATTCATGACTTTGGTTTACCCATTTTATTGGGGATAAAATATGGTAGGGAATTTAAGAGAAACTCCTAAAATCTTTCAAAATTATCACTAGAAGTGATTCATTAAGCATAAATCATGATCGAATACAATTCTAGTAGGGATACCAAAGGAATTTCATACTAATTCAAGGAAGAGTTGGGCTAACTCAAGCACAAAACTGATCTTATAGCATGGAATGAGCTTTGCTATCTTAAAGAATTTTTCCACAACTACAAAATACATAATCATGTTTCCATATTTCAATAGATAAATCACTAACCAAGTCCATGAAAATGCTTTTCCATGGATGAGAAGGAATGGGTAAAGGAAACACTAAGCCTAATTTCTTATTGGTTGGCTTGGAGTGCAAACAAATAGTACACTCCCCCAATAATTGTAGGGCATTGCACTACATGTGAGGCTAGTAAAATAATTGCTACAAATGATGAAGAGTCTTATGTTTTCCAAAATGTCCACCATAGAGTGTAGAATGTGCCTCTTTGATAAGATACAATTTATGCTCCAATGGGACACAAAGTTTATCCAATCAATATAGAAATCCTTCCTTCATATAAAAATACTAAAAAGGACATATATTAGAAGAGGAAATATGTTGAAGGTGTTGGTAAGCTTTCCCAAAATTTAGATCAATAGCATATTGTGCAAGCCAAATTTGTAAACCAATATGGTAAGTAGTGACAACTATCAAGGCATGATATGTTGGATGGTGACTCAATCAATATTCCATTGTTTTTCTATTCCCCCTATTGTACTATATCATAAAGTAAAACTATTGCAAGTAGGATGTCTATATCATGTGATGAGCTTATTTAGTCTTATTTTGTGATTGAAGAAAATTAAGGGGTAAGTGATTTGTGTAATGGTTTCTTTTCTAAGAAAGTAGTTTCTCTAATACTTTATAGCTTGCACTAAAGCATACATATCCTTGTCATAGGTGGAATAGTTTTATTTCCTAGTTGAAAAATTCTTGTAGTTATAAGCTATTGAATGATAATTTCATTTCAATACAGTTCTAAGGGAAAATTGAAAGACATTTATCTCAATAACAAAGAGTTTTGATAGGTCTAACAGGACTAGGACAAGTTTTTTACACACTTTTTGTTTTAACATATCAAAGACATGAACATGATCCTTTATCCATTGAAACACAACTTTGGCTTTGGCCAAATTATGCAAGGGAGTGAAAATAGTGGAATACTCAGGAATGAACTTGTGGTAGAAAATTCCAAGCCTAAGAAAACTCAATTCTTTTATGGTATAAGGAATTATACAATTGAGTAAGAATTCAATTTTGGCTAGGTCCACATGAGTAAAGTACTCACTGATAACAAAGCCAACACAAGAAATATATTTTTGAGCAAAAAAACACCTGGGAAGTTTGGTATACAACTCATTTTAAAAGTACAAAGAATCTATTCTAGATGTTCAAGGTGAAATTTCAAAGTGGGAAAGTAAATAAGGATATCATCCAAGTAAATAATTACATATTTATCTATACTATCTCTAAACATGTCATTCATCTACCCCATGAATGTAACAGGAGTATTAGTGAGATGACAGGGTAATACAAGCCACTAAAAGAAGACCATTATGGTCTTAAATGTAGTCTTCCACATGTCTTCAACTTAAACCCTAATCTAGTGATATTTATTCTTAAGATCTATCTTGGAAAATAACTTCACCTCTTGAATTTTTTCCAAGAGATAATAAATTCAAGAAAGTGGATTATAATTTTTTATTGTTATCTTATTCAATGTCCTAAAATCAATATGAAGCCTTTAAATTTCTTGAGTGCAAGTAGAATTGACAATGAACAAGGGTATGTACTGGGATTAGTAAATCATTTGGAAAAAAAGTCCTAAATTTCCCTTTTAATTTCATCAATTTGAATTACTAATTATTTGTACATTGAGGCATTAGGAAGGGGCATAGTAGGAACAATCTCAATGCTATGGTTGATGGAACAAACATGATGAAGTGTTATAGGCTCCTAAAACACATGGAATAAATATTAGAAAATTTTATTTAGCGAAGCATGTTGATATGACTTAGTCATTGGTTCTTTTGATCCTTCATTTTATGGTCTTATAAAAATTTGTGCCAATTCTTGTGCTTAATTTATAGCTTTGTATGATTATCTAAATATTAGTACAAATTATTTGTGTTTTGAATGTATTTTATTAGATATAATTTATTATATAACTAAAAGGTTTAAGTGTTTTTTAATGCATCATAAGTAGCCTTCCTAGCATATTCATAGGTTTTTTCAATCAAAAATCTACAACAATCCATATAAAAAATATCACAAGTGACCTTATCCACAAACTTAGGGCCAAAAGCAAATGACATGGTGCAAGTGTGTGTGATGTTTGATGTAGTTCCACTATCCTTCCATCCAAGTGAATATGGATGAGTATGTGGGTCTATTGGAAGCATTAATTTATCAATAATTGACTTCATAATCAAATTCTTTTGCAAGCCATTATTGATAATATAATCAATTGAAAAATCATGAGTGAGGCACATACATATGATGAGCAAATTTTCATGTTCATCTATATATGGATGGTGATTCATTAAGGTGAATTTATTAAGTTGATACTTTAACTAATTGTACATTTTTTTTCTCCTAAAGTCCCAATGGGACCATCCTTTAGGTCCTCATTTGTAAACTATACAACAAATATTTCTTATGTAACCTAAAATATTAGGACTTAATATGAAATAACTAGGCTAAGGAGGAATGTGAACGATAGATACAAGAAGAGAGTTTTTTTAGTCGTGGAAGGTAGATGTGTTGTCCTTTCTTATCTCTCTTTTTATATTTGTGATTATGTTCATTCCTATCCTGAGTTGATAGCTGCCATAGTTAAGTTTTATGACCCATTGGCTAAAGTAGTAAAAACCTCTAAGGGTGAAACACTTTTCAATGTCACCGCTTCCTTTTGTCATAAAATCTTTGCCCTAGGGTCTGACACCCCAGTAATACCAAAGTCATTTAGGATCATTGAGTAGACTGGATTTTACACAACAAAAAAATGAGCTAATGATGATGAGTTATTTAAAAAATGGGTTTATAAATAGCTTAATATTAATCCCAAGAAAAAATTACCTAAGGTCCCTATCTATATTGATAAAATTGCAAACGTCATCCTATTTTCTATGTTGGCTTGTATGGAGGATTTAAATTCTGATAGAATGGTACATGGCTAGAAAATTACCACAACATACTATATTTCTAATGAAAAATGTATGAGAAGGATGCAGGAAAGAAAGGGACTAGAGTTATTTATTTTTATTGGCCAACTTTTCTCGCATAGAGGATAGATGAGAAGCTAGTAAGCTTGAAAATGGGCATTTATGCTCCTAGTTTTAGGCATTTCTCAAGTCTGGTGTGGATGTTCATGTTCATCTATATATGGATGGTGATTCATTAAGGTGAATTTATTAAGTTGATACTTTAACTGATTGTACATTTTTTTTCTCCTAATGTCCTAATGGGACCATCCTTTAGGTCCTCATTTGTAAACTATACAACAAATATTTCTTATGTAACCTAAAATATTAGGACTTAATATGAAATAACTAGGCTAAGGAGGAATTTGAACGATAGATACAAGAAGAGAGTTGCTTTAGCCATGGAAGATAGATGTGTTGTCCTTTCTTATCTCTCTTTTTATATTTGTGACTACGTTCATTCCTATCTTGAGTTGATAGCTGCCATAGTTAAGTTTTATGACCCATTGCCTAAAGTAGTAAAAACCTCTAAGGGTGAAACATTTTTCAATGTCACCGCTTCCTTTTGTCATAAAATCTTTGCCCTAGGGTCTTACATCCCAGTAATACCAAATTCATTTAAGATCATTGAGCAGACTGGATTTTACACAACAAAAAAATGAGCTAATGATGATGAGTTATTTAAAAATTGGGTTTATAAATAGCTTAATATTAAGCCCAAGAAAAAATTACTTGAGGTCCCTATCTATATTGATAAATTTGCAAACCTCGTCATATTTTATATGTTGGCTTGTATGGAGGATTTAGATTCTGATAGAATGGTACATGCCTGGAAAATTACCACAACATACTGTATTTCTAACGAAAGAATGTTTGAGAAGGATGCGGGAAAGAAAGGGACTAGAGTTATTTATTTTAGTGGCAAACTTTTCTCACATAGAGGATAGATGAGAAGCTAGTAAGCTTGAAAATGGGCATTTATGCTCCTAGTTTTAGGCATTTCTCAAGTCTAGTGTGGATGTTCTATGCCACCACCAAAGATAGAATGTCATGGATTCTGGTTAAGGATAAAACCAATGATGGAGAACCCTTGTCGGTTTATTATTGGACAAGCCATTTGAGGAGTAGTGAGTCCTATTATAGATTCAATTTGGAATTTCTAGGACCTACTTTAAAAATAATGTATGGTAAGTTTCCTAGGTTGCTACCTTTAACTGAGCAAATTATGAGAACAAAGAGTGCAGAAGAAGGAGACTGGTATTTTTTTACTAAGGGCACTATGATAAGGTTGTATGGTTTCATGGTTAAACCCTTCCTCCTTCCCCATTTCATCATGGAGATGCTTTTTGCCCTAGAATATTTGAGGTAAGCAGAGTACATTGATGCAAAATATGGCTTTGGAAGGAAGAGGAAGTCTTTACTTACCCACTGCACTTTGGATGACATCACCATCACCAAGAAGGGGTAGAGCCAAAAAATCGACCGATACCTCGATAGGTTAGGTCTATTTTATATTCTCCAAATATGGAGCTATGACCTTGATGGCATTTTCACTTCCAGGAATAAAATCCTAAATGGAGATAAGGCCTATAAGTTTGAAAAGAGGCCCAAGGCTCATTTTGAAAAAGGTAGGAATAATGATGAGACTGCTCTTTTAGAGTGGAATGTCTCAAAGATGGGTCAGTTACCCCCATGGTTGGATTTTTATGAGAATATTATTGATTTTGACCCTGACAATAAGCCAAGTCATCGTATTATAGAGGCTACAATTGAAAAAATTGAGGCTGAATCAACAAAGAAAAAAGATCCTCTGCCTGAGGCTAAGTCTGCAAATAAAAAATATCCTCCACCTGAGGCTAATTCTGCAAAGAAAAAGGATCCTCCACCTGAAGAAGAGATTGCAGAAGAAGAAGAGGATGAAAATGGACCATAGAATGTAGCAAAGATAATTGATTGGTGGAGAATGAGGATTGAAATTGGAAAGCCTAAGTCCAAGTTTGGAATGAAGATTGACAAAACATTTTCAAGGAGATATAATAAAAACATTGGAACCTGGAAACAAAAGGATGTCAAAAACATAGTATTAATGGTTGAAAAACCTCAATATGGTTCTAAATTCCTCCCTCCACCTGCATATCATGAGGCTCATATAGAAGAACCAGGAACTCCCTTGAAAGAGGCTAAAGTATTGAATATCTTTCATCCTACCACTAAGCAGGTAGAAACATTTCCTAAGGGAGCTAAGTTGATGAGCAACATGCAATATTCTAAGAAAAAAGTTGTCAATACTCTAGTTATTGAAACAACATCTAGGCCTAAATGCTTAGCTTTAGGAGCATGAACTCCAGACACAAATATCAATTGGAAATAAAATGATGAAATATTTAAGTACGAACCCCTTTATTTTACCCCTACAATATCAATTGAATTACGACATGTTTCTGAGTGAACATTACTTTTTGGAGTAGTGTAAGAAGATGAGTTGGAGAAATATTCTGAGAATGAGTTGACTACTTTTCAATTAGATCATAGAAATACTAAGAGGGTCCCAGAAAGAGAGAAAAAAATATATTTCAAATAAACAAAAAATGGACATGGATGAGATAGCTAAAGAGGTAGCTGATTTTGCTATAGAAAAATTGATTTATCAAGAGCAGTAGCAAGATACAGAGATAGAACAAGAACACCCTACATCAGTAGGCAAAGGTATGGTTTCTAATCCCTCTTCTCCTCTTCATCCTCCTAATTCCCCAAGGAAATATCCCTCCATTTCTAATCAATAATATATGACAAGTGTACCTCCTCCCTTTCGTAGTCCACCATATGAGTCATCAATAGCCATCGAGGTACATGTTACTTTTTTTTTCCTCACAGCCACCTCAAATCCCATCTCCAGCATCTAAGTTTTCTACTCCCTCATATGCCATTGTTTCACTTCCATATTTTTCATCACCACCATCAATGGGACACTACATTCCAAGTATATCCACCCATCCGATTTTTAGTCTTGAATCAATTTCTATGATTCTACTAGTAACAAAAACAGTAGTAGTCACAGAGTCCACTATTGTTACAGAGAATTCTATAACTATATCTTCACCCCCATCATCAATATTTTAGTCAACCCTTTCATTTATAGTGTCATCATCTCCCCTAGTTGTTGGTCTTTCAGGACCTGTTATTGTACCAAAGGAGTAGGCAACCACTTAGAGTATAAATTATTATTGGGTAGAAAGGCTTGCTAGGCCTTCTAGCAGGATGGCGGTCAAGAGAAGGAGTGTGTATGTTGATCCTATTTCTAGATAGAGAATATCAAGATCTATGACTCCACTAGTGATAAAACCTAAAACTGAGATGACTATTCAAGATTATCAAGTGGAGGAGGTCACAGAAGATATTGACAAGCTTCCTAAGGAATATGAGTTGATCATAGCCAAAGCTCACTTGGATACCTTCTATGTGAAAAATAATTTAGTCAGAGAGAATGTGGACAATTTGGATAAACAAGTTGAAAAGCTTAAGAGTGTCAATGATAAAAAATAAATAGAAAAGGCTTTGATAAAAGAGGCTAAGGCTTGGAAGGAGAAACTTCAAGGGGCTAGTAAACTAAATGACCAATTAGAAGAGCAAAAGAAGCTGATTGAATATCAGGGAAAAGAAATTTAGAATTTAAAGTATCAGCTTCAAATAGAAAAAGCTAAATCTTCAAGATTTTCTAATAATGATTTGAAAAATATTATAAAATATTTGCTTTCATAGGTCCAGGAGAAATGATTAAGGCTTCAACTTATTATTGATTATATTAATGATGGCAGTCGTCTACTCTTCAATATTTAGAAAGAGCTATATCAGATCACTGGAGATTTGCAACCTATGGTGATTCTGGAAGAACAAATGTACAGGTTGGTTGGTAGCAAACTCAGTGGTTCTATTAAACCTATTCCTAATAAAGAATGGAATATTGCCATCTTTACCACCAAGATAGTGGTTAAAAAGCACAGGGTACTTCAAAGAGCCTGGTTGTTGTTCGATAATATTGAGGGTATGATTAAGGATGTTGTTGAATTGAATAAGGAAATGATTCAAGTTGGCTTTAAAGGCCTATGGATGGAGGACCACAACTTGTTATCCATGGAAGAAATCTAGAAAAGCATCAATGAGAATTTGCAGGATGAATCCGAGATAGATTCTCTAGAAGAACCACTACCCGAAGAACAAGTTGTCCAATTGATTTTTAATTTTACCTGGTTGAGAGATCTCATGGAAGATATGATAAATAGAGGGGATGCTGCTAACTATAAAGACATTGGTAAGTTATAATATGTTTATAAGCAGCTTAAAGAAACATTAAATCCTTTTGAAGTAGATTGGAAACAGGCTCTACAATATTTGGAATTGATGATCCAATTGTTTGGTGATACTTCTAGAGAAAAAACTCTGAAAATACCTATTCCATAAGAAGAAGAAGAAGAAGAAGAAGAATAGAAATATGAGGAGACCAAGGAAGAGTCCCATGAAGAAGAAGAACTGGATAGATCGGTTACAAGCCCAGGGGGGGCTCACACTTAGTTTATTTTTGTTTTGTACATATGCATAAGTTTTGTATTTTTTGTTTTGACTCTAACAATTGTCAAAAGTAAGCAATAAAGGCATGAAGCCTACAGAGGCAGAAGAGCAACAAACTATATGTGAAGGTATTTTGAAATAAGGCCTTATAAAAGGAGTAGAGTTGTGTCTAGTTTTTGAATATAGTGGCAAGACTTGTATTTCAGACACAGTCTCTGTATGAGCGGATGAGTTCTATGTATTTTTGGCATCACTTCGATATGAACCTCTACTCTCTCATAAGACTGATGAAATTATCAGAGAGTAGTGTTTATATGGAAGTTATTCTGTAAAGTATATTTTTTTGAAGATGAGTATGTTTGAATCCTGATTTCGATTGGCTTTGCAAGAAAATCCACCCGGGAGGCACCAGGATGTAGGCCCAAAATGGCCACATACTTAGGAAATATTTTACAAATTTTGTCTAAGTGGAAAAATATTCATTCTGAATCCCTTGCAGTGTATTATGGAGCAGATCCACAATATAAGGTATGAACCCGCTCGACACTTAGTAAATTTTCATGATTCTATAGTTTTTGAGATATAAGGATGATGTCACCAATATTTTAAAGTAGAATGGAGCCATTTCTTCCCACCATTGTAATAAGCTTTTATCAAATTTAATCAGAACTGTATAATGAGGGAGATCAATGTTGGAGATTACGTCGAAGAACCTAAGGTATTTAGGGTTGTTTCTTCACAAGAATTGGAACAACCAGTTGGAAGACGAAGCTAAAGCATCGAGGGTTTCCAAGAAATCTAAACCAGAGGTGGTTACAAATCGATGATGATAGACAGTATCCAAGAAGAATCAACGATGATACATGAATTCCAATGGCTTGGACTCTAGTTGTACCGAATAGCCAACAAGTTACAGAGGCCCCGAGCTGCCATGGTAGACCGAATTCAATGGATTTACCAAACGATGTACCAGTAAACAAATGCTAGCAAGAATTCTCTGCTATGCTGTCAAAAAAAATCTTTGTAATGTTCTTTATATTTTTAATTTCTATAGAAACTATAAGTAGAGGCCGAACCCTCATTTTTAAAGGTTCGGCTCTAGTGTGTTTTCCTATGGTACTGTAAATATTCCCAATATCTAATGGAAGGAGCATTACATTCATCTTCACCTCAAAATTTGTATCTTCATGCTTGATATCAGAGGTTCAAATTCTTTAGTTGTATTTCTATGAATACTTAAGTGGTTAGTTTGTGCCAAATGAATGGATTACTAGCTATTAAAGTAATTGAAATCTGCTTCTAAGTTTGATATTTATTATTAGGAAGTGTATTTCTATAGAATCTAAATATTGGTGAATTATTTTATTTGGATTATGATTGTCTAGATATTGAAATCATTGCCTACAATATTTCTATGTGTGCTTTAATGAATGAAGAATTATTCAATTTGTGATAATATTGATCTGAGTTATGTATATTTGGGTTAGTTTTTCAAAACTTTTTATGGTGGTACAATGTTGTTAGCCTATTCGTCCACTATTATTCACATTTCTCTAACCCTAGCCTTTTCTTACCCTAACCTTAAAACCCTAAGTGAGCATAATTGTGTCAACACCCTACTTAAATTGACAAGAAACCAGCCTACTCTGGAGGTTGGATCGAAATATTTGTTTTGGTCCATCCAATATTGAGTGCTGAGATGCAGCTATCGGGTGCAATTCTGGACAAAAAATAGGAAGATAGACAGTCATAGTATTGAGTTAAAACATGGTGTAATTCAGTGCCCAATAGATGTCATCTAAAGTTATCATCTGGAAAAGAGTTGTGTAGAGAAGAGTTTTTGTCTAGAGTTTTTGTTGGAAAAGAGCTTCTTTTACACCTAACTTATCATCTGGAAGAGCCATCTAGAGTTGTCATTACAATATATTGTTGCCTGAGGTGAACTTAATATCATAGTTCAAAAAATGGTTGTCTAAAGATGCATGAGGGTTGTTTATTGTGAAGTTGTAGTTTTATCAATGCATGAGCATTTGACGTCTCATAGTGAATGTTAATTGCTCAACATAAAGACCCTTGTGGTAAGGAGTAGTTTGAGTTCCATGCACTCTATGGTCACATGGTTATGTTGTGTCATGATGGGTTGAAGAATCTCTTTGAAAGAACGTTTCTGATAGCCCACATTCTTCATAAAAAGAGATATTTGGCTCTTTATATGATACTTTGGTAAAGGGTTGATTATAGTTACATGGAAATGAGGTACTTGAACATTTTGACTGGTGCAAACACTCAAGTTTGACATGATTGTCTTGTTATTGATTGGTTGATTGAAGATTACTAAAATCAAATATGTAAATGATAATACCTTTATTTTTGTAATTAATTTTGCAATACTTCCAAGCTTTCATTGAAGAAAATTAATTACTTTTACCTACTCTCTTGTTGTGGAACATAGGTATTATTATACTTGTCAAAAAACCTTTTTTAAATAAATATGTTGAGGAGTTTTCAAGACCACATGTTTAAAAAACTTTGTAATATAGTTAAGATTAGATAGTCGATAAGGGGAAAGCATTAGGATTTAATAAGGGGATGGGATGTTGATTCTTTAAGCATGACATAATAATGGAAAAACATTATGATTTAATTACATCATGTAATATAGTTAATATTAGATAGTCGAGAGTTGCACTTGAATAGGAGGTTGATCATCTAGTTAATATTAGATATTCAAGAGTTGCACTTGAATAGGAGGTTGATAGTTTGTTATTCAAACCAATTGTCTTACCTTTATTGTACATATTTAAATTTTTTATTACTCTTATTAACTACTAAATCTAAAGAGAATTATTAATTATTTTTATTTCAAAACAAATTTTAATTTATAAAACTGAATACAATACTTTTGCAATGAAATATTTAGATCTCTAACCCTCCTATACAATGATAATGTTCATTGCAAAAATAAATAAATAAATCCACCTCAAGAGTTAAAACATTAATCTTATTCAAGTTCCCAATTTCCATATAAATTTACAATGCAAAATTTGAAGGAGAGGAAAAAAAACATCCACAATCCAATGAGATTCACTTATGAAAATTTCAAAGGTAAAAAGTAATATATATGGATAGATAGATGAAAAATATTCCTTGAAGACTAAAACTCTCCTCCCCCTTGACCCTTGCTCATGCCTCTTGTTAGTGCGACACTTATTCTTAGGTGATTTTTCTTGAGAGATAGGAAAAACAACAAGAGGTTGAGTTTTTTTTATAAAATAAGTTTATGGGGTTTTTTGTGATGCTAGGATGTGTTCATGGGCATCCTAGGAAATCCACTCGTCCATGAGACATTGTGGAGGTGTCTCAAACATCTCCATGACATCTCATAGTAGCATGTATAAATGACAACACCAGATCCTAGGAACATCTCCAACCCATCTAAACCAGATTTGGAGGATGGCATGGGTCACTAAGATGCATCCTCATATTCATTGATGCTTTGCTTAATTGTTTGTAAGAATAGATGCTTTGCTAAAATGTTTATAAGGCTAAATATTTTTATTGATTCTTTTCTTTAAATGTTTGTAATCCTAGAGATATAATAATTCACATCTCTACCATATTTTAATTTTATGGTTTGTAAACCTAAAGATCTAACCATTCACATATCTACCCTCTTCTAGTTTGGTTTTAAATAGCTACATTTTCAAGTTAATTCTTTTGTACCTGACATTTTATCATACAAATTACTTAGATTCTTCTAGGCTAGTTTGGTGTTAAATAACTACATTTGCAAGTTAATTCTTTTGTACCTGACATTTTATCATACAAAATACTCCTCCTTCTAGACTGTGCAGCTGGTTGCATATGTGTCAATATGCAATAGTGAATCTCTCATATAACAAACTGTCTAAAGGTTTGCAGTTTCGACATTTTTTATTCGAAGGCAGATCATATATTTTTATCTTCATTTAATACTACAATTAGTCTCTTACATTCTACGGAATCTGATAGAATTAATTTTTCAAATTCAAAATGCAAATCGTTAAACTTACAACATAATAATTAGTCTCTTTCAACCATCAATTGCAAAATAAAAACAAAGTTGAAAATAAAGAATACTTTTTAAAAAATAACACCAACTCACAAATCGTTCGTCACCATATTCGTAAAAAAAAATAAAAATAGTTCCCAGAACTTGGCACTTGACCTTAAAGGAACACTTACAATATCCAACACCTCTAGGACGTTGGCACTTGAGCCTTTAGCAAGATGAGTTCTCTTATGAGGTTTGAATCAAAAGACAAAAGCAAGACCACACAATATGGAATACACTTAAAAACTTTAATTACAAGAATGCTATAACATTTGACTGAATTCAACCTGGTGGCTTACAAAAATACCCTACACTACGTACAAATTGAAAAGGATAATTTTCATATCTGGAAATCCCATTTATGCCCCAAGACATTAAACTTGTCAACAATTATAAGAAAATTTATTGTTTGAAAATCAGAGCCAGAATGAAGAATTTACATGCATTCAAAGTTTAAGCACTTTCTCATTAGTATTGCCAAAAGCGCATAGAACTAATGAAAGCAGTTTCTGCAACCCATACCTTGCAATAGTAAATAGTAGAGAGATAGGAGTATAGAATTATATCATTTTATTCATTCAAAGAAATCAACCCATAGGGTTTTAAAGTCTTTACATCATGTACAAACATAGAATAAGAACCAGAGCCAGGACCTAAAGACTTTGGAATATGTTTCAACAGACCCATTCACAAATGAAGCCACTGATAGCAATGTATCCCAATCATCATTCTCCCTGAAATTCATATTCAAATATGTCTTCTAAATCCAGATTAAAGTCTTCTAAATTAGTTAAATCAAACTCAAATTCTGATTGATCATCGGCCACCCTGACATTGGACTGTTGTGTATTTGAGGCCTCTGCGACCATTGATTTCTTCACTGAATTACCAGTTCTATTTCTCTTATGCTGTCTCAATTTATCTCTCAGCATTTCCAACGCTGCTTTGTGCCTTTGTAACTCGAGAACTTCAAAGCCAGATGGATCTTGCATCCACCAATCTCTTCCATTCTGTCCTCCATAATTTGCTTCTAGATTCTGTTTCTTAACATTTTCTGCCTTCAATTCTCTAGCTAATCCACTGTACTCCTCCAACATGACCCTTGTGTGGTTCGACTTTTGTGTGTGATCCAGTCTACTCCTCCCCGTGATCATATCAATGGCAGAATTAATTTCTGGACACCCAACTGTAAAGGCTTTGTTGGGTTGGGAGAAGATAATAAGGCCCATGTCTATCCCGCAAAGCATAGACAATTCCAGTGCTTTCTTTTGGATTCCAGATCTCCTCTTAGAAAAAGTTGATTTTCTATTTTCAGTAGATTCAATTTCCTCTATCGCTATCTTCTTCTTACTTGGCTTCCGGATCTCCTCTTTCCTCTATCGTTATCTTCTTAAAAACAAGTAACTGCTTAACAAATTGGAGGAGCTGCGTAACTGATTAAATAGAAATAGAAATAAGGGACACAATCCAGGTTCTAGGGAAACAATCCAGATTGCTTAAATAGAAATAGAAATAGCAGACACAATCCAGATTGCTTAAATAGAAATAGAAATAGCAGACACAATCCAGATTGCTTAAATAGAAATAGAAATAGTGGACACAATCCAGGTTCTATGGGACACAATCCAGATTCTACAGATTTTACGTTTAACTCTTAAATAGAAATAGAAATAGGGAACACAATCCAGGTTCAAGGGGAAACAATCCAGGTTGCTTAAATAGAAATAGAATAGAAATAGGGAACACAATCCAGGTTCTAGGGGAAACAATCCAGAATGCTTAAATAGAAATAGAAATAGGGGACACAATCTAGGTTCTAGGTGACACAATCCAGATTTTACGTTTAACCCAACGGTTTGTTTAATATTTTTTTTTTAGTTTTTAATTGATAGTACATGCAATTATTATTTATTGATAGTACGTTAAACCCAGATTTTGCGTTCAACTCAACGGTTTGTTTAATATTTTTTTAGTTTTTTATTGATAGTACATGCACTTATTATTTATTTTTTATTATTGAGTAAATACTTCTTATACATATATCCTGGTATTGAACCTGGGTCACATCACCCATAATGTAAGTAGACCACTTGAACCTGGGTCACATCACCCATAATGTAAGTAGACCACATCAAATGGATTTTATTATTTTTTATTGATAGTACATACTCTTTTATTATTATTATTTTTATTGATAAGAGAGTACATACTATCTTATTTCTTATTATTGTTCTATTATTATTTTTTATACCATGGGAATTGAATTCGGATCACATCACCGATAATGCAAGTGGCGTCCTTACGGATAAACCAATCACATGGATTTTATTATTTTTTTATTAATAGTACATACTCTCTTATTAATATTTATTTTTTATTATTTAATTTTTATTATTTTTTAATTGATAGTACATGCAATACTGTTTTATTATTATTTTTTATTAATGATCACCAAGGTGAATTGAAATAAAGTGTATTTAAAGTTTATTATTTTTTAAATCTTAAAATATGTTTTTATAATTACTTTTTTATTTATGAGAAATTAAATTTATATTTTATTATCAAAAAGGTAAAATTAAAATATAATATATATTATTTATAATATATATTATAAATTAAAAATTAGTTTATTTAATGTTTATTTTTTAAATCTTAAAATATATTTTTATAGTTGCTCTTATATTTAAGGGAAATTGAATTTATATTTTATTATAAAAAAAAGATAAAATTGAAATATAATATATGTTATTTATAATATATATAATATAAATTAAAAATTATTTATTTATAACTATCAAAAAGATAAAAGCGAAATATAATGTGTTATTTATAATATATATAATATAAATTAAAAATGACTTTATTTAATATTTGTTATTTTTTAAATCTTAAAATATGTTTTTATAGTTACTCTTTTATTTATGGGAAACTGAATTTATATTTTATTATAAAAAATAAAATTGAAATATAATATATGTTATTTATAATATATATAATATAAATAAAAAATGATCTATATATAACTATCATGTGGCCTATTTTTTAGGGTGCAAACTTATTTGGCTCTGCTTCACTATTTGGCCAATTATTTTTTAAGGCTATCAGCCTAGTTAAAATTAAACAAAACATTGTTATTGATTTTCCTTCTTCGCACTCTTGGGGAGATAGCTAGGCAGGTGTTAATGTGGAACTGAATTCCAATCAATTGTCATGCCCTTATCAAACAAACACGTGTCTAGAAACCAATTTTTATTTATTACTTATATATAAAGTATTTTTTAAGTTTATTTTAAAATATTAGTGATGGTTAACTGTATTTTTAATTTAGATTTTTGTTTATTTTAATTGTTTATTGAAATTATTATTTGAGATTTTTTATTGTGTTGTTTTTATTTTTTTAAACATTATTAAAATGGAGAAATCATTTTAATTGCCACTTTTAATACTTTTAATATGTATATGGGATTTAAATATTTATAATTATGATTAAGATATTTGGTTATTGTATTGGTATCAATATAAATCTAGTTTTGATATTAATATTAAGTATGAGCAAAGAACTGAGACCAATTCATAGAGAGATTTTGTACTTAATATTTGAAAAAATAGAGATTGAAGGGTTCTTGTGAGAAAAATCTAGGTATGAAGGAAGAAAAGTTGTTTATGCAAGTCTTAGTTAGAAATGAGAATGTTCTAGTTAAGGAAAAAATAGAATAAATTTATGCCAATTCATATTTAGGTGATACATGATTTACTAGAACTAATTATCAATGACTAAATGGATGTGGAGACTAGATATAAAATAGTATTATTGCTGACTTTCATTTTTTATTACTAGAGGTAATCTCCTAGCAATGTAGTGAATTATGGTGTTGATCTTCATCTTGATGAAATTCAAATTTTAGAAGGTAATTGGCCAAGTGAGATTTGAAGAACACAAGCTTATATTGAGAGGGGGGTGAACAGTATAAGATCAACTTTTCCTTTTCTTTCCCAAACAATATTATCCAATATAATCAATGAAAATATCAACAACAGTAATCAAAGCAATACACAAATCACCACACACAATAGAGACACTAATTTAACATGGTTTACCCAATGTGGGCTACTCTACGAAGAAAATATTTCACTAAAATAATTTCAACAAATCTCTTGGGAATCACTTCTCTATTACAACGTTTATGTGAAGAACACAAGCTTATACTGAGAGAGGGGTGAACAGTATAAGAGCACTTTTTACTTTTTTTCCATATTATGCAATGTATGGATAGCAATATCAATAGTAGTAATCAAATCAATGCACAAATCATACACACAGTAGAGACACCAATTTAACGTGGTTCACCCAAATATGGCTACCTCCACGGAGAAAATATTTCTTCTAAATATTTTTCAAATAATCTCTTGGGAATCATTTACCTATTACAATTCTTATGGGTCTCTATCCAAAGGATATGTTGATCCCCTAAATATGGTTCATGAATCTCTATACACAAGAGAACTCCTTCTTCTATGCTTTGGCTGGTGATCCTCTAGAATACTACTACCTCCACTACACTAGCTTATGGATCTCTCTTCACTAAAGACTCTTGTCCCCACTCAGAAGACTTATCCTCACTACCCTAACTGATGGATCTCTATCCACTAGAGACTACTGTCCCCTGTGCTCTTTCACCTCAAAATATCTATCTTAAATATGCACTAAACACAATCCATTTGGTCTAGCACAAATTTTCTCAACAAGTCCACTCAAAACTTGCTCAAATCTGCTCAACAAGTCCACTCAGAACTTGTTCAAATCTTCTCAATAGGTCCACTTAGAACCTAATCGAATATTCTCAACAAGTCCACTTAGAACCTACTCAAATATTCTCAACAGGTCCCCTCAGAAACTGCTCAAATTTTCTCAACAAGTCCACTCAAAACTTGTTCAAATCTGCTCAATAAGTCCACTCATAACCTATCTAAATTTTCTCAACAAGTTCACTCATAACTTGTCCAAATCTGTATTATAATAGATAATACAGTCCACAAGTATCCTCAAAGACTTACCTCAAATCTGCTTAGAAATTCCACACAGGACTTGTCCAATCTTATAAAAGCATAAAGATAATTGTTAGAGATTCAATATAATCTACACTCAAAATCTCAATCACTTTCTCAATTCAAATCATAATATGGAATAATTTATTTTAAGGAACTTAAACAATCACTCCACACAACCACTTGACTAGGCTCAACCAACTCTACTAAATTAATAATTCAAATAAACAACCCTTTCTCACAAACCCTAGGCTAAGCATGTAATCACCAACTCAAAATATTTCCAGCAATGCTCAATAATAAATCTCACATAACAATGATACTCATGCTCTTTTCAAATCCTAGTTCAAGTTCTTTGCACAACAACTCACTTCAACAACAATGCTCATAAAAAAATATTCACATAACAATGATACTCATGTTATTTTCAAACCCTAGCTCAAGTTCTTCACACAATCAATGGCTTCAACAAAAATGCTTATCAAACAAGGTTTTAACAACAATTCTTTATTCCAGAAAACCTTGAAGCATTAACTCAATCACTCTCGAAAAAGAAACCATAATCAAGTCCTTTTCACTCCAAACTTATTTTCTAGAAAACTAATCAATCAACTCAACTATGGAAGAATGTGCTCATACCTTTTTATTGAAGATGAAGGGATCTCATAAATTGCCACAATCACACAAACTTCTATGCCAATCTCAAGAGGTTAGAAGATAAATATTTCTCACAAAAATAATATAAATACTTAATTACACCTTATCACTCCACCTTTCAAAAACAACCATCAACATACATAAAGTATTTATCCAATCACACCTTATAAACTCCCAACCAAAAATAAATTCAGCATCTACCAAAATAACTCAAAACCTCTTTAATCAATAAATGACAAAACTAATTTTAGCAAGAATCAAATCCTCTTTATTTAAAAACCTTAATAACATAAATTCCTTCTCAACAAAATGATATTTCAAAAACCCTTTTAACTCCAAGTATAAATTAATTAAAAATGAATCTTTACAAACCCTTATAACTCCAAACACAAATAAATCTACACAAATACTTATAATTCCAAATGACCCTTTTAAGAAAACCTTAGGCAAAATTTAAATAAAAAATTATGTTTACCATTAGTGGGATTCGATCCCACAATCTCAACCTCCCCAAGCGCTCTAGCCGTGGGATTAACCACTGCGTGCACTAGGCGTATGTTTTAGAACCAACGAGCACTTCGTACTCTTTTTCTTATTCCTAGTGCTCGAATTGAATGCAAACAAAAAGACCTTCCTTGGCACGTCCATGAGAATTGACCGTGGGCACTTCCTTTCCCAATGCCTTAGCAAGGCGTGTACCACCAATGAACCAGTGTGTCCTATCTGAATCAAATCATGCATTGTCCTCTTTTTATTTTCTTCCCTGACAGTAATAAGACATATCTCTTTGTCTTCTTCCTCAATGTTCACGATGCATGAAATATCTTCAACCTTTTTGTGTGGGAATTAATTCATCGAGTGGTTTGTTTCAAATACCCCTTTGGGCATTAATTTATACACAAAAAACCATTCGAATTTAGATGTCGGCTCTCCTTAATTTTGATGATGTCAGCGTCAATTTAAATATTTATATAATTTATAAATTATTTAAATTCAATAGAATTTAAATTTTATTAATTATATTTTAAAACCTTTGACTTTAATAAAATTAAAGTCTTCCATAGGGTAAATTTAAACCTGCAACTTGTACTCCACTGATTTGATTTAAAATATTCTGCCACCATAGGTTTAATTAAACCTTCACTAAATATTATTTTGTCAACTTATTATTTAACTCTTTGATTGTTCCTGGTTTTAATAATGGTGTGCTCCATGGCGTTGATGGTGGCTTCATATGTTCACTTTGGCATCAATGATGACTTTTTGACCTTGACATCAATGACAACTAACTAAGCTTAAAATATCCAATAGTCTCCCCCTTTGTCATTAATGGCAACCCAAATTATTTTAACTGAAAACTTGACATTTCCTTTTTTTTTATTCCCCCGGGGCATTGCTCCCCTTGTTTCAATGCTCTCTCAAGTACCAAATCTCTCCTCCTTAATCAAATATCTCCTCCTTTGAAATCAATGACAAAGGGTCACCTTTGGGGCTTGAGGCTAAGAATAAGCCTCTTATCTTAGCCCCTCATCCACCTTCTGTAAAGGTGGTTAATATTGGAGTGGGAGTATTTCTACTCCCAGAAAGCATTGTTCTTTACCTTTATCCTCTTTTCTTCTTATCTAATTTGTTTTATTCCTCAAACTACTTCTATCTGTGTCCATGATCTTGTCCATATCATCATTCCTGTTCATGTTCCTTTTCCTGTTCACATCCATTTTCATGTTGTTGTTCCTGTACCTGTCCATGTCCATATTCCTATTTCTATCCATGTTCCTATTCATATCCATGTTCATGTTCCTATTCCTATTTTTGTTCATATTCATGTTCCTATTCCTATTCATACTTGTTTTTGGAATATCTACTCTACACCACTTTGTTGTGTGGCCATTATTATTGCACTTATAACACTTAATGATATTGTTCATGTTCCTTAATATTTCTCCTAGTGAAGCCATATCCTCTTTTGTCATGAAATCTGCAATTCATTACCTTGTGACCAAACTAATTACATGAGTAACAATACCCATGAAAAGGCTATATGTTCCCATATTTATGTCTTTCATTTGTCCTACATTGTAAAGCCATGTGCCTAAACCTGTGATATGAAAAGCATCTTCCATTGAAGTTTACTTGTCTTGACCTCATTAGTCTTCTATTATGATTTTTGTTCCATATGTATTTTCTTTGTGCATTGTTCCTATATTTTTTGAATCCTCTATTGTCCAACTCATCCTTAGATATCTCACTTTATTTTACACTATATTCTTTTGAAGTATCTTCATCTGAGGTTTCTTTTCCTCAAAAAATTGAATTTGACTCTCCTTACCATTTCTTTTGATCATGTTCAAATCCAAGACATGTTTTGCTTGATGTAGTTTTTTGTGTCTTGATGAACTTATCTAAGTTCTTTGAGCTATTTTTAAATCCTTTCATCTTGATATTGGAGTCCTCTAAATCTTCTTTTATTTGTGCCACTTCTTGTGCTATCTTCTCACATTCCAATATCTTTGCTTCTAACTTATATTTGAACTTCTTTGCCTCAGCCTTTGATTTTTCTAAATCCTCTATGAGCAATATTCTCTCTTCATCACATTCTTGAAACTGAATTTTGAGTTTAGAGTGTTGCTTTCTTACCTTCTTTACCATTTCAAGGGCATAGATAAGTTCTCCCTTGAGATCATAACCATTATCTTCTAAATAATCCTCTATTTGTTTACCTTTGTCCACATATTTACTCTCTTTTGGCTTGTCTTCTATAGGATCACTTACTTATTCTTATAATGCCATTAGAATATTTTCATTTGGTTATTCAAGTGCATTATCATACTCATCATCACTAAAAATATAACCATCCCTTGTACAATCATCTTCAAGATGTCCAAAGTTACCACATCTAAAACATTTGAGAATTACTGGAGTTTTCTTAAATGGTTCTTTTTCTTCAATCATAAATAGGACTTCATCTCTATCATTATCTAAAAAACTAGCATCACTATCACTTGAGTACTTACTTGCATTATCCGCATAGTAGCTCCTCTTTTGTCTTTGAAAGAACTTATTTCCTTTTCTGCTTTGTCCATCCTTGTTTTTCTTCTGATGCTTATCATGCCTATATATTTCTGATTCCCTGTACCTGTGATCCTGTTTTCTTCATCATTTTTGTTCTTTGGTTCTTGACAATCTATTGCAAAATGTCTCAACTTTCCACAATAAAAACACTTAAAATATCTTAGATATTTGGATATTCTGGAATATTTATCTCTTCTATCATAATTAGCTTCTTCATCACTGGATGACTCACTACTTGATTCTAACTTCTTACCCTTTATTTTTTTTATGGCTTTGAATGTTGCTTCCTTTTGTAGAATATGATCTTTTGTTCTTATCTCAAAAGCTTCCTTATCTATAGGAGGATTGACTGCTGGATCATATTCAAATTCTACTACATCCCAAACTTCATTTCCAAGTTCCATTAGGTATATCCTCATCATCATACTCCAATACATATAGTCACTTCCATTAAATACTAGTGTTGAATTACTTAAGGACACCTCCGTAGGATCCATTGTGGTCTTGTTAGATTTTCCTTCAAGTTGTTAAACTCTTATGAAGGTACCCACTCTGATACCAATTGAATAACACAAGCTTATACTAAGAGGGGGTACTTAACAGTTTAATAGCACTTTTTACTTTTATTTCTAAATCAATATTATGCAATGTATAGATAGCAATATCAAAAATAGTAATAAAAGCAATGCAAAAATAACACACATAGTAGAGACACCAATTTAATGTGGTTCACCCAAATATGGCTACCTCCACGAAGAAAATATTTCTTCTAAATAGTTCTCAAATAATCTATTTGGAATCCTTTCCCTATTACAATGTTTACGGACCTTTGTCCAAAGGAGATGTTGATCCCCTAAATCTAGTTCATGAATATCTATCCATAGGAGAACTCCTTCTCCTTTACTTTGGTTGATGATCCTCTAGAAGACTACTACCTCCTTTGCACTCGCTTGTGGATCTCTCTCCACTGAAGACTCTTGTCCCAACTTAGAAGACATATCCTCACTGCCCTAGCTGATGGATATTTATCCATTGGAGACTATTATCCTCTCTACTCTATCACCTCCAAAGCTCTATCTCAAAACTGCACCAAACATAATCTATTTGATCTAGCATAAATCTATTTAACAAGTCCACTCAAAACTTGCTCAAATATGCTCAACAAGTCCACTCAGAACTTGTTCAAAACTTCTTAATAGGTTCACTCAAAACCTACTCAAATATTCTCAATAGGTCCACTCAGAACCCACTCAAATATACTCAATAGGTCCCCTTAGAACCTGCTCAAATCTGATCAACAAGTCTACTCAGAACTTGTTCAAATCTTATCAATAGGTCCACTCAGAACCTATCCAAATCTGCTCAACAAGTTTACTCAAAACTTGTCCAAATTTGTATTGTAAGCTTCCATAAAGGGCTCATATAAAATCAATCCACAAGTCTCCTCAAAGACTTATCTCAAATCTGCTTAGAAAGTCCACACATAACTTCTCCAATATCATAAAAGCATAAAGAGAATTGTTAGAGATTCAATATATTCTACACTCAAATGCTCAATCACTTTCTCAATTCAAATCATAATATAGAAGATTTTATTTTAAGGGACTTGAAAAATCACTCCACACAACCACTTGACTAGGCTCAACCAATTCTACTAAACTAATCATTCAAATAAACAACCCTTTCTCACAAACCCTAGGCCAAGCATGTAATCACCCACTCAAAATGTTTCCAGTAATGCTTAACAATAAATCTCACATAACAATGATACTCATGTTCTTTTCAAACCCTAGTTCAAGTTCTTTGCACAACAACTCACTTCAACAACAATGCTCATAAAAAAATGTTCACATAACAATGATACTAATGTTCTTTTCAAACCCTAGCTCAAGTTCTTCACACAATCAATGGCTTCAAAAAAAATACTTATCAAACAAGGTTTTAACAACAAATATTTATTCCAGAAAACCTTGAAGCATTAACTAAATCACTCTCAAAAATGAAACCCTAATCAAGTCGCTTTCACTTCAAACTTATTTTCTATAAAACCAATAAATCAACTCAACTATGGAATAATGTGCTCATACCTTTTTATTGAAGATGAAGGGATCTCATAAATCTACCACAATCACACAAACTTATATGCCAATCTCAAGAGGTTAGAAGATAAATATTTCTCACAAAAATAATATAAATACTCAATTACACCTTATCACTCCACGTTTCAAAAACAACCATCAACATACATAAAGTATTTATTCAATCACACCTTATACACTCCCAACAAAAAATAAATTCAACATCCACCAAAATAACTCAAAACCTCTTTAATAAATAAATGACATGAAGAACTTTGGAAAGAATCAAATCCTCTTTATTTAAAAACCTTAATAACATAAATCCCTTCTCAAAAAAACAATATTTCAAAAACCCTTCTGACTCCAAGTGCAAATTAATTAAAAATAAATATTTACAAACCCTTATAACTCCAAACACAAATAAATCTACACAAACCCTTATAACTCCAAATGACCCTTTTAAGAAAATCTTAGGCAAAATTTAAATAAAAAATTACCTTTGCCACTAGTGGGATTCAATCCCACGATCTCTGCCTCCCTAAGCGCTCTAGCCGTAGGCTTGACCACTATGTGCACTAGGCGCACATTTTAGAACCAATGAGCACTTCGTGCTCTTTTTATTCAATAGGAGCACCTCCTTCTTCTTCTATTGCCAAAAGAAGACTTTATTCTTCTAGACCTTCAAGAGCATCTTCATATTCATCTTCACTAAAACTGAACCCATTCCTTTTGTAATGATCTTCAAGATGATCAAAGTTTCCTCACCTAAAACACTTGAGAATTATTGGTTCCCTTTTTACCTTCTTATTAACATCTTATTTTTCTACTATGAGAAATATAATTTCTTCATCTTCATTATATAAGGATATTCCATCACTATCACTTGAATTATATATTGGAAATTAAAGCAGTATAAAAAGGTAAAAATATTATTTACAATGGTAAGCTTTGGATCTTACTTTTTTACCTCCTTGGACGACAGCTGATTGGGAAGATTGGATGGCATGGGTGGCAAGGCATTCGACAACAATTTCCCTTCCTCCTTTCCTCCCTATTTTTCTTCATTTCCTAACTTCTCCTATATTTCCTAGGGTTGTTAAATCAATCCTATTTAAGCATTGTAATTTCTAAGTTTCGTAAGGTCAATGAATAATATTTCTTATTTCCATTTTTCTCCAAGACTCATGTGCCGCATATGGTATCAGAGCCAATGTCGGAGAGGAACCGAATATTGAGGTGGAGGAACCAGTAGCATGAGCATCGAGGCAGGCGAGGTCAAGTGGGGCCTATAGCACACAATCCGAGGTGAGGTCGAAGAAGGCCCACAAATCATGAACCGAGGTGAGGTCTGGAGAAGGCCAGCACAACGAGCACACTAGGAGGAGAAGTGACCTAGGAGAAACCAACCAGAGAGTGCAACATGGTGAGAGGAGAGCAAGGTCGACGTAGACCGGATGATACAAAATCGACACAGATTCGATTATGTGGTAGAAGGAGAACTGACAACATGGAGGATGAAGGGTTATGTTCCAGAAGGAGGTGACAAGCAATGTGGTGATAGGTGATGGGATAAAGGAGGCAAAATTATGGTCACTGATTACCCAAAGACAAATAAGTGACTATGCGAGCGTTGAGGGTTTTAAACACCTCAAACACTCTTGCATGGTCGATGTGGGACGAAAATTCCCAAAAAAAAAAATTCTTTCAGTACGGCTGCAAGAAGAACAAGGAATACAAGTTTCCCTTGCCTTCCCATCGAGCCACGCAGCTCGACTAGTTCAAGGAGCTAGCCGTAAGGCGCCCACCTTCCTACAGGTCGCGGGTTCAAAACCCAGTGACGAAAAAAGATTTGGATTTTTTTTTTATTAAAAATCGGATCCAAAATAGCATAAAATTGTATTCATTTCGTTTGGTTCTCATCGTTAGTGGTGGTCGAGTTTGTTAGTGTGATTTTTTCATGTCAAGATGTTGCGGGTTCAATTCCTGCAGACCATAAAATTTTTTTATATAAGTTCTTTTAATTTTTTTATATTATTAAAACTACTTATATTATATTTAATATATTAAATATAATTGCTTCTTTAAAAAAAATTAGGGCAATTATCTTTTAATTTATTAAATAGTAATATAGTTTTTTAATATTATAAAAGAAAGGAAAATATTGTCTAAGAGACAATTATTGTAATCAAAGGGTACATACTTATTTTTTTTACTTGATTCAAGGAATCACAAACTGTAGAACTCTTGTGTAATAAGCCTAAGAGGCTTAGTTTTTTGTTTGTAAAATATACCAAGGATCAAATTGTAAAATTGTAAATAGGCATTGATGATAAGACCAAATGGTTGTTATCATGCCTTATGTGCAATTTTTGCAAGAGAAGGTGCAGAGAGGTTTGATGAAAAAGTAAGAGGTTATGGTCTCAACATTGTGTTTAGCCAACTTCAAAATGCAGTGATAGCACATCAAAGGTATCCTGAGTTAGGGTACAAGGCAGACTTTGAATACAACTCATTCAGGAGTCAATTTGAATAATCGGAATACGTACAAGCTACACCACAAGAATCAGAGTATACACACTATAGTATTTTAGTGGAAATATTAGAACCAGAATCACTGAAAATAATATTTATAAGTGATGATGAAGAAGTAGAAGATAATTTTGTGAATCAAGAGATAGCATCCCCACATCAAGAGGAGTAAATAGTGAATGATAGAGTAGAACAATTTAGATTTGACTTAAATTTGTAATCTCTTATTTCTTCCTTCTTCTTCTTTCCTTCTTTCAAACAACAAAGTACTTTATTGTAACTGTGAAATAAAGATATTTTTTGGTAACTATGGCCTAAGACAATAGCTTACCTATATCAAAATTTAACAATTATGACTATGAGTATTGGTTTATAAATATGAAGACCTTGCTCATAGGAAGAGGTTTGTGGGACATAATAGAAGAAGGCTACATAGAACCCTCATACTAAACAAAACTAAGTGCCACAGACAATAAAACATGAAAAGAAGAGAAAAAGAGCAACTCTTCTGCTCTTTCTCATCTCCAAGCTGCATTGGAGAAAAGCATATTCCCTAGAATCGCCGCTTGTACAACTACACAAGCTACATGAAAAGCATTGAGTCATGGATTCCAGGGTAGTCAAGTGAAGCAGGTAAGGCTTCAAACACTAAAGAAAAATTTTGAAAATCTCTGAAATAAAGATGATGAAAAATTCGATGATTATTGTGTTAGAGTAAAAGCAATTGTGGATAAAATGGTTACACTAGGTGAAGAAATCAAGCCTGAGACAGTTGTAACATAAGTGTTAGGAACACTTACACATAAATAAAACTATATTTCCATAATTATAGAAGAATCCAAATATCTTTCCCTTTTAACATTTGATGCATTAATCGGATCGTTAATGTCACATCAAGAGAGGTTTCCTGAAACTCCTTCAACCAGCTATGAAGGCGATGATAAGGCCTTCACTTCCAATGAAAACAATGGAATAGGATGGGTAAGAGGTCAAGACAGAGGCAAGCAAAGAGGTAGAGGCAGAGGCAACTATAGAGGAGGCAATCAAAATAGAGGAGGCAACCAGAAGAGAGGAGGAAATTCCAACAGAGGAGGCAACTCTTACAGATGAGGCAATCATCAAAGAGGTGTAAATCATAATCAAGGAAGAAATCAAGGAAAAAGTGGAAATCAAGGGTGAGGGAGTGACAAGTCAAAATCATCTTGTTTCAACTGTGGCAAGCTAGGTCACTTCGCTCACGACTGCTGGTAAAAATCTTCACAAGGCAGCAGTAGTCAATATGGTAATTATGGAGAAGAAGATGATACTTCTAATATTTTTCTTTCATATGGACAATAAAAAAAGAATCTAAATGACACATGGATTATGGATATTGGTTGTTCAAACCACATGAGTGGCAAAGAACATGTATTTTCTACTCTAGATTCCACTTATAAATATCAAATCAAATTAGGGGGTGATAAGACATTACAAGTAGAGGGTATTGTAGCCATGGAGGTTCCAACCAAAGGACTAAAGAAAGTGTATGACATCTATTACACTCCAAAGCTCCAACACAATCTGCTAAGTGTTGGATAAATGATGGAAAAAAATTACAAGCTTGTATTTGATGAAGGAAAATATATCATTTTTGATAAAAATAATTGTAATCGTGTCATCACACAAGTCCCCATGACCAAGAACAGGTTATTCCCTCTCAAATTTGATGAGCTGAGAGGAGCTCAAATTGCAATTGTAGCTATAACAAATCCAAGTGTGCTTTGGCACTTGCGATATGGTCACCTTAATTTTGCTAGCTTGAAACTTCTAACTTCTCAAGCTATGGTGATAGGGCTTCCCAAAATCAATGAAAAAAAGGAGGTTTGTGAAGTATGTGCTTTGGGAAAGCACTAAAGGTCAAATTTTCCAAAAGTACACGCATGGAGAGCCATCTATCCACTTCAGTTAGTACATTCAGACATCTGTGGACCAATGCAAACACAGAGTCTCAAAAACTATTCTTATTTTCTCACTTTCATAGATGACTTCTCTAGAATGTGCTGGATTTAGTTTTTGAAACATAAAGATGAATCTTTTTATTGCTTCATATATTTTAGAAAAAATGTAGAGAATCAAAGTGGGAATTATGTAAAATATCTTAGGATAGATCGAGGAGGTTAATACTCCTCAAAAGCATTCTTGAAATATTGTAAAGAAAGTGGGATTAAAAGGCAATTCACCATTGCCTATACCCCACAAAAAAATGGTGTGGCCAAGAGAAATAACTGGACCATAGTTGAAATTGCGAGATCGATGCTTCAGACTAAGCATCTAACTCATATGTATTGGGCAGAGGTTGTAAGAACCAGTGTATATATTCTAAATATAAGTCCCACTTCTAGTTTAGATGGTGTCGCTCCTTGTGAGGGGTGGTATAGAAAGAAAACTAATGTAAAGCACTTCAAAGTGTTTGTTTATTTAGCATATGCACACATTCTTCATGAGAAAATGAAGAAGCTTGATCCAAAAATTCAAGCTTGTATATTTGTAGAGTATTGTGAGTCTACAAAGGCATATAGACTCTACAATCCCAAGACTCATAATGTTATATTCTCCAGGGATGTAATTTTTGATGAAGGAGGAGAATGAGGTCATCAAAGAATTTTTGTTGATGATGAGTCCCAAGATGTAATTTCTTCATAGGTACAACAGGTGTCTCCAAGGAAAATCAAAGGCACACCACCCCCTCCAACCCCATAAAGGAGTACTATATGAAGTACTTCAACCGCCACTCCAAGTCCTTCTCCACAGAGATCAGTAAGTTCTTCACCGATGGACATTGGCAGAGACTCTCCATTGAGAGGTAAAATAACATTACAACATCATCCATATTTTCAAATGTTGGATCAGAATTTCTAGAGAAGATTCACTAGAAGCCAAGATAGTGATATGAATGCAGTTTTTTAGAAACTTGAAAATTTGCAATTGTATGGATATGATGACTCCCATGATCCTAGGGGATATGTAGTCAATTATGCTTTATTGGCTAGTACACATCTAGAAATAGCTAGCTATGAGAAGGCATGTACTCAAAATGTATGGCAAGAAGCCATGAAATAGGAAATAACCTCTATAAACAATAATGATACATGGGAGCTAGTAAAGCTACCCAAAGGAAAAAATATGTTGGGCGTAAATGGGTCTACAAGAGCAAGTACAGTGTTGATGGAAGCATTGAGAAGCATAAGGCGAGACTAGTAACAAAATGTTTTACTCAAAAATTTGGCATTGACTATAAGAAAGCATTTGCTCCTATTACACAAAAAGAAACAATCAGATTAGTTCTTTCCTTAGCATCCCATAAAGGATGGAATGTTCAACACATGGATGTGAAAAGTTCTTTTCTAAATGGATACTTGATAGAAGAGGTTTATGTTCAACAACCTCAAGGTTTTCGTGAATAGGGAAAGGAGAACCTTGTTTACAAATTGAAGAAAGAACTTTATGGCCTCAAGAAAGCACCAAGAGCTTGGTACTCATGCATTTATGGCTATTTCAGCGATTATGGATTCATAAGAAGCAAAAGTAAACCAAAATTTTGTACTACTTAAAGCATGGAGTATAGATTCTCATAGTTTTTTTGTATGTGGATGATCTAATATTTATGGGTAGTAACAATAAAATGAATATGGAGTTCAAAAACTCCATGATGAAACAGTTCGAGATGAAAGATATTGGTTTAATGCGATACTTCCTAGGGATGGAAGTGCATCAATCAAATAAATGGATCTTCATATGTCAACACAAGTATGCTCGAGACATGATCAATAAATTTTCCATGGAGCAGTGTAAATCATTTGCAACTCCAATTGGACATGGGATCCAATTGAGCAAGGACGATGGAGCATCACAGGTTGACATGACCACTTACAGAAGCATGGTTGAGAGTCTGATATTTCTCACCAACACAAGGCCTGATATTCAATATGTTGTTTCTCTAGTTTCAAGGTTTATGGCTAGTCCATCTGAGCTGCATCTACAAACAACTAAAATAATCTTAAGATATGTAAAAGGTACATTGGATTTTGGAATACATTACCAAAAATGTAATTCTGTAAAATTAGTTGGCTTCAGTGACAGTGATTGGGGCAGAAATATAGATGATAGGAAATCTACATCAGGAAATTGTTTTAGTCTAGTATCAGGACTAATTACATGGAGTTCTAAGAAATAAATTGTTGTAGCATTGGCATCGACTGAGGCTGAGTATATAGCCATTACACATGCTAGTACTCAAGCCCTATGGTTGAGAAAAGTTCTTGAAGAAATTGGAGAAAGTCAAATTGGTCCAACTCGACTATATTATGATAACATAAGTGTCATTCAGTTGGAATACAATCCAATCCACCATAGTAGACAAAAGCATTTCGATATGAAGTATCACTTCATTTGAGATATGGTGGAACATCAAATAGTTGAGCTTTAATATTGTAACACTTTGGATAATATTGTAAACATCTTCACCAAAGGTATAGCTAAAGCTCAATATATAAAGCTGAGAGACTGTATAGTTAGTCCTCTCAACTTTAAGGGGGAGAATGTTGGAAATTAAAGTGGTATAAAAAGTTAAACAAATTATTCACAACGGTAAGCTTTGGACCTTACCTTTTTACCTCCTTGGATGACAACTGACTGGGCAGATTGAACGACATGGGCAATAACGCATTCGACATAAATTTACCTTCATTATTTCCTCCCTATTTTTCTTCATTTACTAACTTCTCCTATATTTCCTAAGGTTGTTAAATCAACCCTATTTAAGCATTGTAATTTCTAAGTTTCGTAAGGTCAATGAATAATATTTCTTATTTCCATTTTGCTCCAAGACTCACGTGCCACATTGTAGTCTATCTTATCTACATAAAAGCTCTTCTTATTCCTTTGGAAAAACTTCTTTCCTTGCTTACCTTGTACATACCTGTTCTTCTTTTGATACCTATATTTTCTTGCTTCCCTGTTCTTATGATCATGTTTCTCTTCACCACTACTACTTCCATATTTTGGATAATCATATGCATAGTAACCATATTTACCATAATTGAAACACTAAATTTTTTTTGTACCTTTATGCTTTATTGTGTTCTTGTTCCTTCTACCATAGTTTGCTTCTTTATCACTTGATAACTCATTACTTGAATCTGGCTTCTTATCCTTTGTCTTATTTATTAATTTAGAGGCTGCTTATTTCTAGGGAATAAGATTCTTTTGTATTCTCATCTTAAAAGTTGTGAGAGTGCCATATAGCTCATCCCTAGTGAAATTTTTAATATATTTTATTTACTCTATGGTTGAAACCTTTTCATTATACCTCTTAGGAAGTGACCTTAAAATATTTGGATAAACATATGATTCTTCAATTTTAAACCCAAGTCCTTGCATGGATTTAACAACCTCATACACATAAATTTAGTAGATAGCAATGTCTTCCTCATCCTTCATTCTCAGGTATTCAAAATGTTTCTTATGATTTTTCAATTTTTCCATCTTGACCTTTATGTCTCCCTCATATGTTTTCTTCAAATTTTCCCATATCTCTTTTGCTTATGTGCAATGCATAACGTTTACAAATTTTGATTCACGTAAATCACTTAATATTACATTCATTGCCTTTGAATTATTTAGATGTAGAAGCTTACCATATTTATCTGTACGATGAGTAGATGGTGGTGTGTACCCATCCTCAACTACTTGCCATATGTCATTTCCTTGTACCATTAGATAAATTTTCATTCTTACACTCCAAAATGCATAATTATTCTCATTGAAAAATGGTGCCTTATTTATTGAATATCCACTCCAAGAATCCATCGTGTTCCTGTAAGCTTTTCCTTCAATCTATTAAACCCTTTTGAAGGAACCTACTTTGATACCAATTAAAGAACACAAGCTTATACTAAGAGGAGGGTGAACAATATAATACCAACTTTTACTTTTCTTTCTCAAATAATATTATCCAATATAATAAATGGCATTATCAATAGCATTAATCAAAGCAATGCATAAATCATCACACATAATAGAAACATTAATTTAACGTGGTTCACCCAATGTGGTCTACTCCACGAAGAAAATATTTCACTAAAATTTTCTCAAAAAATATCTTGGTAATCACTTCCCAAGGAGACACCAATCCATCAATGCTCTACTTTGTGGATCTCTATCCATAGAACTCTTTCCCATTTTATCTGGTTCATGGAACTTGATCCAAGATAACTCTATCCCCTTAGTTTGTTTATGGATATCTCTCCACAAAATAACTCTATCTTCCCAGCTGCTTCACATAGCACACTCCATAGGAGAACTCTTTCCCCTTGCTCTGGTTTATGGATCTCTATCCATAGGAGAACTCTTTCTCCTCTACTCTGGTTGATGATCTTCTAAAATACTACTATCCCACTACATTGGCTTGTGTATCTCTCTCTATAGAAGACCTTTATCCTCACTAGAAGACCTCTATCCTCAATGCCCTAGCTAATGGATATTTATCCACTAGAGACTATTGTCCTCTACTCTGTCACCTCCAAAGCTTGCTCTCATATCAACACCAAATACTATCCTCAGTGTAGTACAAATTTGCTCTAACTATATCTCAAGTCTAAGACAAATCTGGTCTCAAATATGCACCAAAATCTACCCTCAAGCCTTAACACAAAGCTTGATCCAATCACAAATCAAATCTGCTTAGATTTACCCCAAGACTTAACACAAAGCTTGAACAAATGAATCAATCAAATTTGCTCGTAAGTCTTCACCAAGACTTACCATAAATATTCTCTCAAGTATCCACTAATAGTTACCTCAAATATGCTCTCAAGTCTACACTAAGACTTACCTCATATTTTCTCTCAAGTCTCTACTAAGACTTACCTCAAATTTATCCTTAAGATTCAAAAAATGCTTACTAAAATATATCCAAACACATGATCAAAAATACTCACAAGATATACTCAATTAATCTCAAATCTTGCACATAATGCTATCAATTGCTTTGTCTAATATTCAAATTAATTCTTTTAACATGAAGCAGTTTAGAAATATTCTATTCAAAATTCGTTTAACCTTTGGAACATATAGAGAATGATGTACTCTATCAAAAACTCAATATGTTCTACTCAGTCATTAAGTCTGTTTCTTTCATAAATATGATTTCTAATGTTTGCACATTCACTTTCAATATCACTCAAAACCAATGCTCAAGAATTTTACTCAATCATTCAACCAATGAAGCACAACTTGCTTACAAACCCTAATCAAGTGTTTCACACTACTTCCAACCAAAATGCACAATGTGGGTCTCAAACCCTAACTCAAAAAATCCTCAATCTCTAACTCAAATATTCTCTTAATAATTCACCAATCATGCATATGAAAACTTACTCAAATATTTCTAACAATGCTTATCAAACAATCCTTTTCACTCCACATTTGTATTTCATAACATTCAATCCAACAACATTTCAATCATAAGGAATATGTACCCATATATTTTGTTTTTATGGAGATATGTCTTCAAAATATATTTTACTCACAACCAAAACCTTTTGCCAACTCTAGGTTAGATAGCAACAACCTATCTCAAAATATCCATAGAAATATTTATCCCAACAAATATTTCACCATTCAAGTAATACACATAAAATGACAAATCACAAATACACCTTATTACTCCTTCCTTAAAAATCAATCTTCAATCAATGAATCATTCACTCACAAAAATAATTATAATGGCAATATCCCTATAACTCCTCTTAACTCCAACTCAATAAAATATTTAAATCAAATTTCAACCCTTAAAATAAATTTCAAATTACAATCAAAAGTCCTTGAATACACCTTATCCTCTCCAAATCTCAATCCAACATTAATTCCAAAATATGCCAACAAAAAGCCTTGGAAACCCTTATAAACTCCAAACTTGAATTAACATTTGGCAAAAATAAAATATATATATTTATTCATACCTTAGACATAAGAAAATTTTAATTTTTGTGTGCCTTAGACGCCACAAAGCACCCCACACAATTTGAACTCGTGTTAACCTGCATGCCAAGCGTCTTAGCCATGGCTTTGGTAACCATGCGGGCTACGTGCCCTTACAAAACCAAAGAAGTGCCTTTTGCTTCTTATTTCCTTCACTAGCACCAAAACCAAATAATAAAAGCCTTTAACCTCCGCTACCGTCGGGAATCGAATGTGATACCTTTGTCCTACCAACAACCTACGTGTCAGGCCTTGCCACTAGAACATATGAGCATATGGTGATGGGAGTGCACCCTAACTCCACTTTATTTGTTCACTGTCCATTTCAACCTTAAAAAAATTAAAACCTTTCCCTTGCGCATGAAAAATGCTCGAAATCTTTCTTTGCCTTTCGCATGCGCAATGTAATTTTCGGAGACTTGCCTTATTGCATCCAAACCATATGGTATAAATACCATATCTTATTTTTTTCTCGACATCGGTGGGAAAATATTAAAATGAAATATTTTGCACCCAACCCTAACTTTAGGGTTTAATTAAATTAATTTATATTATTAATTATAACATAAATATAATAAGTAATTAACCTTAGGCTTAACTTAAACTCTTAATATTATAATAATAAACATTATAATATTATTTCCTTCGGGCCTAGGTATTTTCCTTTTCCAACCTTAGACTTTATTTTAACACCTTTAATATTATAATATTATTTCCTTTGAGCCTAGGTATTTTTTTTCTTTAGGGTCTTTTATCAATAGTTTGGCAAATCATGTGAAGCTTTAAACCAAATATCATGGGCTTAAAATATAAATATGTTAACCCTCTTGTTGCCAATTCCTTGTACTGACTTATGACTTATGACATCACTAACATTGTCTCTTGACATCAATGACCAACTACTCAAAATGTCCAACAATATTTTATGTCTTAATAAAAATGATGTCATGGAGTTGATTTTGGAAACAACACTTTGAGGAAGTTGAAAAATATATTTAAAAGAAAAAAGAAATGAAAAATTCATGATAAAATGGATGCTACAACAAATGTAATATTTTGGTATTGTGAAGGGAGTTGCTCGCGATAGAAGCCACATATAACCTATTCAAAAAATAAACTATTATTGTCAATAATAATACTGATAATGATAATAATATTATTTTGTATTTATTAATATGTACATATATTTAAAATTATTAAAATACATATTTATATATAATATATAAATATATAGTATATAAGTATATACTATATATGGTGGGGGAGGTCGTGGAACTCCCTTACCTTTCTTTGTTATTATATATATTTTTTATTATTATTTTAAGGCATAGGAGAGATCAATTGATCCCCCATTGCTTTCTTTTTTAAAGCATGGGAGAGTGGAAGGTTTTCGATCGACCCCCCACTCATTATTTTAAGTAAGGAGGGTCGTTTACTGACCCCCCTCTCTCAATTTTAAAGAGGGGGGTTTCATCCAACTCCTCCTCTATCAATTTTGAATAGGGGGAGGCATTGACCGATTCCCCCTCTCTCTATTTTAAATAGGAGGGGCGTCGATCGACTCCCTCTCTCTCTATTTAAAGAGCGAGGGGTTATCAACCAACCCTCCTTTGTTCTCTATATTTAAGTAAATGGAGAGCATGTATCTATTTAATGAGTAAGGGGTTGTCGGTCGACCTCCCCCTTCATGCTCTCTATTTACTTAAATAGAAAGCAAGAGGTTTTTTAATTTTTAACTTTTTATTATTTTTTCTTTTATCTTTATTAAAATATTTAGTTACATAACAATATTATATATTATAACTATTATTATATATCTAAAGATTAATTAATCATAATTATAAAATATAACATTATTAATATATATAAAGTTTAATTAAATATTTAAATAAATTTAATTAAAAATAATCAAATTTAATTAAATATGTAATTAAATATATAATCAAACTTAAAAAAGGAAAACATTTAATTTCAATATTTAAGATCTTACGGATCAAAAATAATTAATTAAATTTTTATTAAGGTTCAAAAATGTTGATATGAGACCAAAACGATGACCTGACTTCGGCGACAAAAATTTCAAAAATGCCCTCGGAAATACGAGATAAGACCAAAAAATATCCAAAGACCTAAAAATGTATTTAAAGTAATTTGACCAAGGCAAAATTGAAAGGACACAAAAATCTCAAAATTGGGGGTAAATCAAGTTGGATTTTTGAGGATCCAACGTAGGCTCTGACTGGGACATATGATAAAATAGAATTTTGGGAAATGAATCACCTGAGAACTCTAGAATATCCAACATACCAAAAATATAAAACTTGTCTAATCACCTAAAATAATACCTTAATCACCTAGAAGGGACATAGTCACCTAAAAATAATGTCTTAATCACTTGCAAAGGAACACCTTAGTCACATAAAAGGACTCCTTAATCACCTATAGAAAAAACATAGTTACCTAAAAGGACTCCTTAATAACCTAAATACACACTTATTTTTTTATGGCTTCTCAAGACCTTTATACATAATTATACAACTTCAAATGTTTGCCATTGATAGGAATTGAAAATTCCTTACCATCTAGATTTTACAATTTGTAAGTATGTTGGCCTACCATCTAAAGGATTTGATAGGGACCAAACCATTTTGGTTCCCACTTACCTTTTTCACTATGCTTTAAATTCTTAGGATCCCAATACAATACTAAATATCCTTCCTGAAAATGTTTACCTCTAGCCTTATTATTGAAAAAATGTGTTGTTTTATGAGCCTGCTCAGTTATCTTCATCAATGATTTTTTTTTGTCTTCCTGCAACTTCACAATTTGATCAAGTCTTCTCTGCAAGACATTTGGATTTCCATGATCCTGTAGAAGCAAATACAAAACATGACCTTCTACCTAACGGGGTAGTAGAGCATGCTCACCATATACTAGTTTATAAGGAGATTTTTCTATGCTTCTTTTGATAGATATTCTATCAACCCATAAAAAAAACTTTAGTTCACTATACCAACTTCTCTTATTTTACCCAATGCTCTTCTAATTCTTGTGACCAAATTTTTATTTGAGGATTCTACTAATCCATTCACTTGAGGATAGTAGTTTGTAGAATGAGAAATATCTATGTTATACCTAGCACAAAATTCAATCATTTCAAAATAAGTGAATAGTTACCATTTTCTATGACTAACTTCTTAGGGACCCCAAATCTTGTTAGTATTTGCACTTCCAAAAAATTTATGACCACCTCTGTAGTGAAATTCTTGAGAGGTTCTACTTCTACCCACTTGGTAAAATAGTCTATTGCTATGATGATCCACCTATGATCTCTAGAATAATTGGGATTATTCTCACCTATGACATCTATTCTCTATTAAGCAAAAGGAGCTTCAACAATCACTGGCTTCAAGGGATGGATGGAAAATTATTCTTCCCTATAAAAATTTGATAGTTATGACACCTTTTAACAAAATTATAGACATATTTAAATAGGGAGGGCCAATAATAACCATCTCTCATGACTCTGTGAGCAGTGGCCTTTGGAGCAAAGTGACCTCCACAAAAACCAAAATGATATTATTTCAGCACTTGAGGGAGTTCTTTCTCAAACAAATGGAGAAGCAACACTCCATTTGGATACCTCCAATATAGCCTACCTTCCTGAATGTAATACCTTTGAGCCAATTGCTTGATAGACCTTCTTTTGTTTTGGGATATGTCTCTTGGAAATGACAATTTTATGAGGTAAAATATTATGCCATAATACCATATACAATAAAAATTATTAATTGCTCTTACTTCTTGTTGCTCATATACTGTAATAGTATTATTCATGTCCTCTCACTCTTTGTTAGCCAAGTACTTTACCAATCCTTGTCCTTTGGCAATCTGCACTACTTTGAACTCCACATAACATTGTAGTAATTTGGTCATCCACCTTGTAGGACTACCTAAATGTTTAGGTTGAGTAAAGACATCTTTAACAACAATGTATGGGATATAGGCTATTACCTTATTGGACCGAAAGATACACTTGAAATGATCCAATGCTCTGAATAATACGTAACCCAATTTTTTTAGAATGGAAAATTTTACTTGAGCACCCTTCAATATTGTACTCATAAAGGCTATGAGCCTTTTATATTTCTCTTCATCTTGCTGAGATAGAACTATAGAAATAGTATATTTATAATCAAATGAGTATATTTTCAAATATTTGGAGTAATCAGGTTAGTTCAATACTGGAGCCTTAGTAATTGCATCTTTAATATTTTGAAAAGTTGTAGTATTTTCCTCTATCCATCTTATTTCTCCATTTTTCTTGATCATGTCATTTTTTGGCTTGGCAATATGAGAAAAATCATGGAAGTACCTCCTAATAAAGTTAATATTTCCAAATAATGATCTAAATTCCTTAATATTCTTAGGAAGGAGAATTTTAGCAATGGCTTCTACTCTTTGTGGATCAATGCTAATCCCATTTTTTGAAACAATATGCCTAAGCAGTTTACCTTGTGTGGCCCCAAACACACATTTTATAGGATTCAAAGATATGCCAAAATCATTGCACCTATCAAAAACTTGAGTTATATGTGCAAAATGATCTTCAAGATTCCTTGAAAATTTTGTAATATCATCAAGATATACTGCCACTATCTTAAACATTAGCCCATTAAATACAACATCCATTACTCTAAAAAAATTTACCCCTACATTCATCAATCCAAAGGGAATCTTGAGATATTCAAATGTTCCCCATGGTGTAGTGAAAGTTTTTTTGTGCCTGTCTTCTGGATTTACTGCAATCTAATTGTAACCTGAAAAGGCATCCAATAAAGACATTCTTGATGACCCAACCACTACTTGAAGCAAATGATCCATATTCAGAAGTGTATAATTATCTTTGCGAGAGCTCTTATTCAAATTCCTAAAATCTACACAAATACTGATCTTACCATTATTTTTTTCTAACTGGAACCAAGTTTTCCAACCAAGTAGAAAATTTTACCTTCCTGGTTATCTTGGTATCTAGTAACTTTTGCACTTATTTGGGATTGAACTTACTTTATTTATACCTAAAAGGCTTGGTATCTTTCTGAAGAGTTATTATGTGTCATTACCTTTGTATTTAAAGTCTTCAGATCTTCATAACTCCAAGCAAAAGCATCCATGTTCCTTTTCAATAATTTGATAAACTTTTGCTTCTCTTTTCCTGATAGGGATTTATTGATCCTAACAATCTTGGGCTCTTTCTCTATTCCAATATTGACTTCATCAATCTCATATTATTGAACCAGAGTTTTATATGCTCTATAAAATTCATCAAAAAAGATCTCTAAAGATACCAACCCCCTAGGTATCCTATTGGTCTTCAGTTGTATGACTTTTGTAGGCTCTCCAATAACATACTTTAATTTTTCTTCATCAATTTTATCACAAATAGCATCAAAAAAATCATTTTGCATAGTCATGAAAAACTTGTAAATATACTACATTATTAGGAATATATGGCTTATAAAAATATATGGTTAGGAACCTTTCCATAAAACAAGTGTCTATCTCAAATGTTTCCACTTTTGAAGTATTAATGATCAACATATTAGCATTGTGATTATATTCTCTAGGAATATATTGTAGATCAAAATCCAAACATCTATCTATTTTATCCAACATTTCCTACTTATATTACTTTAATCTAGGGTGCTTTATTTGATATTTTTCTTTTATGTTTTGAATTATTAGTTCAACATCCCCACTAACTTTGAGGTAATTAATACCCAATTCATTGGCCTTCCTTAGCCTTAACAATAAAGCTTCATATTCTACAACATTATTTGTACAAGAAAATTTTAACTTGTATGGTATGCCAAGATAGATTCCATTTATGTTTGTCAATAGTACTCTAGCTCCTGTTCTTACTTTAGATTTTGCCCCATCAAAGGTCATAGTCCATATATCAGAAGTCACAATTTTATCAGTTTTTGCATCTACTTCAGCCCTCAATTTTAGATCCATATTCTCAGCATCAGGTACTTCCAACAAGAAATGAGAATGCAAAATAGAGTAAACCCCCATGTCATTTTCCTCAACAAAAATTATGAAATTAACCATGTTATCATTAGGATATATGAATTCAACTAAATACCTATTGAAGCGTTCTCTTTCTAATATCACTTTCTCCTTACCCTGTATTATAATAGTGGTATATGTCCAATCCAACTGAATAGTACCACCTAGTTGCTCTACTCAATGACTGGAGAGTAAGATAGAAAATAAATTATCCACATATACAATTGCAACATCCATCACCACTCCTTTCTTAGGATATTGTTCAAGATGGACAAGAAGTCCAGTGATAATTTCTACACTAGATACTCTCCTATTATCCATAATAGAAAATAGGAGGGTACTCTTTTTGATAAATCAACCCTAATTGATCAACTACTTGTTTTGACATTACATTCATGGAAACACCGCTATCAAGCATGCAATTATGAATAACATATTGATCCCCATAGCCTTATGTACACCTTAGTGCTATGTAAAATGGCTTAACTAAATATGGGGCTCTAATTGTATTATTCACAAGGACTATGGGGTTTTGAGGCTTTCTTCCTGATTGATCAATTAATTTAAAGGCTTTTCATACCTGGTATCAAAATTTGTTATATTCATTACCTCACCAAAAGTGATGTTGGTATTTTTCTTGGAAACCTCTATACTAGATCAAACTGATATTTCTTATCATTAATTCCTTTTTTAGTTTTATGATTAGCCAAGTCACTTTGTTGCTTTTTGTTAGAATAAGTGAATATTCTCTTAAGTTCTACTAGGAAAGACACACTTGAGTTTCCACTCCTCCATGTGACAGGTAAACTCTCAGTGGTGTCTTCATTAGACTTGACTCCTTCATGTTCTAGGTGAACTCTCAGTGGTGTCTTCATCAGACTTGATGAGTTGTAATCCAACGGCTCTCAATGATCAACTTTGTTATTTATACAAAGTTGATCCCTAGAATAAATAAATCAGTTCTATTTTATTTCTTCAAATATTGTAATGCTTTGTAGTTCTACTCTTGGTAATTCTAACATGGTATCATATCAGGATAGATTTTGCTAGCATTCTCTCTTGAAGAAGGTTTCTTGAACTAGTTCTTAATCTCTTACTCTTTGCTTTTTTAAACAAAGAGGTTTTTTTTCATACTGTAGTATGCTCATATATGCAATTTTTAAAAAAATATATTTGTTTATGGTAATACCTACTAGTTTATATAATTCTATTTTACCATTGATTCAAATCTTTCAAAATTTCTTCATTCACTACTTTTTGTATGCATATTGAAATTTTTTTCCCTCTATAAAAATACTCCTTAACGAACGCAGCTTGCTTTAAAATAATTAAAGCAACGTTGCATCCCATTCTAGGTTTTTTTTAATTTATATTATTTATTCCCCTCTCGAACGCAGCCATCACTGTGTTTCAATCAAGAAGGAAACTAATATAAATCAAATGTTTTTTAGAGGCCCCCTATTTTTATTTGTCCTACTTCACCTACGTTTAAATTTTTTTCCCTTAAATGCCAGCTTGTTCGTCTTTCAATAGCCTTAGTTGTGTATTTCATAATGTATAATAAAAGCATTCAATATCCTTTTACCCTCGCTATGTATATTCTAATGTGGAGAAAATGGAAAAATCGTAGGCCCTTACTTTTGGTGGGCATTTAATTTTTTTGATTTTATAATCTCAAATCATTTTGTCTTCATAAATTTTAATTAATGTAAGGATCACTCTCCATGTCACAATAATGACTCTTGCTCTACCTACCTAGACCAGCATTCATAAAAATAAAATTCTGAACGTGACCTTTGGCCAGCGTTTTGTTGTGGCGTGCCTTGAGACTGTGTCTCTCAACGGATATTTCCCTCATTAATTTTTTATATTCTTAAAATATCTTGAGATTTTAGGAAGTGTTCTACTCGAATTTCATCATATCTATTTGTCCTTCGGCACTCAAGAGGATATTCTTTCCTCTTGTTATATAAACATCTTTCTAAGCTTAAAATCATAACTCTTTTGTATTCCTAAGATTTTCTTCGATAAATCTTAGATTGATATTTCTTTGGGCCCATTTTATACTGTTCCCTGTAAATATCTATAAGTATTTTTTCTTCAGGTTAGTGTGTGGTGATATAATTTTTTCTGCAAGTAATTTCAAAAACACTCAGGTCACCGCATCCTCTCTTCGACGCCTTGCTCTCAACGTCTTCAATTCATCTTTTAAAGCTAGTCTATGGCATAGTTGCTAAGGGAGACTCTCTACTTTGGTGTCACTCCTCTCAACGCCTCTTCAACGCATCATATGGTAAGGTGTTATATGATTTTTTAAAATAACATTTTTCTTATCCAGTGCAGATATAGGAGTCTCATTTTTTCTTGGATGTCGCCATTGGTATGGGGAATGTAGACGCCATCCTTCCTCGTTGCTTGTTCATTGAAAGACACTTCATGGACCCTTACTCACTACCTTTCAAGACATTTTTTCCACTGCATCCTCTATCTGACGTCAACCCCTTTATTGAAGTTGTAGTATCTATATATATATATATATATATATATATATATATATATATATATATATATATATATATATATATTGTAGCAAGAAAAAAAATCATTTCATTCCCTTTCCTTTTCGGCTTTTTCTTCGCCTAAAAATCAAAGGAGAATTGTAAAAATTTTAATAAAAAAAATTTGTGGGGGGTTTATAGGTGCCTTTTGCACCTATACTAAGTTCGGGGGGTGTCATTGCATCACTTTTTGCCTTATTTTTCCTTCTTTACTTTCATTCTTAAGTTGGTAATATTAATTTTGTTTATATATCTTGCTTAATATTAAAAAGGTGTTGATTAAATATTCAATCCTTAATTAAAGAAATTACTAAAATATTTTTTTTACTATTTCTTTATTTCATTAAGTAAACTTTTATATTAACAACTTAAATTATCTATTTTGCAAACGTCTTTAATATTTTATAGAGATATTTTAGTGAATGAAAAATCTTTCCTTTCAAAACAATCTATATTAATTTACTTTTTTGGAATCAATTTGTTACATACAGTCGGATTAAATGAAATAAAAGGGTATTCAATCCAATCCTTATATTTATTCTTTCTTTATTATTTCATTAAGCAATTAAAAATCTTTATGTGTTCAATTTATTATTGTTGACAAAAAGTATTTTTTAATTATCTCTTTAAAAGCATTATTTCTCATTCTAAACTTCCTAATAATAACAAATAATTCATATCGCACTCACCTTATTGTACATACTATTTAACTTATAGTTTCCCTCAAGTAAGGGTGAGTTATTTTGTAACCAATACACACCTGGTTGATATTCACCTATGTTCCAAGTATCATATCAAATCAAATACTTATAGTTTTCCTCTAGTCAGGGTGAGTATTTGAGAAGAAAAGATATATAGGCCTGGCACATTTGTTCTCTTAACCATAATTAATATCAAACTTACTCAAAATACTTATAGTTTCCCTCTCGTTAGGGTGGGTATTTATTGATTTATTTGGTGTTTTTTAAATCTTTGGCATATTTATCTCATTAACCTCATTAAATATCAAATAACATCAAAATTACTTATAGTTTTCCTCTCGTTAGGGTGGGTATTTTTGAGCAATTTGGTATTTTTTCAGGCTTCTATTGACTAATATCCATTGCATTATCTAGATTAAAGTTAAAGGGGGACCTCTGGCTTAAATTCAAAATGAATTCAATGAATACAATTGATCCTCTCACTCCTCACAACTTCCATACATGGAAACCCAAAATTTTAAATCTCATTTCTAATAAAGGGCTCACACAACTATTAGAAGAAAAGCAAGCTGAGTTCGAAAAAAAATATGAAATATTTGTTCACAAAGGGAAAATATATGAAATAATGGGTATTATAAGCTCTAATGTGCATGAAAGTTTATGGTTTCACATTATAGATTGTAAAAATCCTTATGAAAGTTGGGAGAAACTAAATACCTTGTTTGGGAAAGTAGATCAAATAAGATCATTGCAACTAGAAGCAGAATGAACAACTCTATCTCCTAAGGACTTCAGTAATATTGTTCACTTCCTCACCAAATTCAAATAGGTCCTCACTCAATACAAAGGCTGTGGGAAGACTAATACTGAAGAAGAATACATTTATCTAATCATTTCTAAACTAAATGGTGTATTTCAAATATTTGCTACCACCTTTCTATCTGCCAAAGATGCTCTTGGTGCAACCTTTAAGATGTCCTCTTTAGAAGATTTTTGTGATAGGCTAACTAGGGAAGAAACAAAACTTGCAAGATATGAAATCTCTTCTTCTTCCTCTTCCTCAAAATCCTAGTAGCCTCCACCTCTTCTAAATAAAAATTCAAAAATAAGGAAAAAAATCCCATAACTTGTACTCACAGCAAAAATAATGGTCACTCTGTAAACAAATGCTGGAAAAGATTACAACAACTAGAGGCAGCTATGAAGGATTAAAATATAAACAATAAAAAGCAAATACGAAAAGCCCTTAATGTTCAAGTAAAAACCTCCAATTCTTCTTCTAATCATTGGGTCCTATATTCCATAGCAACTCATCACATGACTGCTTTAGATGAGTCATTCTCTTCTATCTCCTCAAGTTTAACATGTAGCATAGAAGTTGGTGACTCTTCCTTCATCCCAGTCAAAGGAAAGTGTGATATAACTATTTATGGTGGCTCTATCAATAATGTTTTCTATGGTCCAAACATTATCACAAATATCCCCTTCGTCTATCAAATTTGGACTTCTAGAAAGGGGAAAATTGTTCTCTTCTCTCCAATAGGAGTTGAGATAAGAGACTCTTAAGATCCCCATAATCTCATAGCCAAAGGATATATTGATCACAACACTCACCTATTTTACTTCAAAAGATTAAAAAATCTATAAGGGGCCTCCTTTTTTTTGACTCATGGAGATCTTGAAAGCAAAATTTGGCATGAACGGTGTGGTCATATCAGTTACAACTACCTAAAGGTACTGAGCACCCATGAAATAATAATAGATTTACCTCAAGTCTCTTCTATTGATGGAGTTTGTCTTGGATGTGCTCTTGGAAAGAAACATCAAGATCATTTCTACCCAAGTAGTTCTTTGAAAACTTCATACCCTCTAGAATTAATCCATAGTGACTTGATGTCTTTTCCAGAACCTTCTTTCAAATGAGCAAAATATGATCTAACCTTTATTGATGACTTTTCTAGAAGAACTTGGGTCTACTTTGTTGGACTCTAGAGCATAATTTAGAGTATCTTCCCTAAATATATATAGGTTCTAAATATTTAAAATTCATTTAAATATAGTTTCACAAACTTTAATATTTGATAGGAAATCAATTTTGTTGTGAGAGCATATAGGGAATTGTTTAGAGTGTTTCTAAACATAGTAGCAGCAAGTAAGATCTCCATAATAGTAGAGATTTCAAAGTGATTGGAGTGCTATAAAAGAATTGTAATTTCTTATGATTATGAATATAATGAGCATATTTTCTCATTTGGTATCAGATTAGGTTTTCTCATACGGATCAAAACCTATGGAGAGTGGTGTGAAGAAATCTGAAGCATGCACTTTGTCATAGAAACTCAAGTGGCCAGCACTCAACAGAGTTGCAAGGAAGAGCTTGAGTAAATAATTAATATCTCATGCATCCTGAGGTATTTGATTATTAAATTGTTAAGGTTGTTAGATAATTGTATAAAGAGGATTCAGTCAAAATTTTAGGTGATTTGGAGCTAAATTTCTGATTTAATTAGTATTTTTAGTTTTTCAATAAAATGGTTGTATAAGGTGGAATACAGGGTATTTGATTCTAAAATTTTGCAAGAAATATTATTTAGCTAAAATAATAATTCAGAAAAAATTTCAATTCATTTGGATCTGTATTTATTGATTTGTGTGAATATTTATTTTTTCTTCAAAACTCCTAGATCCGAAATTGTGATAAAAAGAGAAAAAGTAAATGATCACATATTTTTAACCTTTGCAAATTTTCTTCTAAATTTTAGAGGGTTTTCATATTATTATATCATAAATACATAGTTTAATTTTTATAAATTTTGGATATGTATATATTGATTTATGTGAAAAGAGGTTGTCTCAAAAACACTCTAAGATCTAGAAAGGACAAAAGTAAATTGATCACATATTTCTCATTTGTGTAAATTGGATTCTAAAATTTAGTGGATTTTCAGATACATATATCAGATGTCTACAGAAAATTTTTTGGTTTGTTTCAATTAGTATTGGCCGATTTATGATAAATTTGGTGCTTGAAACTTTGGTAAATAAAAAGAAGCATGTATTTTTGCAATTAGAGGTTAATTATGAGATGTTGACTTAACAGTTTGAGTCAATTGAGTAAAATAAGATTTTATATTGTTATTTATTGCAAAAAAAATGTATTAGAATATATCTACATTATTTCAAAGTTTTTTTTATTAGCATCAATGACTACCAATAACAATCTTCCCATTCCTGAATTTAATGGGTTAGATTACAAGTATTGGTCCATCAAGATGAGGACCTTACTCATAGGCAAGGGGTTATTGGATATTGTAGAAGAAGGCTACAATGACCCTACATATTGGACCACAATGAGTGCAACTGATAGAACCAATAAAAAGTATGCCCAAAAGAAAAACTTATTTGATCTCTACCATATCCAAGCAACTTTGGAGAAAAGCATCTTTCTAAGGATTTATTCTTGTTCAACAGCCCTAGAAGCATGGAAAGACTTGAGAGATAGCTATGAAGGGAGAAATAAAGTGAAGCAAGTGAGGCTTCAAACCTTGAATAGAGATTTTGAGAATCTCAAGATGCAAGATGATGAAAGAGTGGGAGATTATTGTGTGAGAGTGAAAGCCATTGTAAACAAAATGCAAACCCTTGGAGAAGACATCAAAACTGAAGTAGTAGTGAATAAAGTGTTGAGAACACTTATTCATAAATGGAACCATATTGCTATTATTATTTAAGAGTCTAAATATTTGTATACACTAACTTTCGATGCTCTAATTGGTTCTTTGATGTCTCATGAAGAAAGATTGTAGGGTGCTACATCTACAAGCTATGGAGGTGATGAGAAAGCATTATCATCCAAAGGATGTGATAATGCACAAGGAAGAGGACAAGTAAAAATACAAGGAAGAGTCCAAAGGAGAGGCAAAGGAAGAGGATGAGGTAGATCAATAGGTGGCAATCAAGGAAGAGGAGGTGAAAAATCAAATAAATCTTATTACAATTGTGGCAAGGTTGGTCACTTTTCTAGAGATTGTTGGTCCAAGACTTCTCAAGATGGGAGAGGTCAATATGGAAACTATGGATAATAGGAAGGAACTTCTTCAAATATGTTCCTCACCTATGTAAAATCAGATCAAATCTTAATGAAACTTGATTTTAGATACTGGTTGTTCCAATCACATGAGTGGAAAATAGGAGCTCTTTACTACAATGGATTCCTCCTACAAAACAAAGATCAAATTGAGAGATGACAAGGCACTACAAGTTGAAGGTATTGGAGCCATGGAGGTTCCAACAAAAGAAGGCACCAAGAAGATAAATGACATCTATTACACCCCTAAACTCCAACATAATTTGATTAGTGTTGGACAAATGATGGAGAAGAACTATAAGCTTGTTTTTTATGAAAGAAAATGTGTCATGTTTTATAAAAACAATTGTAATAGAGTTATTACACAAGTACCTATGACAAATAATAAGTTTTTCCTCTTAATATTTGGGAACAAGGAGGTGCTAAACTTGCTAGTGTAGTTATTGCTAATCCAAGTGTGCTTTGGCACTTGAGATTTGGTCATATTAATTTTGCAAGCTTGTAGTTGTTGACTTCTCAAGCTATGGTAAGTGGACTTCTAAGAGTTGAAGAACACAAGGAGGTATGTGAAGGATGCACTTTAAGAAAGAACTCAAGATCAAATTTTCCAAAGGGACAAACATGGAGAGCAAGCCACCCACTACAATTGGTGCATTAGAACATTTGTGGTCCAATGCAAACCAAAAACATTGGTAATAACTCTTAATTTCTAAATTTCATAAATTATTTCTCTAGTATGTGTTGGATTTAATTTTTGAAAACTAAAGATGAAGTTTTTGATTGTTTCATAGATTTCAAAAATAATGTAGAGAATCAAAGTGAGTTTGTTGTAAAAAGTCTCAAGACTGGTAGAGGATGAGAGTATTCTTCAAATTTATTTCTAAAATATTGCAAATATTGTGGAATAAAAATGCAATTCACAACTACCTACACCCCACAACAAAATAGTGTGACTAAAAGAAAGAACTGCACTATAATAGAAATGGCTAGATCAATGTTGTAAACTAAGCATCTAAGTAACATGTATTGGGCGGATGTTGTTAGAACTAGTGTTTACATTTTGAATAGGATTCCTACTTCTAGTTTAGATGGTATTACTCCTTATGAAGGATGGTATGGAAAAAATCCAAATGTAAAACACTTTAAGTTTTTTGGTTGTCTTGCATATGCCCACATTTCTGATGAGCAAAGAAAGAAACTTGACCCCAAAAGTCAAGCATGTATTTTTATTGGATATTGTGAGTCTTCCAAAGCATATAGGCTCTAAAATCCCAAAACACATAAAATTGTACTCTCCAGGGATGTAATTTTTTATGAAGGGGGAGAATTGGGTCATAAAAACTTTTTGTTGATGATGGATCTCATGATTCAAGTTCCTCTCAAGTGCAGCAAGTGCAACCCAAAAATAGTAAAGGAAGTCCTCCAATCCCAAGTATAAGTACTACTTCAAGTACAACAAATGTTTCTCCAAGTCCTTCTCCACAAAGATCATTAATTTCTTCACCAATGGATATTGATTCTCCATAAAGAGGTAAAATAACACTTCAGCACCATCCATATTTTCAAATGTTGGATAAGAATTTCCAAAAAAGATACACTAGAAGTCAAGCTAGTGAAATGAATGCAGTTTTGAAAAGACTTGAAAATCTGCATATGTATGGTGATGATGACCCCCAAGAACCTAAGGAAGATGTAGTTAATTATGATTTAATGACTATTGTGTATATAGAGCCATATATCTATGAAAAACATGCACTCATGATGTATGGCAACAAGCCATGGAAGAGAAAATAACCTCTATAAAAAAAAATGATACTTGGGAGCTAGTGAAGCTTCCTAAGGGCAAGAAATGTGTTGGATGCAAATGGGTCTACAAGACCAAATTCAATGTTTATGGAAGCATTAAAAGACACAAATCAATACTAGTTGCAAATGGGTTCACTCAAAAGTATGGGATTGACTATGAGGAGACCTTTGCTCCTGTTGCTAGACAGGAGACAATCATATTAGTACTTTCTTTGGCTGCCCACAAAGGGTGGAAAATTCAGCACATGGATGTTAAAAGTACCTTTCTTAATGGGTACTTGAATGAAGAGGTTTTTGTGCAACAACCTCAAGGATTTGAAGAACAAGGTAAGGAGCACCTTGTCTACAAAATAAATAAAGCATTGTATGGCCTCAAGCAAGCACCAATAATATGGTACTGATGAATTTATGGCTACTTTAAAAGATATGGATTCACTAGGAGCAAAAGTGAACCTACCCTCTACTACATGAAACAAGGTAAATACATTCTCATTGTATGCTTATATGTGGATGATCTAATATTCATGGGTAGTAATGCTAATATGAATGAGGAGTTCAAACACTCCATGATGAAATAATTTGAAATGAAATATCTAGGTTTAATGCATTACTTCCTATGCATGGAGGTACATATAACAGATAAATGGATTTTCATATGTCAACACAAATATGCTCAAGATATGATCAAGAAATTTGCTATGGAGCAATGCAAGCCTATTGCAACTCCAACAGGTCATGGGATCCAATTGAGAAAAGATTATGGAGCACCAAAAGTTGACATGACCACTTACAAAAGCATGGTTGGGAGTCTAATGTTCCTCATCAACACAAGGTTTGATATTCAATATGTGGTTTATCTTGTTTCAAGGTATATGGCTAATACATATGAATTTCATCTACAAGAAACTAAAATAATTTTGAGATATGTAAAGGGTACATTGGATTTTGGGATCTATTACCATAAATTTAATTATGTAAAATTAGTTGGATTTAGTGATAGTGATTGGGACAGCAATATAGATGATAGAAAATCTACTTCAAGGAATTATTTTAGTCTTGGGTCAGGACTAATTACTTAGAGTTACAAAAATTAAACTATTATAGCATTATCATCTACTAAAGCTGATTACATAGCCATCACAAATGCTAGTACCCAAGCTTTATGTTTGAGAAAATTTCTTGAAGAAATAGGAGAGAAACAAAGTGGTCCTACAATATTGTATTGTGACAATATGAGTGCCATACAATTGACACATAATCCTATCCACCACAACAGGTCAAAGCACTTTGACATGAAGTATCACTTCATTCAAGACATGGTGGAGAAACAAGTTATTGAGATACAACATTGTAGCACTTTGGACAACATAGCAGACATCTTCACTAAAGGAGTTGTGAAAGCTCAGTATATAAATCTAAGAGACTGTCTAGTCAGTCCTCTCAAATTTAAGGGGGAGAATTTTGGACTCTAGAGCATACTTTAGAGTATCTTACCTAAAGTATATAGGTTCTAAATATTTAAAATTCATTTAAATATAGTTGCACCAACTTCACTATTTGAGAGGAAATCAATTTTATTGTGAGAGCATATAGGGAATTGTTTAGAGTGTTTCTAAACATAGTAGAAGCAAGTAAGATCTCCATATTAGTAGAGATTTCAAATTGATTTGAGTGCTATAAAAGCATTGTAATTTCTTATGATTATGAATCTAATGAGCATATTTTCTCACACTTCCTAAAATATAAAAGTGATGTTCTATCCCACTTCAAAGTCTTCTAATACTTAGTTGAAAATTAGACCTCTTACAATATCAAGCAAATTTACATAGATAATGGGGGGAATACTGTAGTAATGAGTTCTCCATATTTATATCAAATCATGGCATCATTCATCAGCATTCTATCTCCCATAATCCTCAACAAAATAGCATTGCAAAAAGAAAAATTGAACATTAAAGGAAATGGAAAATTGTATGCTCCATTCAAGAGATTTTCCAAAAAAAAATTGGGCATAAGCTATTAATTGTGTCAATTATATTCAAAATCGCACACCTCATAAATATCTTGATCATTTAAATCCTAAATAAGCATGGACTGGTTCAAAACTAGATGTTTTCTTATTAAATATGTTTGGGTGTACTGCTTGGGTGCACATCCCAAAGAAGAAAAGGAAGGCTCTAGATAATAAAATCAAAAACCTCAGCTTTGTTGTTTATTGTGAGGAAATGAAAGCATATAGGCTCCTTGAACCCTCAATTCATGAGGTATTTTTCATAGGAATATCTAATTTCATGAAATATTCCCTCAAAAATATCCTCAACTCTCTTATTCCTCCATTGATCCTTCTCCTATGATAGAACCTAAATATTATGAATAACCAACTATAGAGGTTAACTTAGAGATTGATAATCGAGATGAGGAAACTGTAACTCCAACTCAATGTATTTCCACTCCTACTCCTTCCACTATGCCAAAATGGGTCGACACCATTGTTAAATAAGATACTACTTACATCCAAAATATTCCATCATCCAGATAAACCAACTCCATAGACATTGGTCTTGTTTGTCAGTCTATTTTCTCTGATCCTTAGTACTTCAAAAAGCAACTGGTATTAAATAATGGGATGATGCCATGGAAAATGAATTCTCTTCCTTAATCAAAAACAAAACTTGGTATTTAGTTCCCTTACCTAAAGGAAGGAAATTAGTTCGTTGTAAATGGATTTACAAAACAAAGTATGGTCCTAATGGAGAAATTGACAAACACAAAACTCACTTAGTAGCCAAATATTTCTCTCAAATTGAAGGAATTGATTATGTCGAAACCTTTGCTCCAGTTGCTAAAATGGATTCTGTAAGACTAGTTCTTGCTCTGGCTACTTCCCAAAAGTGGTATGTCTTTCAAATGGATGTAAAAAGTGCTTTCTTACATGGGTATTTAAAGGAAGAGATATACATGGAACAACCTGCTAGTTTCACTCAAGACTCCTCTCTTGTTTGTAGGCTAAACAAGTCTCTCTATGGCCTCAAACAAGCTCCTAGAGCTTGGTATAAATAGATGGATTCCTTCCTTCTTTTTGCAGGTTTTTCTCATTGTGAGTATGATAACATGGTTTACATTTGGATATATGAAGGAAAAATCGCCATTCTTGTTTTATATGTTGATGATCTTCTAATCACTGGTAGTACCTTCAATCACATTTAGACTATAAAAAAATTCCTTTCTAAAAAAATTGATATGGCTGATCTAGGTTTAGCTCATTACTTCCTTAGTATCCAAATAAATCAAACAAATATAGGTATTTCATTGTGTCAACAAAAATATACTCTAGATATTCTTTAGAGGTTTAAAATATTAGATTGTAAACCTTCTTCTACACCTTGTCAATCTGGCATAAATCTAAGTACTTCATGCTCATCCCCTCTATGTGATGCAACTCTATACCATTAGATTGTAGGGAGTCTATTATACCTTACTCATACTCATCCAGATATCCCATATGTTGTTGGCCTCATATCTAGATTCTCCCATCAACCTCACTTCAGTCATTGGCAAGCAACAAGAGGAATCCTCCGTTACTTGCAAGGAACTACTCAAATTGGGTTTTTATATAAGGTAAAATCCATGAATATCATTGGCTACACATATTTATAGTGGGGTGGGTTTATTAGAAGATAGATGTTCAACTTTTGGCTATGTCTTTTGTCTCAGTTCTTCACCAATAGCCTGTTTATGCAAAAAACAACAAATAGTAGCCTTATCATCTATAGAGGCGGAATATAGGGCAGAAGTTTTAGCAAATTAGGAAGCTCTTTGGCTTCATAAAACTATAAGGTAATTTTTTTTGTCCCATGACAAACCTATAAATCTTTGGTGTGTCAATCAGAGCACATTCACATTACACAAAATCCAGTTGAGCATCAGCGCACCAAGCACATTGAGATACATATGCATTTAATTCAATACCACATTCAGAACAGGGACATATACTTGGACTATATTCCAACTGAGGAGAAAATTGTAGATATCTTCACCAATTCATTTCATTCTCCGCGTTACATACAGTTATGAGAGAAACTTGGAGTAATACAACTGCATTGACACAGAGGTCTTCCACCTCTCCTTTTACTATTGTATTCTTTGGAGGATGTTTTTTTTCTTGTGGTTTTTTCATCATCTCTCCAAAAGTATATATTTTTCATGAGTACCTAATCATGCCAAGTTTTTGGGACTCATTTTTTTTGTGTTGAGAGGACAATCTTCGCCATCTGAACACATGCCTCTATCTTGGATATTTTTCTTGTAATAAATGTTTTTTCCCCAAGGTGTTTTTTCACCATCTATATATTGTAAATGAGTACCTCATCATGCCATGTTTTTTGAACTCATACTTTTATTATTTTAAGAGGACAATCTTCACCATACTAAGACAAGCCTCTTCCTTATTTATTTTTTTATTGATGGCTTTTCCCATTGGGTTTTTACCATATATTCAGAAGATAAATCATTGTATATGAGTACCTCATTAGGCCTTGTTGTTAGGACTCATTTGTACAATCCACCCCTAATATCACTTAAGGTGGGGTGTTAGAATAAGTGAATATTCTCTTAAGTTCTACTAGGATAGACACACTTGATTTTTTTCTCCTCCATGTTTCAAGTGAACTCTCAGTGGTGTCTTCATCAGACTTGACTCCTTCATGTGTCAGGTGAAATTTGAGTGGTGTCTTCATCAGAATTGATGAGTTGTAATACAATGACTCTCAATGATCAAATTTGTTATTTATACAAAGTTGATCCCTAGAATAAATCAATCAGTTCTATTTTGTTTCTTAAATTCTTGTAATGCTTTGTAGTTCTACTCTTAGGAATTCTAACACTTTTGAATATTTTCTTCTACATCAAGCTCTTCAATAATCATTTGCAGCTTCATATGATTTAATTTTTTTTATGAAATCACTCCTATAGCTTTCCACTTTAGTGTAGGCCCTTCATCAATTTTATCTTCCATTGTTCTATTTTTGAGATTGATAGCATGTACTCTTTCTAAAGACTCAACCTCTTCTATTGTAGGTATAAGCTTCCCCTACTTCATTCTATCAAATCTGGTATTAGAATGCTAACTTGAGGTTTATGCCTCTCCAAAGACTAAGGCTCTTTGCTCAAGATTATTGGAACATATGTTCATATCCCTTTCAAACTCCTCTTATTTGGTTTCACCCTCTTAAGTCCAACATACATTAATTCTAATATCTTCATCTTTAGATTCAACATTTAAATTAGCATTAGAATGCATACTTAGATAAATACCACAATCAATAGCGTTATATGGTGCATCACATGTAGAATAATAGAAGGGATGATATGATGCTATATTATTTAATTGCATGGGATTTGGAACATAATTTAGATCTCTCTTTATTTATTTATTTTTCCAATTTCAATTCCAAATATTTTTTCCCTCTTCATTTCCATTGTTATTCTAGTTTCTAGTGAAAATCCTCCTGAAATAAGGTTTTTTATATTCCTTATGTCTATTATTACCCTATGAAGTTTTTTCTATGATATCCTTACCCTTTTAAGTCTAGTCAACCTACTATTCAAAGTAGTAAACATATCACTCAACTAATTAGCTATTTTATTCATAGGATCCTAATTTAATTTCTTAGGGATAGAGAACTAAACCTTCTTAGTCTTCCTTTTAGGTTGTTTGGTTTCTAAATAGTACACTTTCATATTACCACTATCAATCATATGTATATCTATTTTAAAATCTCTTTCCATACATATATCAATGGTGGTTGTTGCTTACTGCCTCAACTCATAACTGAAATCTCCAGAGAAAGTTTTTTTGTAGAAACAAATGGACTAATCATCATTTGGCCTTAATGCTACATGAATCTTATATTTGGTCTTGAATAAACTCCTATTGAAATATTCTATTTTTTTATTTTCCTTCTTTCTCATGGTAGCTAATTCTATCAGCAAGGACTATTCATTCTTCCTCTCTCCATATTTCCTAAGGAAAGTGTTCTCTAGGTCTTGAAAATTATGGATAGCATCATTCTCTAAAGTTTGAAATAATAATATAAGGACAACATATTCATAATCCACCTCAAGACTAACCATGGCATACAAAAAATCCCTAACATGATCTTCACCAATCACAATATTATTTCATTGGAATTTAGGTAAGTACTTATGAGCTTTACTAGGGAGAGGATTCAAATTTACAGGTAAAATAAAAGCTCTATATCTATTGGTCATCCACTAATTAACATTAGCATTGGTATTTTGATTTGTATTTTTATTTACATTGATATTTTAATTTGTATTAGGAGCTACCATACTCACTATAGGTTGATTTACTATAGGAACCTATTTTATAGTAGGAGAAGATTGATTCAAACCAAGATTTGGGCTAGCAACAAAAATTGGAATTGAATATTTTTTATGAGACTTGAAAAATACCTTAGATTTTGGCACTCCAACAAGCACTTCTTTGCCACTTCTTCTTGTAGATGCTAGATCCAATTCCTATTTTTTTTTTAATTTGGAGTTCATTTGGAATCACCAGCACATATGTGCAAAGAAAGAGAAAGATCTTAAACAATACTTGGGCCAAGATTTCTCAACCTGATATTCACTCAACACTCACAAATTTCACTCTAGGACAGACTGAGAAACACCAAACACACAAAAATACTAAATCGCCAAAAAATATTGGTGTTAATTTGGTGGGTAAAAAGATTCAAACCATCGCTATAAAATAAACTTCTACAAAATAACTTGCATACAACACAAAAATTCACTCCTCGGCAACAACACCAAAAACTATTTTTGATTGTTTACTAGTAAAAACCTTCAAAATATTGCTGGAAAGTAAACTTTAGAAAAATTAACTTGCATATAGCACAAAATTTCATTCCTTAGTAATGTCACAAAAACTGTTATGGTGATTTTTTGCGTCCTTAAGAATTTGGGTTGTCACGCCATAATAAAATCACTTATTCACAAACAACATTGTGGACTCTAGTGGATCCACCTCCTTAACTCAAGAAAATATTATCATGAATACTCTATATAGACTGATCAAGGTAAGGAAACCTTGGAGGTGAGCCTATAATACTTCACATATGCTCATGCTCATCTAGATATGCAAAAAAGAAACACAATTGCAACATATAAAATGACCAAGATTCAAAGTAACTCTCAGCTAATGATTCAAGGAGCAGACTAGTGCCTTATACATTGGGAAATTGTAGCTAGACTTAAAATATGGTGAAGAGATAAGAGGGAGAAGATATAACTGAGTGAACCACATCCATTTAAATAATGTAACTAAAGTGACTAAAACTACTAGTGAAAGAAGATGTCATCTACACATTTAAATGATGTAATATGTAAACAAAACAAAAAATAAATTTTCACATGAAATTGCCAAAATAAGAAAGTAGGATAATATTGATCAATAGATCATTACAATAGAGTCTGATCAGAATAACCAACTCTCACTAAGCAAGTAAAAACAAGTTATCCATTCAAATAATATAATAGATAACTACAACTATTCATTAAAATAATATAACAAAGAGCCTCATATATTCCAACCTCAACCAGTAGAAATAATTTCATCTAATTGGGCATCTCCTTAGCAAACACTTGCATAGTGATAGGGAAGAAAACGAGGTGACTAGACATGACACAAAAGAAAAATACAAATGCTAATGACAGGCATTCTTGTATACATATTGTAAAGTTTTTGCACAAATAATTTATCAAGAAAGATGTTGCAACCACTCTCTTATATAGCCTATAGATTTATTCTCATTCAAAGCTTGATGATGGCCCATGATTACCAAAACTGCAACTCCTCCGATGGTGGCTCATAACTGCAACTGTTACTAAAACCAGGTGATGACCCATAAAAATTGTAAATGCCTCTGGATTTTATCCATCCTAATTGCTAGAATTTAATGGTTCTCGTTGATGACCTACTAGTGGTCTCAACTGATCAAAATCATCTCCATTCCTCATGAAGTTGGCCAAAAATGGCTCCAAGGAATAAATTTTTGGTCATTGAAACTCGATCGAAAAATGAGACACATTACAAATTTTTTAATTATTTTTCCAATTTTTATAAGGCTTTACTTTAGCCAATTTTGATTATTATTTCAAAAATTTAAATAATAATAATAAATTATTATTATCAATAATAATATTGATAATGATAATATTATTATAATTATTTATTTATTAATATGCACGTATATTTAAAATTATTAAAATACATATTTATATATAATCTATAATATATAGTATATATAAATATATACTATATATGGTGGGGGAGTCAACCTAACTCCCCCATATTTCTTTTTTTATTATATATTTTTATTATTTCTTAAAACACAAGGAATATCGACTGATCCCCTTACTTTATTTTTAAATCATGGGAGAGTGGAGGGTTTTCGACCGACCTCCCACTCATTATTTAAAGAGGGGGTCATCATCCGACCCCCCTCTCTTTATTTCAAGGAGGAGGGGCATCGACCGACTCCCTTATCTTGATTTTAAAGATGGGGGGCATCGACCGACTCCCCCTCTCTCTATTTTAAAGAGGGAGGATATCGGTTGATTCCCCATCTCTATTTAAATAGCAAGGGGTTGTTGACCGACCCCCCTTCGTGCTCTCTATATAAATAGAGAGCATGAGATTTTTTATTTTTTATTATTTTCTCTTTTGTATTTATTAAAATATTTAGGTAAATAATAATATTATATATTATAACTATTATTATATATAAATATTAATTAATCATAATTATAAGATATAAAATTATTAATATGTGTAAAGTTTAATTAAGTATTTAAATAAATTTAATTAAAAATAATCAAATTTAATTAAATACGCAATTAAATATGACTCGGGTTCAATCCCCATGGTGGATGTGTATAAGAAGTATTATTCAAAATATATATATATATATATATAATTGAAAACATTTAATTAAATATTTAAGATCCTAGAGATCAAAAATAATTAATTAAATTTTTATTAAGGTCCAAAAATACCGACATGAGACCAAAACGATGACCCGACTTTGGCGACACAACAATTTCAAAAATACCATAAAAAAGATGAGACAGGACCAAAAAATACCCAAGGACCTAAAAAATTATTGAAAGGAGACTGACCAGGTTAAAATTACGAAGACATGAAATTTTCAAAATTGGGGGCAAATCAAGTTGGATTTTTGAGGATCCAATAGATCCCTTGCCTGGTTTCTAAGAAAATGAATATTAAGTTGAATTCTAGATTTTCTAATGAAGAAATCAAAGTTACCATTGATGATATGGAGGATCTAAAAGCTTCGAACCCTAATAGATTCCCACCCTTACTTTTCCAAAAAAAATGGCACATTTACGAAAAGTATTTTTGTGAAGCTCTCAGAGCGATCCAGATCTTCAAGATTATTTCTTCGGGGGTTAATTCTAATTTCTTGGTGTTGATTCCTAAGTCTCAAGGGGATTCCTATTTTAATGATATTAGACCTATTAGTCTTTGCGACACTATCTATAAATTTTTGACTAAAGTCATGGTAAATAGAATTAAGCTAATTTTTCCTCTTCTTATTGATAAAGCTCAAAGCAACTTCATAGTAGAGAGGCAAATTTTAGATGGGGCCAGTTTCAAGCATGAAATTATCCATTCTATCTTTAAAACTTGTATGGTTGGGCTATTTCTTAAACTTAATATGAACAAGGCCTATGATAGGGTCTCTTGGGCCTTTCTATTTCAAGTTTTAAATTTTTTTGGTTTTGGGCAGAACATAATTGATTTGATTTTTGCTTGTGTGTCTTCAGCAAGATTTTCTATCTTGGTTAATGGGGCTCCTATCAGTTTTTTCTAAAGTTACCAAGGAATTAGATAAGGGTACCCCCTATACTCCTATATATTCATCCTAATGGTAGAGGCACTAAGAATATCCATTGCACTGAACTCCTCAATTGAAGGTTTGAAACCTACTCTTGCGAGCATCCCAATATCTCATCAATAGTTTGCAGATGATACTTTTTTATCTTATCCAGCTTCAATGTTTCAAGCAAGGGAGATCAAAAGAGTGTTGGAGTGATTTGAAAAAGTAGCAGAATAGAAGATTAATTTCTATAAGAGTAAGTTGTATTTTTTGAATACCCCTACAGAATGACACAAAAAAATTGCAAACATCTTAGGTTGCATTATTGCCAATATTCTAATTATCTACTTAGACCTTCCTCTATTTCATGGTTGTATGCTAGAATCCCTTTGGAATTATATTATTGAGATGATGCAGAAGAAGTTGGCTTCTTGGAAAGGAGCTCTTTTGATCCAGGTTGGGAAATTATCTTGGTAATAAACTTCCTTAAAAATATCCCAATCTTTTTCATGTTCGTTTAGACTCCCAAGTAAGATCATATTGAAAATGGAATGTATCCTTAAATATTTTCTCTAGGCTAATATGGTTTTAAAAGGTAAATTCCACTTGGTTTCATGGTATCATGCCTAAATTCATAAGAAAATGGGGGGTATGGGTCTTAATGATATGCACTAAATGAACAAATATTTGATCGCCAAGCAAGGTTGAAAGGTGGTTAAGAATGAGTCGATAGAATGGGTTAGAATTCTAAAGTTGAAGTACCAGTTTGAAAATTTTCTCTCAGACCCATTGCCCTCTAATGGGTTCCCTTTTTGGTAGAGTTTACTAAATTCAATATCCCTACTACTCTTAGAAAGAAGGTGGATTCTTGGTGATGACAAATCTATTAAATTTTAGAATAATTTATGGTTATCAGCTCAACCTATTGCCTTGGACCTAAATTTGGTGATTGTTAAACCCTCATCTAGAGCTCTAGGGAATTGTAAAGTTGTATACTTCATTCTCCAATTCAATGGATGAAGAAGATGGAAGAACATGCCAATGGTAATAGGGGATAATGAGGTGCAATTGTCTTGGGAGAGTATTGTAAATCTTTTGAAACTTCAAGTGTTGAACCATTTTGAGGGGGAATACAAAGTTATTTGGTTAGGGGAAAGTGATGGATTATTTTCAGTTCAATAAACATATGCATTGTTGGAACCAAAGTTTCAATTTTGGGCAATGAATAGTAAAATTTGAATTAAGAATATTATTCCAAAAGTTAACATCTTATTCTAGTTAGCTGTATAGAATAAGATCCTAACTATAGAGAATATCTAGAAACATGGTATGGATATCCCCAATAGATGTTACTTATGTGAATATGACCTAGAAATGAAAAACCACTTATTTGTTAGATGTTCCTTTTTTAGAAGTGCATGTGTGATTGTTTTGGAGAGATTGGGAGTTAGTTGGGTGCTTCCAAACTCATTTGAAGGCCTTCACTTGCAATGGGTGCCACCCTTTCTCTCTCCAAAACTTACGTATCTTTGGAATTTTTTTCTCCCTAATCTCCTTTGGGGTCTTTGGAAAGAAAGGAATGCCTAGGATTTCCAAACGTCTAATTGCAATTGGTTGCATGTTGGTCTCAGGTAACTCTAGATCTTGATAGAGAATGTTTATTCTACATTCTTTGAATTGGATAATGGTCGTTACAGACCCCCAACCGTGGAAGCTACATTGGAGAAGGCTTTAGGATTTCTTCGGGTTAATCCTCATGTCTCAATTATTGATCCAAGATTTTCTCTTCGTTGGTTCCTCCTATGGGTGGTTAAAACTCAATTTTGATGGGGTATCTAAATGTAATCTAGGGTTAGCAAGGGTATGTGGAGTAGTCAAATATTATGAAGGGAGCATAGTGGTGGCTTTCTTTGAGCACATTTCTAGTCAAAATTTGTTCTTTACGGTGGCCAAGGCCACCTTCCAAGGATTGGTGATTCTGCAATATCTAGGGGCAAGGAAGGTGATTATGGAAGGGGACTCATTAAGTTTGATTAACCTGATTAAATTAGATATTTTACCAAATTAAACTATTAAAAATATGATAGTGGAAGTAAGAAGGATTCTGCAAGGAATGGAGGAAGTGTAGGTTTCCCATATCTTGAGAGGAGGAAATAAATTGGTAGACTATATGGCCAACTAGGGAACTTGTCAGCTCGGTTTATCTGTATCGAGGTCTAATTTCTTGAAAGATCTTATTCATTTATATCATGAAGAAACGTCTTGATTTTCTCTTTTGGTCATTTTGAGGATGCTATAGTGGGTGTATTTTTTATGCCAAAATTTGGCCTTGCCTTAGGTTTTTGCTCATCCAACATTTAATTTTTTTTTAAATGGGTCTTTAGGATGAATTTTTGGCATGTTGTTTTCAACCTCTTCAGTGGCCCCCCTCTAGGACCTAAAATTTTCAGTCGTATTTAGTTTTCTATGCTAGCATCTCATGAGGGGAGGGAGGAGTGATAGGATTTACACTTGGAATCATCTCACCCCATGTGTTAATTATGGCATGGAGGATCATTAGATTGATACAACTTCTAGGTTAGTCCATTGTGTTTTGTCAACCTTATGGAATTTCTTTTTCTAGGCTCGTTTGAAGTGGCTCTAGAGTTAGATTCAATGTCCACAAAGTTTTATATTTAGAATGATGCCTAATCCCTACAAATGGTGTCAGTTAAGCGCACAAAATCCTTGGCTCCTACAAGGATCAAGATTTGATTTTTAGCCTCAAGAGGTGTTCAAGTTGGATTTTTCAACTTCTAATGTGAGTCAACTCAAGGATGATGGTTTAAAATTGAACTCGTTGTCATGCCTTGAGGTGGAATTTTCCATGTAATTTTATCATTGTGAATATTGGATGGCCTAGTCATTAGTGCAATGTATGCCTTGCATGATAACCCTCCTATTTCATGAAGTGGATCTCTAATTTTAGACTTATTTACTGTTAGATATTTTTTTGGTTTATTCTATTTTTATTTGTAAGCCCTTTTAGTGATAATTTCTATTTTTGGTAGTGGTAGGCCTTAATGGAGAAGGCTAAGAGCTCAAAATAGAGGCCCATCCTTCTAAAATTATGGTTGAAGCTGACCACTTTGAATGTTGATGAGGAGGTTAAGCATATTTTGAAGTGAGGTGGTCTCCTGGGGTGTATCTAGAAATTCCATGGATATAATATTATTCTTTCTAGATGCATGGCTTACTCTTGGAACTAGGGCTTGGTCAAGGTGGAGAGCCTAGAATTCAAAATTATTATGGATATTATAGACAAAGCTGGTATCCCACTTGATGAATATATTCACACTAGGTAAAATTGTTCTCTAATAGGGGAGCTAAGTTTCTTCTTGAATGAGAACGAATACCTCCTGAAGGAACATAATAGTTTTAGTGCTAAAGGTCTTAAATATCTATAGGACTAGATGGTTATTGTCATTATGTACTATTTTATGCTGGACCCAAATAAATATTTTTTAATAATCTATCATGTTATATTCCTTAATTAGATAAGAAGAGAGATGTGGATGAAAGCATTTCTATTTCGATCGATGCAAAAATCAATGATGGACGTGAGGAGCAGGAGAGGGTTGGACCCTCTTCATCATAGTCTAGTCATGTTAATGTTTGAGTATATTGCAAAATAAATAGGGGTGGAGAATGTAGAGATTATAAAAGCTATCAAATCTTAGTTGGTTCGACTACCTACCATCTCCACTCAAGATACATATCTCTCCAAATCCAGTGATTATGGTGACTCAAGTGATAAAAAGAGCCCTATCTCTTCTCCCAAGGAGGTTAGGACTAAGTGATCATGATATTCCCTAAAGGAGTGTGAGGTAGTAAAATGCACAATTACAAAAGGTCAATCTCAAACTCTTTAGAATACAATCAAGTGGAGAGTCCATTTGATTCCTTCAAAGTGGTAAGAAGTAGCATAATATTAGGAGGAATTTTAGTTACCTCAAGAGGGGTTCAAGGGGGAAGTCGAGGTGCTCCACTAGGTTGTTTGAAAATAAAATTAAAAGGATTCATTTGTTATAGTGATCCATTCATAGTTAGAGGACCCACCTATAGTTAAGAAAAAGGTTAAGGCAGGGGTGGAATTCCATGCTACTCCCAACTCTAAAAATCCCTGTAAGCACATTCATCTAATAAATATGGTTGGGGATAAAAAAATATCGATCTTGGGTACCCTCAAGATTGTTGTGGAGTTTAGTAATGATGTGAAACACCTCTTAGGATATATTATAGAGAACTCTACTATAGGAAATATTGATACAGGGAATGCATTTGTATTGCCCTAAGCTTAGGTTTATCTAGTTTTTGGTCTTGTCTTGTTGGCTATTAGGGCCTTTTTGGGTTGACGGTTGGTAGATTTTCTCTATGTGATTGGTTTATAGTCTATAATTAGGTTGTTAATATGTTTGGACTCTATTGGTTAGTCTCTAGTTATGTCTTTTTTTGTTGGGTGACCCTCCTAGGGTTGTTGATTGTTTGGCTCATTTTGGAGTATTTTGTATAAGGTTGTGGTATCCTCTCAAAACCCTCACATTTTTAATATATTAAAAAAATATAGTAATATAATCAAATTAATATGTATATCAAGTCTTATATTAAATCAAATAACATGTATTCATAAACTAAAATTTTAATGTAAATAGCCTTAGTCATTCATGAATTATACATGAAGAAAACTTACAATATTAATTGATAAAAATTATGTATATAATATTTTTTCCTTCTCCTTGTTACAACACTATAATATCACTTGGATTATAATTTTATTGTATTATCATGGAGCACTATCTCTATAATATAGCCATAGTAATATGATTATTCAAGTACTTTACTATTGCTCTCCATATGCCAAGTCTCCCGACTTGTCTTATCATCTTGCCACTTGCATACTAGATGGACACTTGACACTTACACACATTAATCTTACACTTTTGAATCTAAGATACTTGTGCACATCCTCACATTACATATTTGCACTCTTACATACAATAAACTTGTGCACATTCTCTCTTACATGAAACTTGTGCATTTCCTACACATTGACACTTACATAAAAGGGGAAATATAATCACACTCTAAACTATAGGCTCAACCCTAATCTAATATTTACATTATACCATGAAGGTACCATGGTGGTACATTAACATTTTCAAAATAATTTAATATATCTTAACACCCCCGTATATTACATTATTTGGTTATTGAAGAATTTAGTCTTCATTATTGATCTTTGATCTTCGTTTTCAATATTCAATCTCCGTATTTGTTCTTTTGTATGGAATTTTAAAATGTAATCCATTAGCCTCTAGTTTTAGTACTTGCTTTTGATTTGTATCTCTTTATGCTTTTTTCTTTTGTACTTTCTTGAACTTCTACTCTTTATTTATTCTATTATTTTTAGTTATAGTCTTGATATTGTCTAGTTATCTCTCTACAATATGTTCTCCTATAGCCTAATGTTCTACAATATTAGTACCTTCAGAATGAAAATATTCATTTACCAAGAGTTTTACTGTAAGATATTTGAATTCATTTTCTTCAAATGGTTCTTCTAATTCTTGAATTTCATGAATTTCTTGAGCTAAATTTCCTTTTTGATTTCCTTCTCTATACTATAGCTAAGGTTGTTGTTGATGACCATATTGATACTGAGGATGATATTGATGTTGTTGATATTGAGATTGAAATTGTTGTTGTCATTGAGGATTATATTAGTATTGAGATTAATATTGCTTTTTTTGTACTAGTTTTTTTATTTGACCACCTTGATTCATATTCATATGATTTTCTTGATACCGATTTCCTTTATTATATCTACAAAAATTTGTGCTATGACCCTTTCTCTTACATATATGCAAATATCTTGAATTCCATTTAGATATGTACTTAGAAGTTGTAGCTATATTACTTGGTATATTTTATTTAGATACCAAGGCATTATTAGTCATTTCATATTTGACTAAGTTCTCTACTTCATATTCCTAAAGAATATTGACTAAGTCATCAAATGTAGTTTCTTTGCTTAAGAATTGTAAAGGTGACTAAATGCTTGTTGTTCTCCTAAAGTGGTCTTAATATAACTTGGATAAGAAATATATAATCTACTATTTCTCCTAGAGTTAATAGCATTGCTTTAATATCTACTACCTTATGAATAAAGAGTTATATACTTTCTATACTATCGACCTTTAAGGAATACAATTGGGATTGTAAATTTAGAATTGTAGCTTTATTTTTCCCTTCAAATATTTTGCATAAAGTATTCCATGCTTCTATAGAAGTTTTTGCTCCACTTAAGTATGGTTGTATTTCATCAATTATTCCAAATATTATCAACATAAGTTCTTTTGCATCACCTTCTTAAAATATTTGTATTTCTCTTACATCCTCACTAGGTTTTGTCTTTGTTCCTCTTTCTATATCCTATTTTTTTCTATAGCTAGGATTGATTTCATTTTGTTCTTCCATGATGCAAAATTTGGTCCTTTTAGAAGTTGATATTCAGAAAGAAAAATTCTATTGTTTGACATAATGCAACTCATTCAAATGTGTGAAATCCTTTGACGTAGTAAACCTTATATCTACCTAGTTCAAAATAATTATGAAATTTGCATATTTTATTTTTTCTAAATATTTGATGTTGAAAATATTTTAACTCCCTAATTTGATTTTACAAAATTTCACAAGCTTAAAATTTTTCAAAAATATTCAAATTCTATATTTCAAAACTTTTGAAGTTTTTCAAACTTTAAATTTTTTCTAAATATCTTAAAAATATTAAAGCTTAAATAATCACACCAAATAAAAATTATAAAAATATTGTCTCCTTATTTCTCCTTTCCTTAAATATTAAAAGTGCAATTAATTAAAAAGTCAACTTAAAACTTATATCTCCACTATTATAAACTTTTGCACTAAATTAACTCCCTCCAAATAACTATGCATTGGAAATATAAGTGATTACCTACGGACTTGTTGGATTTAATGTAGTTGTCCTTATTTTGTAACATCTATTTAGTGTTATTCCTTTAGCTTTGCATGTTGCATGCAAATTCCTTTACTTGACCATTTTCTTCCTTCACTTCATTTCACGCTCATACAACATTAGTGTCTCATGGTGAGAACTTGAGGAACTCCACTTCTAGTTCTTCCAATTGGAGTGTTCATGTACAAGTCTACTTTTGGTTGTCCTTATTGGATAGTTATCAGTCAATGCTTTTTCTAGTTCTCTTTATAGGATAGGTGACTTTATGTCATGTTCTTCTTTTATGGTGTTTCAATATTCTGCTCACCTCGTTGGATCAATAATACAAATCAATGTACCTTGGTGTAATTTAAGCCTTATGGATTATGTAACTAGTTCACTTTATGACCTACATAATTAATTCTCTTTTGGCTTGGGTACATTGTGTAGGATTTAAATGTAATAGTCCATACCTTCTTATTTCTCTAAATTTACCAATTGACCTTCCCTTCTTTAAAGTAGACTCTTTATTCAATACTAATCTCCTATGTTGATTATGCATCTATCTCTCTATTGGATTAATAAGACTTTGTTATTTTAGCTTCTTATGTTGGTTGAATGGCTCTCTATTATATTGAATTCTTGGCCAAATAAGCCTGTCTCTCTTTTTTGTATAGGCTTCTCCTTCTATGTTATCTACTTATATTGGCTAAATGAATGACCTATCCTTCTTTAGCAATATTCTAAGGCATTTTTTATCTTCTTGGATTCTTGAGCCGATTTTATATTGGCCTCTTATAAATTTATATTTCTATGGGCCTTGTAGGTATTTCTTTCTTTTATATGGGCCTCTTGGGTATCTCTCTTCTATATGGGCCTCTTGGGCCTATCTCTTCTATATGGGCCTCTTGGACCTATCTCTTTCTTCTATAAGAATGTCTACCTTGAAGAACCTACTTCAAAAAATGATCCATGGCCAATACTAAAATGATATATAGATATATTCAATCAACCTAGTTCTTCAATATATTCTGGGAAGATACTTTCTTCTTTTCTTCTATGTAATATTTTGCTTCTTCAAATATGTCACGGCTAATTTGACCTAATTATTTATTCTTCTTTCTATACTTCTTTATATTCTCTCTTTCTCTACTTCTCTTATATTATCTCTACTCTATTTTTCTTCTTTATCTCTTCTTATCTACTCTCTTATACTCTCTTTTACTATCTTAGGAAGCTTTGAATGCTTCTCAATCTACTATAGCTTAGAAGTTTAAATTTATATTTATATTTTGTAGGAGGCTTCTTAAACTTCTAACTTAATATCTATTGGTCTTCTCCTTCTCTTTAAATTTAAAAACTTCAATGTCTTAGGTTGTACCTAAGCACACAATATGATTCCCCTCCTTAATATAGAAGCCAATATCAATTTCAAGGTGGAATTGAATATCCCTAAATGATCAACTATCTTTTGAGTTGATTTTACCTCAATATTCAATCTACAAATCCATAAATATTCAGATCAATGTTAGGATGACTCTTTCTTGGATGAACAACTTTCTCCTAAGTTGGTTCTACCTTGGTTTTCCTTCAACCTAGTGAAAAGACCCTAGACCATTCTATTTAATAACACCTTTAAAATAGAGTCCAATTTTGTATTACCTTAAAAGTGGATAGACTCTAAATTAACTTTATCAAAAAAGAGAAAAGCTAATTAATAATTGTGGCTACTAGATAACTCTATCAAATTGGATAGAGTCAGGTGGTATCTTTGATAGCACAATTATTTTTTTAAGCCTTACTACCACATAATATCATAGGTTATCACACATGTCCCAATATAAAATAGCCACAATATTAAATGAAACACATAATAATATAGTGAGTAGAAAAATATGAGAAAAATAATATGTGTATCAAGGCTTATATAATAAATCAAATAAAATTCATTTATATACTAAAATATAATTGTAAATACCTAAATTATTCATGAGCTATACATGAAGAAAACTTACAGCATTAATTGCTCAAAAAATTTTATACAAGATTTATTTCTTATCAATGTTAAAATATTATAATCTCACTTTCGATTATACTTTGGTTGTCTTCTCATGAAGCATTATCTCCACAATATAGCCATAGTAACATGAATATTCAAGTACTCAACTATTGCTCTCCATAAGCTAAGTCTCATGACTCATGTCTTATCATCTTGCCACTTGCATACTAGATGGAAATTTAACACTTGCACACATAACTCTTATATTTCTTGATCTAAGATACTTGTGCACATCCTCACATTACATATTTGCACTCTTACATACAAGATACTTGTGCATATTCTCTCTTACATGACACTTGTGCATTTCTTGCACATTGACACTTACATAAAGGAGGAAATATAAATCACACTCTAAACTATAGACTCAACCCTAATCTAATATTTACATTGTACCATGAAGGTACAATGGAGGTACATTAGAATGTACCAAATAATGTAATTTATCTCAAGAATTAATTCTTTAGTTGTCATCATCATCCACAAATGCTATAAAGAGAATTCCAAGGCCAAAGCTATACATGAGGTCTTCTTTGGTGTTTGGGTTCTGATTTTTATTTGTTACAATTAAGCAACCATGCATACCTCTGAAGCACCAAGTCACCATACAACTATCTACAATCTTGAAGAAGAGTGCCTATGCAATTTTGCAAAGTAAAATGTAGTTGAAAGTAAAATATTCCCAAGTGATTGGAATATTTACTTACAAAAATTTACCTAGGTGAAAAACTACCTAAGGTGACTGTTGGAACAAAATCCGCCTTTGGTTAATAGTGTTGCGCCTTAGACTTTGCCAACATTGAATAGACAGATCTTGCTTGAGATCATCTATCTAGTCTCCAGAGAAGGCTGGTTCCTTTGAGTTTTTTAGAGAAAAGGGGAACAAGAGATAAGGGAAATATAGCCTAAGCTAGAACTTTTATATGGTGCAGATTAGACAACAACAAAGACAGATTTACTTACTTCTATCCAAAGCATTTAAACACATTTCCATGCAAAAATTATATAATTTCAGATATGATTTCTAATATTTCGTTTAACATGCGTATATATTAGATTCTTATTCCAACAATATGATTTATGTATTGCGAAAGTTCAGATATAAGAACAGACTCAATTTACAATTCAATATTGTAAGTAGAAATAAAGAACATTAATACATACACTTGCACGATATGAACCAGAAGCCAATGGGAGATGTGATTTTATTGCTTGTATTTGAAGTATGTACATTCAGTCTTGTAAACATCCAAGAGCCGACCCTTTTTTTGGAGTCGCTCACCCCTATATATACCCTAAAAGAGTATCTTTTTCTAAGTACATCTTACTTATTTTACAAGCAATCATCTGCAGTTTCTAATAATACATAACAAGTCTTCTATGAATTAGATATCTTCTCTGCAGATTAGATCCTAGACAAGTCTGTCACATTTTCAATCATCTAGCAAGCCTGCTCTATCCTAGATTTCTGATAATCATGTTAGAAATCACTTCTTGGTGTCAGTGCATGCCTTTGATTAACAAAAATACATTTTATTCCTTTACAGCTGGTGTGTCACGAAATCGCGACATTCTTTCCTTGATTTGCTCTTTTGCCGCCTCTAGCCATGAAAACGAGACATGTCATGAAATCATGACATTCTTTCCTTGTTTTGTTCTTCTACCGCTTCCAACCATGAAAATGAGACATGTCACGAAATCGTGACATTCTTTCCTTGCTTTGCTTTTCTGCCGCTTCCAGTCGTGAAAATGAGACATGTCACGAAATCGTGACATTCTTTCTCTTGCTTTGCTCTTTTGCCGCTTCTAGCCACGAAAATGAGACATGTCACGAAATCGCGACATTCGTCTCTTGCTTTGCTCTTCTGCCGCTTCCAACCGTGAAAATGAGACATGTCGCAAAATCGTGACATTCTTTCCTTGCTTTGCTTTTCTGCCACTTCCAGCCACGAAAATGAGACATGTCGTGAAATCATGACATTCGTCTCTTACTTTGCTCTTTAGCTGCCTCTCGCCGCAAAAATGAGACATGTCACGAAATCACGACATTTCTATGTCTTCAGCTCTTTTGCCGCTTCCAGCCATGAAAATGAGACATGTCATGAAATCGCGACATTCTTTCCTTGCTTTGCTTTTCTGCCGCTTCCAGCCGCGAAAATGAGACATGTCACGAAATCGTGACATTCGTCTCTTACTTTGCTCTTTAGCTGCCTCCCGCCACAAAAATGAGACATGTCATGAAATCACGACATTTCTATGTCTTCAGCTTGATTCTTCTTCTTGCATCGCGAAAATGCGACATGTCACGAAATCGTGACACTTCTACCTCTTTGTTCTCTTTTGTCGCTTTTGGCCATGAAAATGCAACATGTCGCGATATCGCGACACTTTTTCCTTCTTGCTCTTTCTCTTCTCTTTAGCCATGAAAATGTAACATGTCACGATATCGCGACACTTTTGCCTCTTTGCTCCCTTTTGTTGCTCTTAGCCGCGAAAATACATGTCGCGATATCGCGACACTTTTGCCTCCTTGCTCCTTTTTGTTGCTCTTAGCCATGAAAATACAACATGTCGCGATATCGCAACACTTTTGCCTCCTTGCTCCTTTTTGTTGCTCTTAGCCGCGAAAATACATGTCGCGATATCGTGACACTTTTGCCTCCTTGCTCCCTTTTGTTGCTCTTAGCCGCGAAAATACAACATGTCGTGATATCGCGACACTTTTGCCTCCTTGCTCCTTTTTGTTGCTCTTAGCCACGAAAATACAACATGTCGCGATATCGCGACACTTTTACCTCCTTGCTCCCTTTTGTTGCTCTTAGCCGCGAAAATACAACATGTCGCGATATCGCGACACTTTTACCTCCTTGCTCTTTCTCTTTGCTTTTTCCCACGAAAATGCAACATGTCGCGATATCGTGACACTTTTTCCTCCTTGCTCTTTCTCTTTGCTTTGGACCGCGAAAATGCAACATGTCGTGATATCGCGACACTTTTTCCTTCTTGCGGTGTTTTGCTTTTTCTTTGATCTTTAGCATATGGGCCACTTCGGTCTTCTTGGAAAATATGCAAAAAGGTGCATCAGCTATTTTTTTGTAGTTAGTCACTTTTTGACTAACATTCTTGGCACCTTCCGGGGGATTTTTTGCTTGCAAAAATTTTGAACCAGGCCTTTATCCATTGGGAAACGGAGTCAACAACGCAGTTGTAAAAAGAATCTTTCAGAGAAAGACAAAGAACACAGGAAAATGCACTTAGATTAAACGTGAACATTACCTCGTCAAAACTCCCTTTATACCTTAGTATCTCTATTAAAAAAAAATGTCGACTTCTGATTGGCTATGACTGAATTTTTTTTTTTGTTAAGGCCAAAAAATGGTAATATTTACAAATATTGTCTGAATATACTTATATTATACTATACATATAATTCCTTTTCTGCTTTCTCAATAGAAATATAACTTTAGGTGAAATGCATTCACCGTGATGGGAAGAACCAATCCATCTTGATCTTTCAACTCGAAAGCATTGAACTGTTTCTCTGAAACAATTTCAAATGGTCCCTCCCGAGAAAGCATCGAATTTATCATGGTTACCTGGCTTAGCTTTCTTTACATTCCATTTCAAAACCAAGTCTCCCACTCTAAATTTTTTGGCGGTTGTCTTTTTGTTGAACCATCCTTCAAGATATCTGCCATATGCTTTTGATTGTGATTGTATGATTGCTCTCTTTGTTCTTCTAACTGTAAGAGTTGCATAACTCCTGCAACTGTGTGTAGCATTTGGTCAATCTGAGGTAGCGGGTAATGATCTTTGAGTGATGCTCTGTTCAGATTTTTGAAATCTACACACAATCTGATATCTCCATTTTTCTTCTTGACTGGTACCAAGTTTGCCACCCAGGTGGAGTGTTTAACAAGGTATACTATTTTAGCTTGAAGGAGTTTTAGCAGTTCTTGTTTCATCAAAGATTCTATCTTCGGATTCATTGGTCTTTGCTTTTGCCTAAAAGGCTTAGCTCCTTCTTTTGATTCTATGGTATGTTGAATAACATCTTTATTGTACACTTTTAGATCACTATACACCCAAGCTATGATGTCAAGGAATTTTTTACACAATTCTTTGATCTGGTTCACTTCCTCTTATGTACAACTGATTCCAACCTTAATCATTTTGCCTAGATCCAACTCTACATCTTTGTATCTTCTTTTATCGACCTTGATTTTTTGGCCAATTGCTCTATCATTGTTATCAAATAGGCTTTCAAGGGTGATGAGACCCTTAGGAATATGATTGTTTTTTAACTGAATAATATCCTCTTCCTCTTCATCCTGCAGATCCCGGTTGGCTGAGAAATTCATTTCATGGATTAAGAAATCAAGTATATGTTCATAATTTTCAAAAACTTGCCAGAAAATATTTTTATCAGGCACTGAAGGCCTGTATATAAGTCTAACAGTTTTAGACTTCTGAATAACATTACTTACAGGACAAAAATTAGCTCCTACTGAAGCTAACAAATCTGCGTGGGTATTCTATTCTCTAGGGATAAAATTTATATTTAGGGCCTCAAAGGCCTCTAAGAGATCCCACACTTTGTTCCTGTAAGCCTTCAAATAATCTTGTTTACTTATACCTTTTTTGGTGACTTGATTCACAATAAGTTCTGAATCTCCATAGATGAGTAACTGTTTGATTCCCAATTTCTCGGCCTTTCTTAGCCCTAAGCACGGGGCCTCATATTCTACTTGCATTATTGGAGCAACTCCAAGTCAACCTGTAAGAGAAAACCTTTTCCTCTCCGATGGGAGAAATCAAAACTATTCCGGCACCAGCTCCATTCTTGCACCTAGCCCCATCAAAGAAAAGCTTCCACAATTGATTCACAGAACCATCCTTTTCTAGGGAGGGTATCAATTTTCTTTTTGGTTTCTCAATAGAATAGTTTCCTATTTTTGTTTCTATCATGGCATTAAAATTCTGTAGAGAAAAATCATCCTCAGCTTGGAGCTCTTCTAATGTCTCTTCCATTAGATCTTCTTCTATTGTTTCTTCAGTCATCATATTTACACGGTCAGTTTCACCAATATTTTCTACATGAAACGTAGATGGTTTCTCATTAAAAATCTTGACCCTTCTACCTTTGAAAGGTATCTCCAAATGAGAATAATCTAAGGATAAGTATCCTCCTATATTTGCTGTGAACTCTCTGGATAGACACATACCAAAATAGGGCTCCAAGTCTACGACTACTACCTCTTGTATGACTGTCATCTGAGGCATTTTATGCAGCCATATGGGAATATCCTTTATCACTCCTATAGTTTTTACTGGAGTACCATCTAACTGTAGGATGCCTGCATTGCTCCTAGTGTACTCCATTCCCATAATATCACATACTACTTTGGGTATCACAGTGGTAGCAGTGCCTGAATCTATCATGCAGTTGTGGACAACCCATCCTTCCATTTGAAGGGACAAATAAAAGGGTGGTGGCCTGTTCTTACCAGTGGTAGACGTCAAGTTCATTAGAACCATTTTTGAAGATGATGCAGTCCCACCTCCATTTTTCATTGTTCTTAGGGATTCTTGTAGGAGATCGATTTGACCTAGGATTTGAAGAGCATCATGCATACTTGCCTTAGAAGGAGTCTTTTTCATTTCCTCTACTATACTAAATGTAGGTGAATCAACTATTCTTTCTCTTTCTTTGGCAAAAGTTTCATATTTATTTTTGTATCCCTGGGTAGCTTCAGTTCTTTGCCTTTTTGTCAGCGAGGGGAATCTCAACCTTTCCCTAGCCTGTTCTTGGGTTTCATTTTCCCCCCGAGGAATAAATTCTTTGTGTGTTTCTTGCCCTTGAATTTTGGCTGGAAACTGATATTTTCTTTCTTGAGGGAGACTTCCCTTAGGAGTTTCTTTGGGAACTTCCTTGGGAGCAGGGGAAACATTCAATGGCTGAAGCTCTTTAGGGTCTACTTGTAGTGGTTTCTTAGCTGATCTTGTCAAAACTAAAACCTGTTCTACTGTAGGCATCATGAAGTTGTGGTCATCCTCTCTAATTATATTTACATGGCCTTTCATTTTTTCTTTACTCTTTTCAACTGCTATACTTTGTACATAATGTTGGTGTATCATACACGAACTTTCCCCATGTGGATCGTTACATGTAGTACACCAAAATTTAGAATCAGTGGGAGGCTCCTCGGCCTCCACTGTCTCATTTGTATATACCGTGCTCGGTCTCTCTTGTCCCCTATTGCTTGATTGTGCTGCATCTCTCGTTACCTGAGGGAACCTCCTTGGCAAAAAATTCCTTTCAGCCTCTCTCTTTTTCATGGATGCCATTTCATTTGACAATGTCTTCATTGTATCAATTATGGTCGTGTATTGATCACTGGGGGGAGCTAATGCAAGGGGTGTAGCTGGTAATGCAAGGAATGTAGGAGGTGCGACTATAGATGGGAGAGCCTACGTTGATGGGAGTATAGGCAGTTTAGAAATTGATGCTTGGGAAAGCTCTGGTAAAATTGGCAATAGACATTTTGATGGATATATTTTTGTAGCGATGAGATCAGCTTCGCCCTTTGCTGCCTCTACATAGATCCCAAGAAAAGTGGTTACAAGGGATTGCCTTATTATCATACTGAGATATGAATCAAAAGCCCTTAAATAATAGCATATAGCTTGTTATTTCGTGGGCTTTAGGCCTTACGGTACTCTATCATGAGTTCTGGTAAATTTGATGTTGAAATCTTGGATTTCTTCTTCTAGATGCCTCTCAATGATAGTGAATTGATTCAGCAATGTGAAAGGATCCGCATGTATATTAAATTCATCGACCAGATGGCTGAAAAGTACTACCCAAGAAGTAATGGATCCAGCGGGAAGCGCTTTGTACCAATAGAGCATCTTTCCTTTCAAAGATATAATCAACAATCTGACCATTACATCTTCCTGAGTGATGTTGTAAATAGATGCTAGCGCTGATACATCTAAATAGTGCTCATCTACTATTTTTCCTGTTCCATCAAAGGTCGGTAATGCTTTTAGTGCAGCTTGTGGAATTTGGTGGTGTGTTCCCAAGTTCAAAGGGCCAGTTTGATTCCACACAAGATGCGCTGGGGTAGGGGCGGCTACCATGATTGCTAAAGGAGTTACAACCACTATGGGATTGCTTGCAGATGCTCCTACAATGGGTGTTAAAGAGGTGCTAATGGTGTCGGGTGGATTTGATCATGCGGCTAGCATAGGGTGTGCTTTTAGGCTTTCGAGATGTAGTTCAAAGAACTCGATAGGTTCTTCAGAGTTTCTAGCTTGGGATCTGGTTATCATATGGCTATATAACCAGAAGGTTTTTAGACAAGGTCTTTCTTTTATGGTCTAAATTGCAATAGAGTCGCCAGGTAGTTTTTCTTGATATTTTTAAACAAAAAGGCTCTTAAGGTAAAACACCAAAACTTATACAATACTGTGGGATTGTTGGTCCCACCGGGCATGCCAAAAATTGTTGGAACAAAATCTGCCTTCGGTTAATAGTGTTGCGCCTTAGACTTTGCCAACATTGAATAGACAGATCTTGCTTGAGATCATCTATCTAGTCTCCAGAGAAGGCTGGTTCCTTTGAGTTTTTTAGAGAAAAGGGGAACAAGAGATAAGGGAAATATAGCCTAAGCTAGAACTTTTATATGGTGCAGATTAGACAACAACAAAGATAGATTTACTTACTTCTATCCAAAGCATTTAAACACATTTCCATGCAGAAATTATATAATTTTAGATATGATTTCTAATATTTCATTTAACATGCGTATATATTAGATTCTTATTCCAGCAATATGATTTATGTATTGCAAAATTTCAGATATAAGAACAAACTCAATTTACAATTCAATATTGTAAGCAAAAATAAAGAACATTAATACATACACTTGCACGATATGAACCAGAAGCCAATGGGAGATGTGATTTTATTGCTTGTATTCGAAGTACGTACATTCAGTCTTGTAAACATCCAAGAGCTGACCCTTTTTTTGGAGTTGCTCACCCCTATATATACCCTAAAAGAGTATCTTTTTCTAAGTACATCTTACTTATTTTACAAGCAATCATCTGCAGTTTCTAATAATACATAACAAGTCTTCTATGAATTAGATATCTTCTCTGTAGATTAGATCCTAGATGAGCCTATCACATTTTCAATCATCTGTAAAGACTGCTCTATCCTAGATTTCTGATAATCATGTCAGAAATCACTTCTTGGTGTCAGTGCATGCCTTTGATTACCAAAAATACATTTTATTCCTTTACAGTTGGCGTGTCGCGAAATCGTGACATTCTTTCCTTGATTTGCTCTTTTGTCGCCTCCAGCCGTGAAAATGAGACATGTCACGAAATCATGACATTCTTTCCTTGTTTTGTTCTTCTGTCGCTTCCAGCCACGAAAATGAGACATGTCACGAAATCGTGACATTCTTTCCTTGCTTTGCTTTTCTACCGCTTCCAGCCACGAAAATGAGACATGTCACGAAATCGTGACATTCGTCTCTTGCTTTGCTCTTCTGCCGCTTCCAGCCGCAAAAATGAGACATGTCACGAAATCATGACATTCGTCTCTTGCTTTGCTCTTCTGTCGCTTCCAGTCATGAAAATGAGACATGTCATGAAATCATGACATTCTTTCCTTGCTTTGCTTTTCTGCCGCTTCCAACCATGAAAATGAGACATGTCACGAAATCATGACATTTGTCTCTTACTTTGCTCTTTAGCTACCTCCCACCATGAAAATGAGACATGTCATGAAATCATGACATTTCTATGTCTTCAGCTCTTTTGCCGCTTCTAGCCATGAAAATGAGACATGTCACGAAATCGCGACATTATTTCCTTGCTTTGCTTTTCTGTCGCTTCCAGCCGCGAAAATGAGACATGTCACGAAATCGTGACATTCGTCTCTTACTTTGCTCTTTAGCTGCCTCCTACCGTGAAAATGAGACATGTCACGAAATCGCGACATTTCTATGTCTTCAGCTTGATTCTTCTTCTTGCATCGCGAAAATGTGACATGTCGCAAAATCGTGACACTTCTACCTCTTTGTTCTCTTTTGTCGCTTTTGGCCACGAAAATGCAACATGTCGCGATATCGTGACACTTTTTCCTTCTTGCTCTTTCTCTTCTCTTTAGCCGCAAAAATGTAACATGTCGTGATATCGCGACACTTTTGCCTCTTTGCTCCCTTTTGTTGCTCTTAGCCACGAAAATACATGTCGCGATATCGCGACACTTTTGCCTCCTTGCTCCTTTTTGTTGCTCTTAGCCACGAAAATACAACATGTCGCGATATCACGACACTTTTGCCTCCTTGCTCCTTTTTGTTGCTCTTAGCCGCGAAAATACAACATGTCATGATATCGCGACACTTTTGCCTCCTTGCTCCCTTTTGTTGCTCTTAGCCGCAAAAATACAACATGTCGCGATATCGTGACACTTTTGCCTCCTTGCTCCTTTTTGTTGCTCTTAGCTATGAAAATACAACATGTCACGATATCGCGACACTTTTACCTCCTTGCTCCCTTTTGTTGCTCTTAGCCACAAAAAATACATGTCGCGATATCGTGACACTTTTACCTCCTTGCTCTTTCTCTTTTCTTTTTCCCGTGAAAATGCAACATGTCGCGATATCGCGACACTTTTTCCTCCTTGCTCTTTCTCTTTGCTTTGTACCGTGAAAATGCAACATGTCGCGATATCGTGACACTTTTTCCTTCTTGCGGTGTTTTGCTTTTTCTTTGATCTTTAGCATATGGGCCACTTCGGTCTTCTTGGAAAATATGCAAAAAGGTGCATCAAATTTTTTTATGTAGTTAGTCACTTTTTTACTAATAGTGACTTGCCTAGGTAAAAAATTACCAAAGGTGACTTGCTTGGATCTAAAATAACTTTCAATTATGATAGACTATGCTCATGTAGAATTCAATTTTGTCAAAGGCAAGTTCAACCAGGTATCTCCTCATATTTTCCTTTATCTCCCCCTTCTCATATTTCCCTCCTATTTTTGTTTTTGTATCCTATATGCTTGTATATCTCTCCACACTTACCAACATTTCCATTTTCTAAAACCCATGCCTTTCTTGCTTCTTATAATTTCCTACTCCTAAACACAGTGGATTATGCCTAGTTTTGTACTTGAATGAGATATAAGATAGATAGGGTATCCTTTCTAGTTTTATCATTCATATAAAATAGATGCTCAATAAAACCCTCAACATTCACATCCATCAAATTTATGCATTTCCGTTCCATATTCTCCATTTTGCAATTTTTGTATCCCCGATTACTTAAAGTGTTTCTATATTTTAATTATCCAATTGTAGATTGTTTATCTTCTAGATCTCTTCTCAATGTTTTCATTACTCCATATATAAGGATTACTAGGTTCTATATTTTTGCAAGCAAAAATCCCTAGAAATCACCAATAATGTAGGTCAATATTTTCACCTGCATTCACAAATACTTGCAAATCTAGTTAGATTGTAATTTTGCTTAAGTTCTTTCATCATATTGTTAAGGAATCAACACAACTACACTAAAAACATATTTTAATAATAAACTAAATATTGGATTAATTTCCATATGAATATTTATCTACAAAGAAAAAGTGGAAGACTAGCCAAAATATCATAGGACAACTTACTACGCAATGTTACCTAGTCAAACATAAAGGTTCGCTAAGGCAAGGTAATACAAACTATAGAGTAGTGCCAAATTATTATTTTTTTCTAAAGCATGAGGTTTTGGCATATAGAGGTAAGAGACAAACATTTCTAGAATATGCATGGTAAAATTTTCGTATTAAACATTCATTAGGATATATATATAATTTTTTGCTAAGGAAAAAGCATCTAGTATAAATTAATGGTTCAAACTCTTGAAGTAGTTGACATCATCCTAGGTGTTGAGAATATCCATTGTCTAATATATTGCTAGATCAAAAATATTATCAAGTGTGGAGCCTCATACAGCAACGGGCTAAGCTTTTTGAGGTGTTAACATCATCCATTATGGTTAAAATACTAACATATTATATTCAAAATGGAACTCTTCCAAGAACAAAATATGGCTAAGTATGAATAGTAACCTAGAATATGGTCAGACTTAAAAGGAATTTCATGTCATCAACAGATATGAAAATGTCTAGCACTAAAATATATAATCAAACTCAAAATTTTGCTAAGGCATATATTTTGGCACAAAGTAAGCTAAACCAACAATATCCCAACCGAGCTCTTAAGTTCTAACATTCAAAATAAGGCTCTTAAACCTATTCCAATCAACAATATCAATGTGTGCCAACAAACTACCTAGACTCATGATTGTGAGAAGTCTCAATAGCTAGAGGCATCTCCATAATACACCTATCCCTTTATATTTAACTTAGCTATAAAGGAGAGTAGGATAAATTAAACTTATCAAAATATGCTTGGGTATATGATAGTGTAGAGTGAACATCAACTTCTTAGAAAGAATATGAGCTAAATAATTAATAAATCATAATTAAAATAGATAGGCTTATATATGCTAAAAGTGATGCCCACTCCATAAAATCACCTTGAAAATATTGCATGAAGTATCCATGTAAGGATTCTAAGCTAACAAATTGAAATGTAAATATATAAATAGTAAAATATAGCTTGGAACAAGGTTTGACTCTTTAGCTTTTACAATTGCATAAGTTTTAAGATTGATGGCTATATACCTATTAATTAAGATTGAAGTAATTTTTTGTCTTTATTTGGAGATGTTTTCAAACATGGATGTGTGAGAATTTCATTGATAAAGAATTTCTATTAAATTTTGAAATGATAGTATATTTTGTTAAATTTATTTTGCTATTTGGATAACTCCCTAGATTGTTGTTTGTTTAATCTCTAGAATGCTTAGTTATGGATGTGCTGAATCAATGCTCTATAACATTAAAATATATATGATCTATTAGGTAATTTAATTTAGTTAAGGGAATGAAACTCTCATGCACTTATGTTTCGTGTTGTTGGAGAATATCAACCAATTTTTATCTCTATCTTCTAATATTTTTTCCATTTCTTTCTTTAGTCTTAAACCCCTTTGTTGGATTAGCTAGTATCACAAGAACTAGCCTACTCCAGAGGCTTACCCAAAATCTATTTTGGGTCTTCCAATATTGGTTAAGGTCTTAAGGGTACACCTCATTCATCAATGTATATTTTATATCAAGAATTCATATTTTTATTAATCCTACCATTTGAACTAATCAATTGCTATATTGTTTTCTCATTAAGGTGAGTAGCATATGCCAAGGGATTCATTTCATACAAGTCTATGTAGAACTATAACAAGTTATTAAATTGATTTCATCACTGTGTAGAGCTTAAAAGAAATATAAAAAGTGCTTCAATTATTTTGTATGAATAAGTAATAGATTGTGGAAGGATGGATAAATAAGCATTTGGAAAAAAGAATTGGATGTTTTCTTCCACTATCTATAACTTGGATTTCTAATTAACAAATTAGAATTTTCCAACTAGATTGATCTAATTGGTTGAATTTCCTAATATATATATAAATAATTTTTTGACAAGTTCACAACTGATGGGGCTCAAACTAATGATCTTTCCCACACAAGTGATTGAATAAGCCAATTTGCCCGTATACGCTTTCAAATTGGATAACTTTCTCCTTGTTAAAAAAACTTGCCTTTATTACAAGAATTAAAATATTAAGGCTCAATCCCTAGACCTGTCAACCATAATTTAGCATCCTAAACATTGTTTTATTCCATCAAATGAAGCTAGAAAGTGAATACATCGATCACCAATAATTAATTTTAGCAAAACGTATGTATACCTATAACTTTATAGCCCATGAAAACATGTATTTCTATTGATTTATCTTCAAAAGGGGTGCTATAATGGATTGAATATATAACCTCACCACTATTATTAAGCTAAATAACCATTGTTATTCTAATCATGATTGAGGTTAGGGAGGAGAAAGCATAGTAATTCTATAGGTTTCATACCTTGTAAAGCATCACAATACAAAATGTATCATCTTTGGGTTTTAAACCAGATACCTCTAGCATCCAAAATTGGTAACTAACCACTATTCTAAAGTTTTAGTTTTTGTTTTATCAAAGTTCCCATAATTTTGAAGGTCAAGGGAGGCACTTTTTCTAGCATTTATACCACCTATAGAATAGTGACTTCTCATAATTTAGATCCTTAACACAAAAATATTTTGGAGACTCAAACTCATAGTGGGATGTCTTCTAGACAAGGGGCTTACCACCATGCCAATATTTTATGTGTTATTGGACTTAGTCTTGTTGGGACTTAATATGTGACTAAAACAAAGTAAAATAATTGAAGAAGTGAAGTAAACCTAAAACTTCAAGGTATATAGTGAGGGTGTCTATCACTATGCTTTGCCTTAGAATGCATCAAATAATTGAGCATATATTTTGAAACATAATACATATTAATATGTTGAAAAATACAATGTGCACACGTGGATGAAGATTGATTTAAATATTGGTGGCAATTAGAATTTAAAAGTTCAAATTGCACATTCCTTCTAATAACTAGTATATTTTGAGTGCTTCTTCAATTACTTTGAAAGTGAATATCATATTTTGTAACTGAGTGATGCAAATTTGATATTTTCTCTAATACCATACCTATATTCACAATAATTTCTAAAAACGTTTGGAAATATACATTCACTACAATCATATGTAGAAAATATGTAAGATTGAAATAAATATAACATGTTAAACAAGAGAGGGATATGACATAAATGAAAATAAGTAATAAGAGATGGATGCACATAGGCACCCCATAATATCTCACATATCATACACTGATACAATGGATCAATTACTGGATATATTTATAGTAATAACAAATTCCAAGTTCGTTATCAACTTCAAGCTAGCATATCTTGGCTTGAAGGTTAAATTACAATATAACTAATGAATTAAACTCTTTAATCAAGGTTAGTAACATAGGTGGTTTAACCAATATCACTTAGTATTAACCCATAAAACCTACTTGTAGGCTTATAAAATACATCAAATCTACTTAAAGGCTTACATAAATGATGTCCAAAGGCTTACATAAGTTATGGCCATAAGATTATGAGAATAACACCCATAGAATCACATAAAGACTCACCCATGTGCTACATCAGCAATTCCTATGAGCACTCTCTAACACTTTTGGCCTTGGCCTAATAAGATCATACTCAAATACTTCAATATTAAATACATACCTATAATAATCAATAAAGAAGAATATGTAACTATAATAAAACTAAATGAAATTTATATAAAATAAATCTACATTTTGATAGTTATATATACATAAATTCCATTTTAAAATGATATGAAATAACCCATATTTATTGTGCAAAGTTGTGTTGATGACATTTTCAATGCAAAAATGATATATATAACTAATTAAATTTTATATATTATAAATATATATTCCAATACATACAGCTCCATAAATGTTGATTAAAAAATTATATATTATGACCTAATTTTAATATCTTCAAAGTCATACCAATGACTTGTCAACAATAAACCTTTATGTTTCTAAATTATATTAGAATTTCATTCTTTTACACTATCGCTCTTTCACAATTTATTCTTTTAAATTGTCTTGTAGATATTCCTTATAAAAATTAATATATAATTTATATTATGCCAATTGATGCCACTTTCTTCACCTTGAATTTTGACTTGATTTGTTCCTTTATACATTTCATGAAATTATACATTGTGATATCTTATTGTTTGCATATTCTTGATTTATTCTAAAATTTGTTCGAATTAATTTCCCACCTCTCGTTACAAAGGGGTATCTTTGAAACTTTTTTAAAGTGAAAAATCCTTCATTTGAGCCATCTTTTACAATAATTTAATTCCCTTAATTTAACTTAGGGTTTTTCAATGACAAACTATTTATGTATTTTTCAATTAATAAATATTTTATAATTTTATGGTATATATGACATTAAAATTTATATTTGCATATTCTTTTTGTTTTATGGATTGTTTGATCTAAAACTTAATAATAATTAATTTTGACGTATAATTCGAAATATATAGGGTGATACATATCCACATATACATAGTTAAGTCTTGCTCTCTAAATTTTAGTGCTTTAATGTTGAACTCCCCTAAAATATTACTAATATTTCATTAAATTATATTTATTAATAAATTGATACAAAGGTTAAAAAAGGGCTAAAACTAGAAACCTATATATATATAAACAATTTTGTTCCACAATTAATATTTATATAAACCATGGGCCACGATACATTATTTATTCCAAACTATTGAAGTGGATAAGTTGGTTAAAGAAACAAATCCTTCGAAAAGCAAGTCCATAAATAATGTGAATTCATTTTCACTTCCTTTCCTTTCACTTTTAAATCTTCAAAAAACTAGATAATATAATTTGAACTTACATATTAACCCTCTATTTTATATATATCTATATTTGATTTATTAACAACATTATCTTTAAAAAGCTAATAAGAAAATATTATAATGTTATAATTTTAGTAATAATTTATTTTCATTCTCAATATTATCAGTACGAAGTGAGATTCCAAACCTTATATTAACCCTCTATATTTAATATATTAACAACATTATTTTTAAAAAGCTAATAAGAAAATATTATAATGTTATAATTTTAGTAATAATTTATTTTCATTCTCAATATTATCAATAGGGGGCGACATTCCAAACCTTATTTAAAAAAAAAATGAATGAACGAATCTTATGAGGAAAATATAGAGGAAAATAAATGACCCTCTTATTAGCCACGAGAAGATAGAACAACAACATACTAATAAAAAACTATTTCATTCACTCTAAAAGTGGGTGCCAACAAGCATCTCATTTGAATTTGATAATTTGTGGCTCTTAAAAGTTAAAAATCACACCATCTTGCTCAATATGAACCACCTTCCATAATTTGAGGATGATAGGAAAGGCATATTATCTTCTTCTTCCTTCATTATCTAATTGAGTTAATTCCACTGGGAAGTTATTTGACCAAATTGACAGGTTGTCCTTATATAATCCCAAATTAGCTAGAAAATCTATAAACTTGTTACCTTCCCTAAACACATGATTGAATTAGATAGATTCCATAGTTTGAGTAATCTTATCAACTTCTTCTATCAAATTTGAAATATTCCAAGTTGGAAGATGATTCCCTTTGACCATATTAATAACATTAAGAGAATATCCTTCAATAATAATCTTCCTATAATCCAAAGAAATCATCTACAAAACACCTTGAAAAAGTGCTCTGGCTTTCGTCACTTGGCTATTATGGCTTTCGATATTTCTAGCAAAAGCTAGCAAAATTTGACCATTAGAGGCTCAAATTTTCTTTGGATGCCCCATCAAAGTTTAGTTTCACCCAACTAGGGGTGTAGGTTCCCAAATTGTATCTACCTAAGAAGACTGGTTATTCCTAGGAGTAATTGATAGAGGATATTTAAATTCTAGAATATTTTCAAGCTCTAATTCCTTACTGAGAGATCCCTCGCCCAAATAAAATACATCCACAATATCAAAAATAGCAACTACAACCCTAAAAAACACTAAATTCATAGTGTGGGAATTATTCTTGAAGACCCTAGATTTTATTTCTTTATAGATGCACCACCAAAAATGTGGTAGATCATAGGACCGAAAGGATCAGAGGTGAGGAAAGAGGAAAGGGGAGTTCCACTGATCCACAAAAGTGGTCAACTCTCTAGGTAAGACCCAATCCAAACCCACATGGCTCAACAAGTACTTCCCATGAAAAAGTGCACATGGAGAAGAGGTGCTTCAAATATTCTTCCACCATACCACACAAATAGCACATATTAGGGACCACTAAACCTCTTTTTTGAATATTATCCAGGGTCGAGCACTTTTTTTGAACCACTAGATAAAATAAGATATTAAATTTGGGTGTAAGGACTTTCTACCACACATTTTGAACAGGAAAATGGGGATCATCATGAGCATATAATAAATTATAAGTTGATTTAATAGAGAAATACCCATCATTTTTAGCATCCCAAATCATATTGTCCTACTTATTTTAAAAAGGTAAAATGATCCACTTCAAAAGTTCATGAAGGGCTTTATAGGCAATGTCTTCCTTCAGCAATAGTCAAGGGAAATCAAGGGGCTTCCAAAAGTTTTTACCATCCACCACCTCAATATAATTGTTGACCTTTGACCCAAAGATCTATCTCAAAATAGGCTTAGCCTAAATAAAATTTGTATAACTATTTAAAGGTATTCCAACCACCGATTATCATTCCAAAAATTAATATTCTGGTCATTTCCTATAAGCCAACATCCCATCAATAGGATATTTGTATGAATTTTGACAATGATTCTCCAAAAGGTAGAGCATTATGATGCATTGGGATCAAATATGATGAAATCCTCATTATTTAAATATTTGGCTTTCAGAATTTGCACACAATTCAAATTTTCATTTTGTGCTAATCTTCATCCCTATTTGGCCAGAAGTGCTTGATTTATAATTTTCATTCTTCTTAGCCCCAAAACTTCCTACTCTTTTTTACTCCAAATTTGGTCCCAAGCAACCACAGAGAATTTCTTCTTATCTTGTGATCCAAACCAGAGAAATGAATATTGAATTTGCTTAAGTTTCTAAAGAATTTTCCCTGGAAACCTAAAAATGGAAATCAAATAGACCTGTATCATCTGAAGAGTGGAATTTACTAATATGTCTTTACCAGCTTGGCTTAAGGGCACCTATTTACATCCAGTGAGTCTCCTTTGAACTCTTTCCACAACTGAATCCCAATGAGAAGCTTTAACTCCACCCTTAAACATTGGCAATCCCAAACACACAAATGGAAGGGAATCTATCTCACAACCCAATATCTAAGCAATTTTTCTCTACATCCTTGGGGGAGTGTTAAAGAAAAAGATTCTGGTTTTCCTAAGATTCAGTTTTTTTCCTGCTACTTTCTCAAAATCTGAAAGGATATCTTCCATAACTCTAGTTTGATGGATCGAGACTAAAAAATATAACAAAGTGTCATCGACAAACTAATGGTGATAAATTGGGTCTATATTGATTGTTGGATTAATCCTTGTTAAAGTTCAAGTGACTTTCAGAGCTCTCCCCAAGGATTATGCCAAAAAAATACACATATATGGGGATAAAGGATCCCCCTACTAGATGTCCCTACAACTATTCAAGTAGCCAACCAGGGATCCATTAATGATAAATGAAAATTTTGTAAAGGAAATGTAGGCCTTAATCAAATTAATCCAGCTTGTACTAAATCTAAACTTAGGATTTGAAGTAATAAGTCCCACACCCTATCATATGATTTATCTATATCAAGTTTCAAGAAGGTTCCCAACCTACCACTCTTGTCAACTAAGTGGATGAGTTCATCCAATATGATTATACTATCAAGGATTTTCCTACCCACCACAAAACTGCTTTGAGGATGACCAATAATATCTGGAAGAAGACCTTTCATTCTATTTTCTAAGGATTTTGTAAAAAAATTGAATAGTGTATTACAAAGACTTACAGTTCTAAAGTCTTTGAACTCCTTAGCTTCCTTTGTCTTGGTAATGAGCACAAGAAAGGTGGAGTTGATATCCTATGGAATTACCTTCAATGATTGGATTTCCCTCAATGCTTCACAAACATATTTCCATATTATGAGCCAAAACTTTTGAAAAAATATTGAAGGGAAACTATTTAGGCTTAATGCCTTAAGACCTCCCATGGAGAATACAACAATCCTAATTTCATTGTCACTAAAAAGTGCATCTAGCCCTAAATTTATTTCTTTTGAAACTAGAGCAAGAATATTTTACAATTATCTATCCTCTACTTGAATGTCCCTAGCTTCTCTCAAACATAGGAGTATTTTGAAGTATACAACTACTTCATCCCTAATTTCCTCAATGTACTTAGAAATAGACCCATTGGATTTTAGGATTGCCCTATTTCTATTGTTTCTCCCGTGCCTCAAGGTAGAGGTATGAAAAAGCTTTGTATTCCTATCACCTTCCTGAAGCTAGAGGGATCTAGAATTTTTGCAACAAAAAAAAAATCCTCTTCAACTAGAGAGTTTTTAAACTTTGATAACAACTCTTTGTCTTTTATTCTATCTCTTTTAGTCACTCCTAAAGATTCAAATAAAGTTTCAAACTCCTGAAGTTGGTCTAAAATTTATTTTTTCCTCCTGAATATATCACCAAAAATATATTTATTCCATATTTTAAGGTTGGTCTTAACATATTTCATCTTGGATGAGAAATTAGTGATCCCAAGAAAGCACGTGGTCACCATTCCTTGATTTTTGTTTCTAGGTATTGATGTTGCAACCATATAGCCTCAAATCTAAATGGCTTGGGAAAGAAGCTTTGATTTTGATTATTCTCCAAAATTAAAGGGTTGTTGTCTAAGCCTATTTTGGATAAATAATAGAGGATAGCATATCCAAAAAAGAAAATATATTCCTTCGATATTAACACTCTATCCAACTTAATTTGAATATTCTAACTCCCTAGCCATCGGTTACTCTAGGTATACTTGGATCCTTTTATATCCATGTCCATAAGCTCTTGATTATTAACAAAGGAGGTAAACTCTTCCATGCTTCTCATGTACACTTTAGAACCACATATTTTATCAGATGAGTATGGAGGAGTATTAAAATATCCTCCTAAAACCCAAGCTTCTCCTCTAAAAACCTCTCCCATTAATCTCAAAGAGTCCCAAAGGATCGCCCTATCAGGTCTCGAGTTAGAGACATAAATATTAGATGCATTCCATCTAGATATTTACTCCTTAAAATAAAAAGGATATTAATCACCCTATCATATATCATCAAAATTGACCCATCCAACTTAGTAGGGTCCCATAGGCAAAGGAGGCCCACAAAAGCTCCATTTGAAAATTTTACCACAAAACTAGATTCCTTTCAGATTACATTTTTAGTTATCTCTACATTATGTCTATCCATATTTATCTCCTGAATAAGAAGAATTTCTAATAACACCTCTTTCCTAAAGGACACCAAAAATATGTTCTTTTTAGGCCCATTAAAGCCTCTTATATTAAATGAAAGTATTTTCATTTACAATGTTTAGTGTCTTTTCCCCCATTTGATGATTGGGGTGACCTACAAAAAGTCTCCAACTTAAGTTGTTTGCTTTTTTTGTCCTTATATTTTTCAAAATTCAATTGATACTGAATTCCATCCACAATATCTAATTCTCTCTCTTGGATTATAACCACTTTATTAGAGGGTTTTCTTACATTTTGGTTTACTTTGATGTCCATAAGACCTTTTTGGGTGATTCTAGTTTTGGGTCTAGATTTAGATGCTTAGGAAGAGCCCTCTCCAAATAACGAAGAATTTTTTAGCTCAAATAGGGTTGGATACCCCTGCTTAGGGGCTACAACTTCACTAGGCTTCTGAGGGAGGTTGATTTCCTCTAAAAATTGCTCTTGAGAAGCCATATATTGATAAGGGTTTTACAAAAAAATATGAAGGAATGAGAGTTTTCATGACTAGGAATTTCATACTTACCTGATTGAGACTCCTAATGGGGACTTATTCCATTGAATAGAATACCATTATACCTATCTCATTAACCTCCACAAATATAATATGATACATTATTCTTTCTCCCATATCTAGTTCATTCAACACTAAGGGTTTAGATTGAGATTTCTCATCAGGTACCGCTTGACCCTAACTCAAATCGACTGGTTGTTTGGTCTATTTTTTTTCTTTCAACCTCTTGGAGATTTACATAGGCATGACCTAGAAAGATGGTCAAATTTCTTGCATAAAGAATATTTAGTGGGTCTATTTCATAAATTATTGATTGATACCAAGGACCCTGACTAGAAATAAGTTCTATATGATATGGTAGCTCAACCTTTGGATTAGCCATAATGCACATCCTAATGAAAATCATCCAAAACTACCCCTTCCTCCTTACCAGCAAGCCTACCACTATTCTAAACACTTCCAGCTCTCCCTCCATCCTTTATCCATCCAATACTCCCCCCACCTACACTCCACCATCTTCCCTACTCTTAGATGCCCGACCACTCTATTCCACCACCTTCTCGCCTTCACCCATTTTCCCTATTCCACACCATATTTTAATGTTCTATAAATGAACTATGAGAGTTGTGTACACTATCAATAATATTAAATTCATGCAAACATCTTAAAATTAATTAAAATATTTTTAATGGAAAAGGTGGGTATAAAAGGAAAATCTCAACTTATATACAAAACGTATTTATTTCAAAATTTTACTATATTTTACGTATAATATTTTTAAAATCATTTTGACATTTATGGTATCGAACCATGGCCATGGTCCTCAAATAGCTACCACTATCAAAGATAAACCATAATTAATACTAATTTTGGTTTTAAATGTTTATTACTTAGTGTATAATATAAAACCATCTCTAAAGAATGAATCTTTAATTAATTTATTATTTTTTAAGTTTTAATTTATTTAGAAAAACTAAAAATTATTCATACATTATTTATAATTTATTATTAAAAATTATTTATATAAAAAATAAAGTAATTTTTAACTTAAAATGACCATGGAAAACACTTTTTAATGGGAAAAAAATACCCCATGTGAGAAGTTTGGAGTTGCCTAAGAGGATATATAAAGAATTAAAATAAGGTTTTAGAAGATAGGGTAGAGGTCTATCAATAGTAAATATCACAACCAAGAATGGGAGAAATAGGTACTTTGGTACCAAATTCTCTAAACGAAGGAATCTCATTTCGGGATAAGCTATGTAGAACCCAAGATAGCTTCAATGACTATCAAATACAAGAAAATAAAATCATAAACACCATGGGAAAGCAATAAAAGGAGGATTATCTACCTAGGAGGGTGAACGGATGTCTACCACAAGCAAAAGAAATACTAGTATTGGAAATAGTTGAGGACTAGATAACTAAGGATATTGTTTATAATTCAAAACACAACCAGATAGGTAAATTCATGGGTTTCAAACCGTCTATGCACTTGCTCCACACATGGATAAGGAAACACAGGAATATGGAAGGAGAATACAAAATTCTAACTCTTCCGAATGGGTATTTTTTGTAGAGTTCACATTGGTGGAAGATCAACAAAACGTATTTGAGGGAGGGTCGCATCATCATAGGCTAGTGGGACTGTTATTACAGTCATGGAAGATGGGATACCTAAGGGTGGAACCAACTACAGTACCACTAATGGTAAGATTATTTACTCTTCCCTTGAATTTTTAAAAGAGGAGGTACACCAGGAAATAGGCAACTTACTAGGGCATTATCAAGGTAGATCAAGAGAAACATTTTTAGGAGGATCAACAATGTTTTCTAGGGTTTGTTTAGAAATGGACCTTAGAAAACCTCTTCCAATAGAGATAGACCTAAAAATAGAGGATTTTATTTGGTGCCAACAACTAGATAATGAGGCTATTCCATTCAGATGTCAGGTGTGCCACACTCATGGATATATGGTGAGAATGTGCCCAACAGTTAAGGATCATCAATATGAACAAGAGGGGATAAAAGAAAATATTAATATGGCAGGTCAATATCTTTAGCAAAAGATAAATAAAAAGGAAGGGAAAGGCCCAACAAACTCTGAGGGCTTTCAAAAAGTAAGATAAGACCAAACAAAAGAAATGAGGATAGTAACGAGAGACAAGGAGAAAGAGTGGTAAGAACAAACAACAAATATGAGATATTCAAACAACTAAAAAACATGGAAATAGTAGGAGATTTTAAAATGGAATGGTTAGAGGAGGCTACTGAGCAAGTCACACCAGTTGACCAGGAACAATATTCCAATCTAGTATCAGGGAACAAGCAAGGAGCAAAACCAGATACAACCTCTTTCATGGAAGAGGAGATTTGACCCATGATGGATATTGTAGGAGGGAAAATAGAGCAAAGTATAATTTTGACATAGGAAATAGATATGAAAGAAGCAAATAAGAATAAATAAATCCCTACTCTAGGGATTCATCAAGTGGAGAAGAAACAAAAATTGAACCAATCTGCAGGTAGGAAGTCAAACAAAGAAAATATGGAGGAACAAGGAAGATATTTGAGCTAGAATGGAAAGGTAAAATCAATGGCTTATTTTTTTCTCCTAATTATCAATGATATTAATCACTTGGAATGTGAGGGATTTAGGAAGTCACCCCAGACAAAATATAGTCAAAAATATTATCATAGATATGAGTCCAAATATAATTTTGTTACAGGAAACCAAATGCAAGGAGAAGAATTACAAAAAATAATTAGGAGAATATGGCAAAAAGGAAAGATCCTTACTCAATCAGTACAGTGGAAATCAGGTGGATTGACCACAATGTCAAATCACCAACTACTTTTAGATATAGGGGGAGCCTCTATGAGAGGGGTGTTAATGGTCCAATTACAAAAAAAGTAAACTAGGAAAATTGGAACTATAGTTTATTTTTATGGAGCATAGAAAGTTAGATTACAGAGGGATCAATGGGTAGCCATTCAGAATTTTAGAGACAAATACCGAAGGACCAATGGATTGTGGGAGGATAATTAAATGCAAATCTTAGAATAGAGGAAAAATAAGGAGGTAGAGCAATACTGGAGAAAAAGGACAGGTTTTTTTAACAATAACATGTCAAATGAATCTAATAGATATACCAGTTGTGGATAGCTGAATGACCTAGACAAACAAAAGAAAGGAAGGGAAGACGATAAAATCTTTCTTGGATTATTTCTTCAAGGGTGAGTAATTACATTTGAATACCAAGCATCAAGCGAGGTTCATGGATAGGCTTTCTTCATATCATTTTCTAGTAAGCCTAACAATAGAATAATATAATTGTAAAGTTACAGGAACTTTTAAATTTGATCTATGTTGGTTGAAAGATGAGGAGTTGGGGGACTGCATATAGGAATGGTGGAAATTAGGGAAACCAATTTTTGGGACAACCTAATTCAAAATATACAAACAATTGAAATATGTAAGGACCCAACTAAAGGAGTGGATTAAACAGAAGAATAAAATAACTAGAATCCCAAAAGAACAAAATCAAGGATCAAAAGGAGAATATTGCTCAAGAGATAAGACAAGGAACTATTATGGAATACCTAGTGCAATGTGAGGCAAAAATTATTAGAAGAGAGGAATATTTGGAGGAACAAGAAGAAATCTATTGGAGGCAAGGCTCCAGAATCACATGGTTAAAGGAGGGAGACCAAAACATAATATTCTTTCATAAGATAACAACAACCAAGAGATAACAAAATAGAATTATAGATCTTACACATAGAATGCGTCAAATAAAAACCAGTGGAAGTGAAATAAAAATTATAGTAAATAAATACTTCCATACTCTTTTTAGTAGTAATGAAAATTTGAATGCAATGTGGCAAGAGAATATACTAGAGGTAATCCCGTAATTAGTCAAACTTGAACACAATAAATTATTAATGGAGGAAATTTCTTTTGAAGAAACCTCGTAGATCATACATAAATGTAAATAGAAAATACTCCAGGACAAGATGGATTCCCCATTGAATTATATCAAAATTTCTAGGAACTTGTGGGCCAAGCAGTGGTGGAGGCACTAGAGGAAATCAGGCAAAGTAAGCAAATGTTGAAAGCCTTGAATTGTACTTTTATCACTTTAATTCCTAAGGTCCCACCTAGTGATATTATTGATAATTATAGGCTTATTTAAATTTTTAATAATGTATACAAGTTATTAACAAATATTATGGATGAAAGGTTAAAATATTCTTTACAAAATCTAATTTCAAGTGAGCAAGGTGGTTTTTTGAAGGTAGACAAATTATAGATGGAATAGCAGTGGCCTAGGAGGAGATACACACAATGTCAAAAAAAAAGGAACCTAGTATGTTTATTAAATTAGATATTTCTAAAGCCTATGATATAGTATACTAGTCCTTTATCCAGAGGATTTAGAGAAAATGGGCTTTGCAGAGGGGTGGAGAGATTGGGTAAAAGCCAGTACACAGACTACATCATTCTCAAATCTGGAATATAGAAGTCCCTCTCCCAAGTTCACAATAGGAAGGGGTTTGAGGCAAGGGGACCCTCTCTTCCCTTACCTTTTTATCCTTTATGTAGAGGATATCAAGAGACGATTTAAAAAAGGGAGACATGAGGGGAGGCTAAGGGGCCTAAAAATAAGTTCTCAAATTGAGATAAATCACCTCTAGTTTATGGATGATACTTCTCTTATTAGTAAATCCAATATCATAGTAGCAAGAAGCATAAAAGAATTTTTATATGGGTATACTCAAGCTACTAGGCAAACTTTTAATGAAAAAATCTCAAATTGTTTTTCAATACAATGAAGAGGGTGAGAGATAAACTTATACAATTGTTGAAATTCATGGAAAATACTTTACCCATACAGTATTTAGGAGTACCTTTATTTGCAAAGAAAATAAAAAGCAAGGATTGGAAAGGGTTGATGGACATAATTAAAGCTAATATGAGCAACTAAAGTCACAAATGGCTAAGCTTGAGAGGAAGGCTTACAATGATTAAAGTTGTCCTACAAGCTCTTCCAGTTTATTAATTTTCCATACTTTAGGCTCCAAAGAGAATTCTAAAATATATTGACAAACACATAAGAAAGTTTTTGTGGTCATGTGCAAGGGAAGAACAAAAAATAGCACTAGTGGGTTGGGAGAAGATATGTCAACCAAAAAAACAAGGAGGATTGGGGATAAGATCAACATCCCACAATAGTAAGGTACTAGCTAGGAAGCTATATTGGAGATGGATTACAACTATTGGGTGTTTATGGAGTAGACTCTTACAAGACAAATATTACCCAAGAGTGGCTGAGAAAAATATTCCAAGACACAGAGTGGAAGGAGAGGGATCTATAGTATGGAGGACAATGTTAGCAGGCTAGGATTTAATAAATCCATACCTATGTGATGGAAAGGATGCTCTATTTTGGGAGGATTCATGGAATCAATCTCAACCAATTATTTAGACATTCCCAAATATGGAGAGTTGGAAAGTAGAGCTCCAAAATGTAGGATGGTGGAAAGCCTCTTACTATATGAAATCATGGAATCAACATGTACCAAACTTACTACAATGGAAATATCCTCGAGAATGGCCAGTGAGGGGGATACAAGAACTAATAGAAAAACTGTGGAGACATCTCCAAAGACGTCCAATTCAAGATGGTTATAAGAAGGATATACTTGGATGGGGAGGAAGTATGTTGGAAATTTATAAGGCAAATAAGTGATACAATTTATTTTGTGGATATGAGATTACCCCAACACCACTTCCATGGACATTTTTTTGGTAAAAGGAAGTATGGCCAAAAATAAATATTTTATCATGGTTGATTAACCATAGAAAGTGCTTGACAATTGATAATTTGAGAAAAATATGTTTCTTTGGGCCTTCCAAATGTGTTTTTTGTGGAAAGGTAGAGGAGATCTTGAATCACATATTTTTGGGTGTTCTATTGCTAAATACATATGGATAAATTGGTGGAGGCAAATGAGACAACATTGAAAAGTTTAGAGCCAGGAAAGTTTTTATGAGAAATGGAAACAATGCAGCTTTAAGACTAAAACAACGAAAATGGCATGGAAATCGGGACCTAACTTCATATGGTGGTAGTTATGGCTAGAATGAAATGCATGCATATTTAGATCAGAGCACATAACAAGGGAGCAAGTATGGGAGAGGATTATGAGTAAGGTAACAAGAACACTATCTATCATATTACAGGAGGAAATAAACATAAAAATGGAGGAAGTGATTATTCTACGAAGCCTTGGAATAATTGTAATAGAGAAACAACTTAGGTATGGATACAAAGGTGATATCCCATTGAATAACATAGAGTGGAGGTCACCTCCTAGAGAGTGGGTGAAGGCAAACATTTATGGGGCTTCTACTAAAAGTCTTGGGAAAGCTGATTTTGGTATTATCATGTGAAATTGGAAAGTAGAATAGGTGTACTAGAGAGTAGAAGGCATGGGGGAGGCAAAAAATAATAAAGTGAAAAGACAAGTGATCATTTCAATATCAGTGATAGATATAAATCTATAGTTACATAAGTTGTGGATAGAGACATACTCTTAGGTATGGGTTAGAATCTTGGATCCAATAAGGCCCTTTCATATGCTATAAATTGGAGAGAGAAAGAAGGTGGAAGTAGTTCAGAAGATATGGTAGGTTTTTCAAGATTTTTATATTACTAATATCAAGTGAGAGGGAAATAGGGTGGTAAACTATTTAGGAAAATGGGAAAGAGATCTAGAGGAAGGGTAATATGTGGACTCTGAAATGGAAAATAAGATAAGTTAGTGCTAAAAAATCCAAGGGATGTGGAAGGTGATACAAAAAAATAGTAGAATAGGAATAGAAGATAGTAGGCCTAATGAATATATCACAGTTAGATCATAGAGCAACACAACATGAACATAAATGGATGGTTTACGAAATTTAGATAAATTGGATAAATTGGAATTCAACTATGGTAGTGTTGAGGTGTATGGATATCTATATTATGTATGGTAATGTTTATGGGTAATTTTTTAACCAGGATGGATTGGAGGAGGATTTTATTTCTCCCTTAATGCCTATCCAACTCATTTTACCTTATAATATAGCTTCTATAAATATAACATATTTTTTATTTTATTTTTAACTTAAAAGGACCTTCATGGAAAAATTTTCTTATCCATTGAATATGTTTATCAAAATATATGGTTATCCAACCATAATATGATAAAGGAAGTGTAGTGTAAAACTCTTCCCCCTTCCTCTACCCCCTACCAATATATTTAGAGTTTTAAAGTCTCACCTCTCTCTCTCTCTCTTTATATATATATATATATATCAAATTATAAAATAATTCTAAACTTCTTATAAATAATTACATATCAACTTATGTATGGTTTTATTTTCAACTTTGTGGAAAATACCCTAATTGGGATGCCATGTTTGGGTATGTCCCAAGGAGACAAGGGTATCTATTCTACCAAAAATACCTAGGGCTTGCACTCGGACTATCCATTTGGCACACTCAAAGAGCATGCCTAAAACAACAACAAAAATAAACAAACAAACACAAAAAACACAAGAACAAAAAAATTGCAAATACACAAAAACAACAAAAGAAAACAAAAACACAAAAAACACAATAACAACAAAAAACATAAAAACAATAAAAATGCAAAAAACAACAACAAAACACAAAGAACACACAAAAAATGATAAAAACAACAAAAAAAAAAAAATCACAAGAAGAAAACACACCAAAAAAAAAACAAAAACACAAAAAAAATACAAAAACATAAAAAACACAAAAAATAAAAAAATAAATAGAACAAAATGAAAACAATACAAAACAACACACACATCAAAGAACTAAAAATAAGAAATAAAATAGAATAAAAATTTGGCCTTTCTAGGCCAACAATATATTTAGGCAATATCCAATAGAGGAGACATAATAATGATCAGTATGATCAAGGGAACTAAAATACCCTGACTCATATGAAGAGAAGGAAAAAAATGATAAAACAAACTTGGTACCTCTAGTACTAGAGCCATCCAGATAAAAGTATAGAAGGAAGAGCTTCCCTTATTTGTGAATACCACCATTTGGGAGGGTGTTCATAGTAAGTAAGATCACCTTTTTCCAATATCCAATTAGCTAAAGCATCAACACTCATGTTTTGTTCTCTGACCACGTGATTGTATTCAACTTTCAAAAATCCCATCTAGATTAATTGAATCTTCTCAATAATTCTTTTTATTATCTAATCAACCTTATGATTCTTAGAAGGAGTCTTCAACGAATTAATCATGACTTAAGATTCAGATTCAACCAGCACCTTTTTCCATTCAACCTTAGCAATTTCATGAATGCCTCTAAGGATACCATATCCCTCAGCAATATTATTGGAGAGGACACCCAACTTTTGAACAAAACTAAAAACCAAGGAAACATATGAAAGTCTACCAATTTCTCCTACACTATGTTTTATAGGGTTTACCCTAGAGGTTTCATTAATATTGAATTTTATAAAATTCATAGGAGGAGGCTTCCAATTCCTTGTTCTATCCATATTTTGATTGTTCACATTCCCCTTAAGTTGGTTGCTCTTAAAAGATTTAATATTCAATATTTGCATCACTTGATCCCATATTTGCTAGGATTTTTTAGGGTGTTTGAGAATATGTTGGAATGATTCAATGAATTTGGCAATGGTCTTGTTAGATTATACTACATCATTTGTATCATGTAAATGTACCACCTTTGGTACATAACTAGAGTAGGAGTTTACTTTAAAGTAAATTTAGTTAGTTACTTCAAGTATTGTAATAAATGCACAAGTGTCAAAGGTGCATGTTGTAAAAGTACAAGAAGTCCACTTGTACATCATTTAGATAGGTAGAGTAAGGTTCAAGTAAACTATATTCTTATATAAAGGCCTCGTAGTGAGTTTTTTAAGGGTGTATGAAGTAGCAGTATAGAGGATCATATTTAGTAGTAGCATAAAGAGTGTGTGGTATAATGTAGTCTTTCATATCCTCTCATGGAGTGTTCATGTCCTCCATTGTGTAGCATTTTACAATTTTCATCACTTTCATTAATGGTATATTTCTAAATTACTAATAAATGTTCGTCTTATTATTTTCCTACATATTATTGTGCCATTACTTTATAGTTATCTCAGATTAGTTATCTTCCATCTTGTGGTTGCATTCCCTACACTACCATGTCATCAAAAGCTAACAATGGTATCATAGCACATGGTAGATCAGTTATGATATAGTAAGAGTCCCATGGTATATCAATCAAAAAATAGGGAGAGCCACATGTGATATTGAGAGAAATCTAGGAATATCATTTAAAAAAATTTTAATATTATATTTGGCTAGAGTATTTCCATAGGGTTGCAAAAAAATATGTGAAGACTAGAACTCAACATAAATTCCACTAGACTGATAAATCAACTAGTTAAGATTTTCCATCTCTACATTAATAAATTCTTCCATTCTAGCTTCTAATATCTTATTGCAAGAAAATGAGATTAAAATAAATTTGGAAATCTTCCTACATATATCTAGGAAGAATAGCTTCATCAGAATCATTCCAACACTTACAGCAACAAGTAGAAGACTAAATATTTTAGATACCTAAGAAAATATATCATTACTAGAGATTGTAGATCTTTAGAGTGTATAAGAAGAAGAAAAAGCTATAGCAACCTTACTAATAATTCAAGATATTCCAAGGAATATTCTAGAAGACGATTGGAGGTTGGTGATCTCCATTAAAGACTACAAACAATAGACTCAAAAAATATTCTGAAGAAGCTAAAGAGACTTCAGAGAAGAGTCCAAAAAAATATTGGAGGTTGGTGATCTCCATTAAAGCCTGCAAATTGTAGAAGTGAATAAGGACTATCAAAGAACCTATTCTAGATTCTAGTAGTAGTATATTTTAGAGATCTAGAAATAACATCTCACTACCAACACTTCCACAATATAAGGTTGAAGGAAATATCTCACTTGAAAGACCAAGAAGTTGCAAGACTGAAGACCTTGGTGAGGTTTCAAGGAAAAATAGGGAGAAGGCTTGAAGAACCTTATTTAGATAAGTTCATTAAATGAGTTCTGATAAGAAATCATTGGAGAAATTTACTACCAAGGAGAAGTTCCTGATAGTAAAATAACTTGGGATAATTATTGCCATCCGAAAAAAATCCCAAGAGAGAAATATTTGGCAAGGAATTAGCCAAAATTCATAATACCTCAAGACTTTCAAATTCTTTAGAACAAGGCCTATATTAAAGTCAAAATTCAACAAGGAGACTAAAGTAGAAAGGATCCCAATATTAGTACAAAATCTAGGAGATTTGAAGACTACCTCATAAGACTAGAAGGCTCATTCGGAGATAGGGGTTTGTTGAAACTTCAACAAAATATTAAAGGGTATTTGAAGGAAAAATTAGCTATGATTTGGAGGAATTCCCCATCAACTTTTTGGGTTTCAAAAATAGCATTTTAGTGCAAACATTGATTACAAAAGAGACAAAAATCAAGGCAACATTACTAGCTGTAAAAACTTCATTAGTTATAGAGTCAATATTGAAGGTTAATAAAGTCACCTACTACAGTTTAAGGGCAAAAGGTTAGAGGGTTTTTGGAACAACAAAAATTTGAGTTAAAGAGCTATTTTGGATAGCCAATAAGAGCTATAACTTCATCCATTTAAAGGTAACAATAAGGTGAGTCTAATCACCTAGAAATCCTTCATCTATAGAGATCATTAAGGTAAGCAACTTGGGTGCAAATAGGTTCATTAGTTGAATTTTAATTTGAGTTATTATCCAGTTCTATTAAGCACCATTTTAAGTTCTTTAAAAGTTGCAAATAGAAGGTTGCATATTATAGTCTTCAAAGGGAGTGTAGAAGGAATTTATTTTAAGTTTTATACTTGCACATTAAAATAAGAGTTAGATGCATATCATCTTCCTATTATTCAGTTACAACAAATAATTCTACATTAATTTACAAAAATTATAGTGCATTTAGGAGGAATTACTAGTTCATGATTTAAGGTCCATTTGAAGGAGTAATAAGGTGAGATCAATACTACACTATACTAGTTGTTCTTAAAGAGTTTTTAAGATGCACTAAATTATAGAGATTCAAGTTGCACTAAGTATTTTTAGTTACAATAAAAATTAGTGCATAGTACGATTTACTTTGAGGGTTTATCTATAGGATTAATAAGCATGAACTATTATTGGACTATATTAGTTATTCAAAGTTTAAAATGGATGTATAAGGAAATGTATATTACTCGGGTTTAAATAATTGGAGTAGATGTAACCTTAGAGAAAGCAATCAAATAAATAGTGCATAATATTAAAGGATTCAAGTAAGTATTATATTTGCAAATGATTAAGAAGGATAAATAAGGATTTCTACTTAGACATTTAAAAATTATATTGCAAATATTAAAAAAAATTAATATTTCAAAAATTAGGGAGATATGGTATGCTACATCAAACATAAATAATTGGAGTTTAGACATATTATATATTAGGGTATATAAAAGGAATTTCATCATTTACTTAAGGAGTTTGAATTATATCTTTACATTTCTCATATTCATACTAAAGGAACAAAAGAAATCCAACCATATAACTTAAAATTAAGTGCTTATTTCATTAGGAGAGATAATGTGAAACAGAAGTTGATTATTTAAAAAACATTACAAAATCAACTCAAAAGGTGAACTATTACTTACTAAGCACTTTATTAATACTATATCTTATTCTAAGACATAAGGAGTTCTAAAAAACTAAATTAGATAGATATAAGGATCATCATGACAACAAATAAATCTATCCTTACAGAATCTCAACTACTTAAAGGTCAAAATTACTCCTCATGGAAAAACAAAGTGAGGGCGATTTTAATGTTGATAAGCTTTGGAAAATTGTCAAAGGAATTACTACTAAATCTAATTCAAGCGATACAAAGATTCAAAAGTTTGAATAAAGTGATGCAAAAGCATTAATTATAATAATTTTTGGCATCATAGATGAAAAACAATCCTTACATAAGTTCAGCAGGAACATCTAGAGAAGCTTGGAAAACCCCAGAAAAATATTTGAAGGGAAAAATAAAGCCATTATCCTAAATATTCAAACTCAATTACATTCCTTGAAAATGAACAGTGGAGAAAATATAGAACTATTCCTAAGGAAGGTAGTAGACATTAAGGGAAAATTATTAACCTTAGGAGAAAAGGTTGAAGATAAATTTCTTGTTCAAGTAACCATGAGAGCACTTCTAGATAGCTATAAGCATCTAGTTACATCTTTACAGGTTCTAAGTAAAGATACTTCAATTGATGAGCTAAGCAATATTCTTCAATAATATGAGGTGGAAAGCATAGTGAAAGATGAAATAACTAACATTGCATTGGTTTCAAAAGATACTCCATAAGGAAACATAACCTCATCCCCAAAAGGATGAAGACCTTGGAATAACATATATTATCATGTATGTAGGAGAAAAGGTCACAACACTAATTATTGTAGATTCAATCCTAGAAATCAAAATCAGAGAAATCAGATAAACTATGGAAGCCAACCAAACATGGCATTCCAACCAAGGTAGTATCAAGCTCAAAATAATCCACATAAATAATAGTTTCAATGACCATACAATTATCCTGAATTGGAATATCAAGAAGGAAATTAGAAGGGACACTTAGCTCAAAGGATTCAAGAAATTGAAGAACTGGAAGATCCTACCGAATATCATGAAGTCAAAGATATTTTAGCAAATATAGCATTTTATGAAGATACTAACTACTTGCTTGAACAAAACATAAACAACAGAGAAGGAGAATTCAAACTCCAGTACTAGATAGAAGATCCATATTGAATACTAAAGTCTTCAATACCCAAATAATGTAATACAAGAGGGTTTTAGAGTATATTACATCATTTGGGTCATGTAAATGTACCACCTTTGCTACATAACTAGAGTAGGAGTTTACTTTAGATTAAACTTAGTTAGTTACTTCAAGTATTGTAATAAATGCACAAGTGTTGAAGGTGCATATTATAAATGTACAAGGAGTCCACTTGTACATCAATTAGATAGATATATTAAGGGGCAAGTAATCTATATTCATATATAAAGGCCTCATATTGAGTGTTTTAAGGGTATATGAAGTAGTAGTATAGGAGATCATATGTAGTAGTTGTATGGAGAGTGGGTGGTACAATATAGTCCTTCATATCCTCTCATGGAGTTTTCATGTCCTCCATTATGTAGAATTGTACAATTTTTATCACTTTCATTAATGGTATATTTTTGAGTTATTTGTAGATGTTCATATTATTACTTTCCTACATATTATTGTGTCGTTATTTTATAGTTATCTCAGATTAGTTATCTTGCATCTTGTGGTTGCATTCCTTGCACTACCGTATCATCAAAAACTAATAGCTCTTTTACTAGATATAGTGAATGTCCTTCCTCTCTTGATTGAAAATATGATTGTTTCTTTCCTTCTAGATATTCCAATGTAGAATGGTAGAGTATGGTTTTATTTATTAAATATACAATGTTTAATTTTAAATTAAGTTTATTATTTTATGTTTTAAAAAATAAAAAAGTTATATATATATAACTTTTATTCTCTAAAAACAATTATTTTAACATAAATACATTTGCTATTTTTTTTAGGTAGAATTCTAAAATATATTTGTAGATGTAATTGGTTAAGGTGTTTCTAAGACTTACGAAGTATTGACAAAGCTTAATTCACTATTAGTGTCAATTGGATTCTCCACTATGTCTCATACTTTCTTGCATGTCATCATAACACACTAGAGACCATATAAATTTACACCTGAAAATTACACAAAATAGTAAAAAATCAATTTGCAAGTTATAATAACATTGCCATATCCTCCAAAAACTAGAAAGTCAATGATGAACTTAGGTTTGGTGTTGGATTTTATAAAAAATCAACACCCATGGTCTTGAACTTTCACATTTGGTCCATTTATCATGATACATTTAGTTCATTCATGACATGTTCTATTTTTAGGGTCCCTAACATAGTCTCATTGGTCATTCCATATCCCTTTTGATAGTTCCCACCCTCTAGAAATGTCATGTTATATAAATCTAATTGGTCCATTTAATTCTTCATGCATAAATTCGAATTTATATTTGTCCCATTTATTGTGCTCGTGTCTAAACTTCATGCATATTCCCCATTCATACATAACTCATATTAATCATGGATCCAAAGATAAAATGGGTCATACACAATAGTTTCTCCCATATATATGAGTCAAGCAATTTTTTGTTTCATCCATAGTTTGTGTTGACCCAATAATCAAATTTGAACAAAACTGTAGATAATCCCCCTAGTGATCCTACCTATTTTATCTTGTCTAGTGTATCCTTACAATGTCATTTAGATTCAACTATAATGTATGGTTTGCATTCTTTCACATGAATTACATCAGTGGTCTACATTCATTCTCATATCATCAGCCATATAATTCAATTCATAGTTTGCATTAATCCTAATTATCATCTATGGTCCACATTCATTCGCACATAATTATCATTTTTGGTCCACAATTGCACATTAAAAACATCAAAATCCTTAGTTTAATGCACCTTCACCAACGAAAATTAATGGAACCTATTGATTAGACCAGGAAAAATCAATGGCTTACACTATGCAATGAAAAATTCTTAGGCACCAAGAATTTATCTATAACCATATAGCAAAATCCATTGAAAAAATAAATGGCTTGAAAATGCCCATGGAGATATCAACATTCTTAGCTTCTACTATGATAGTTTACTTTCAACTACAAAATCAAAAGACCAAATTGCTTAGATGAAGGTGCTCCAACGATGGAGATTTTTTGGTCTATGATAAGCCATGCATTCTCCACTATGCCTTTGTTTGAATGTGATATCAAATCTATGGTCTAAATTCATTCAATGATGCATATTAATGACTTATATTGACTCAATTATTGATGTTGTATCTTGGAAACTGGTCATAGCCACTTCAAATCCACAACCATCCATGTGTCATCCATTAATAAAAGCCACCAATAGTTAGTTCTAAATGTAAAATGCCAGATTAGATCAATGATTCATGTTAACTCTAGGTACATTCATATGTGGTCCACAATAAGCCAAGTTTCACTAGATGACCTAAATCTATAAAGAAAAATCCATGATCTACATTAAGTAGATTATATAACATGGATGATCAATATTAATGTGAAAAATTATTAGAGATAAATTAGGTAAATTATAGAAGTCCATGTGGAAAAGGGATATAAAGTATTGATAGTTAGCATGGATCAAAAAGGTTTAATGCACCATAGAATTCCACATGATGAATGGTCAAAATAATTACCACATCTTATTGACTATCCTATCAACATCTACAATTCACATTGGTCAGGAAATAACATCAATAACCTATAGTGTTCAATGTGTTCATATTCAACAAATACAAAATAGTGATTTTACACACATTATATCCAATCTAACACAAGCATAGGTCGATGGCCTATAATGTCTAAAATATTTTCATCTACTATGTGCATTATCCCATGTGTCATCAATAACATTCATAGACAATGTGTTGCCAAGGAGACAAAATCTATAGTCCACATAATTTGATAAGAAGATATCTAATGACCTATATTTAATTTTGAAGAAAATAAAATGCCAAATATGATTAGTTTTAACTAGGTCAAACAGGTATATTTTTATCGAGAATTAATCCATGTGTCACCTAAATTAATTTTGATGGCCCAAATTTGACCTTGAAATGAAATGAACATTAGAGATTCAACAAAGTTGATAGTGAATCCTCATTGAAAGAGGTATGTGAGAAGATAATTTACACAAGTCCTAGATTCATTGAAAATAACACCTTGTTAGAAGGCACAAATGTGTGATTATTATGAAGAGCACAAACTAACAAGAGCTTCGACTTTATATAGATTATAACATAATTTATAATTTAGCAATAAGACATTCTCTAGTACAAAGGTGGGTTTGAGGATGGAACTAAAGCATTGTGCTACTACAAGTGAAAGATAAGAGAGGTTCCTACTCAAGTGCATGAAGAAAATATAGAAGGGTGGACATTGACCCACAAGAACCTAGAGTATTTACCTAAGGTGTCTTGGACCTAAATTAGTTCTCAGTTGTAGTGGAATATGCTCATGGAGGTACAATTCTATGAGGATATCCCATGTTTCAGGTATCCCCTTGCATCATATATTCCTCTTTCCTTATTTCATTTCTAATAGTTTTTATTCTACCATTTACTTGTCTATCGCTTCATCTACCTTGCCTTTCATATTTTTGCTAACTCATACTTCCTCATTTTCTTGTGAGTATTATTACATATAATACCATGCCCCCTCATTTTCTTCATTATTTCCTCTTTGTAACACTATTTTTCTCCCTTTTTACATGAATATGTCTTCATCACCTTCTATCTCCCACTTTTTATCCATAATCACTCTTTCTTTTGTGATACTTTTCGAATGTATTTTCTTTTTCTCCTTCTAGCTCATCAACTTTTTTTTTAGCTCCCTTTAGATCCTCCTCTTTTGTATAATTCCATGATTGTAAAATAAGACTATCTAGAGAAGATAATTAAGTGTGGGCCCTAGATTTAGCAAAATTGTAATCAAATTATAAATAATATGGTTGGAAAGCAACCAGGTATCAAATTCAAGATAAGATAACTTAGGACAATTGTAATCCAACTATAATCTATAATAGAACAAATAGTGTAGATGTTACCAAATGGATAAATTATATGGAGACAATTACAACAAAATGGGTCATTTTCAAATTATAATTAGAGGTTGCATCAACCAAATATGACATGAAGTTTTGCATAGCCATTTTTTCCAAATGTATTATAAAGTTCCCATGTCTTGTTAGTTGTATTCTATTAAGTGTCTTCTCTCCCATGTCCACCCTTTATTCTTCTTTATAATTATGCAGGTCTTGATCAAGAAGCATTTGTTTGCTAATATCATTTCTAGTGGCCAAATCAGAAGTTAGGAAGTTGTCTCTTAATACATTGGAACATAGAATTCAAGGATTTTGGTTATATTATTTGAAGGAGAATTTTGATTGTATTCAATTTAGAGAGAGTTGAACCATTTTGAGCCAGACTCCACAAATAAAATCTGGATTATTAATATAAATCCTACTTCCATACATTGAGCAAATTTATTTTCAATTATGTCTATGTCACATTTACATATTACATCATTTGAATGTGTGAATGGCATTTTATTTCATTGGTGAAATTTGATTGTTTTTATTATATCATTTGAATAAATGTAATTGACCTATTTTCTTATTTCTCTTTCTTTATTTCTCAATAAATTATTAATATCTTTGCTACAATCGCATAATGGATAAGGCACTGGTCTACTGATAGGATGTAATTAAAGGGTTTTGTAGATCTTGGTCAAATATTGAATGTTATTTTTTTATTTGGTAGAGCATAATTGAATATATCATAACTTTATTTGGGGTTTCCTTACCCAACTTAGTCTTTAGGAAGTTTATTTGTATTTTCCTGAGTTAAAGAGGTGGATCCATGAGAGTCCAAAATGCTGATTGGAATTAGAAAATTCTACAGCATGACAAATATTTAAGGAACACAAATTTTCTCCAATAGGTACATATGGTTCTCAACTTGGAAAAATGATGCAAAGTTATGATGATACTCTAGTTTCCATGCATCCAAGCCCAATTTATTCATTATAATATGGTCAATTACAAAGGTGTGACTTTGAAAAACTTACTGGAAATACATTTATGAATAGTTATTCATCTTGGTTGATCTCATAGTCGATGGATCATTTAGGGGTTGCAACACTAAGGATATCATGAATTTGACTACACATGTATAACATTAACTCTGTTACATTTAGCTACCCACCAAAGTTTTTGGTTGTTCTTTCTTAAGGTCATTCTCAGCAAAAATATTATAATATTATCCCTTTTGGAACATCCTAATTGATTTCATATTTTATATCGATGACCTTAGTTCAAATCACGAGGAGGGAGGCCCCTATTTCTATGCCCCCTATATTTTTTTTTTAAGCGAAAAACCCCTTGTGGGGCCGCCTTGGTCTGGTAGACCATGAACAGGGGGTTCTACACCGTCAAATTCACTCGAGAGTCGCACCTAACCCTACCCGCACCAACATTATCAATTGGATTTTAGGTACCCAGTTCAACTTTTTGGTAGGGTGGAGATTCGAACCTGGGACCTCCCTTGGAGGATTACCCTCTCCTCTCCAATTCACCTACAACACCTGGTTTATGCCCCCTATATATATCTTAGAAAAAATCTATAATTTTCAATTTTTATTTTGAAAAAAATTACAATATTACGGGTATGAAGTCCCTTTAAGTATTTTTGTTACATCCTATCTAGGAGTTGGTCTAAACTGAATTGAGTTGAATATTGGCCTCCTTGTTGTAATATATTACAATTAATTTACAATCCATAAATAGAATCCCAATAATAATACCAATAGGTGGAAAGGAGGAATAACTTCCTGATCATTTATAGTTCTCAAATGACTCTTACCTGAGTACCAAAATTGACTCAGGTTTCAACTGTGAAGACAAACGCCATTTTAATTCTATCTTTCTATAAAATAAAGGCAATGTCCCTTTCAAAACACTATTTTTGCTATTAATAGATCTTTAATATGATCCTTAATAAGAGGAAAACTATGAGGAAACCCCAAGTCCTCTAACAACTTCTTCCCTCTACTAAGTGTTTGCTCAAAGGTTCAATCCATATATTGAAATACCATTTGCTTCTACATTTAGTTCCCTATAGATGTGCTTGTATGAATTTTTTGTTATAAAGGATTCTAATAATTTCACTTGCTCATAGAAAAGATTAAGGAGTAATTTTTTCATCTCAACAAGATTTGTAATGCAATTTCTCACTAATTTTTAATCTCCATAAAATTATAAAGTTGTAATTCCTTTTTCCACTACTATTCTCATCAAGAGGATCAATGCTTTCCATTTTAAAATGTTGTTTGTTCCTTCTCCTAAACCTGCCTTGAAAGCAATATGATTTTTTAAAATTAAATTTCTACCCCTACCCCCACCTACCTAGGTTTCCTTACAAGATCCGTAAAAGAAGGCCCATGGATTCATAGGATCCACTACTAGTTTTCCTATACGCCTACTCAATTTTGATTTTGAGAAGATTTTTAGACTTTCAAAAATGGATTTAATTTGCATCTCTACCTAAATCATTATAATTTCCTTACCTTAAAATAGTCTATCATTTTGATCTAGACATAATCCCCATATCACTCTCAAAGGAATACATCTATACTCCTTTAATCCTCTTTCATTGAACCATTATTTCATGCTATCTAAAAGACTCCTAGTAGGCCACTATCATTTACCTTGAGTCAAACACATAATTGAATTCCACACTTCTCTTGCAAAAGGGACCAAAATACTGTCCATTGTTTCTTCTTCCTTTCTACACATGACATAGTGACTTGATCCTTGCTAATACCTCCTTTGAAGAATAGCCCAAGTTAGTGCATTTTTGGCTATATCTAACCAAACAATGATTCTAATTTTTAGGAGATATTTCATCTGCCATATTCTAGTCTACCACCAAATATTTTTCTCATTTTTGTTGTCAAATATTGCCTTATACCCTTCTCTAATTGTGTACTTCCCACTTGTTGGATTATTGGACCATGTTTGTTTAAGTAAATTAAATTATATTTAGCTAGCTTAATGTTTATCAAATTATATTTCATTTCCTTTTCTATCAAATATATTCTTCATCAAAGTTTTAAATTTTTGCAATTAACTTTTTAGACATCATTTTTTAAAAGATAAAATCTCACTCCACCATTTGCCTTCTAAAATTTTAATTTTAGTATGACAAAGATCAATAACATGATTGGCTAAATTATCTATTACTTTATTTATTTATGTATAGATATCCTCACATTTCTAATATATTACCTCCAGTAATAGTTGATTAACATCAACAATAATATTATTTTTTATACAATATTTGCATCCTTTTTTTTTTTATATATCAATAATGATCATTTGTGAACCCCCCTTGATTGAAAGATATTTTCATCCTTTTTTAATTATAATTTTAATCCATGTAAGAAGTGCCCTAGATTTTGTAGAGTTGTCAATTAAAGTTCCATATGATTTTGAGTAAGTGAAGAGAATATTTTATTCATTATCTTAAAAAACACCACCTCCAATGACTTTTTCTAAATTTCCCTTAGAAGCACCATCAAAATTAATTTTGATAAGACTAGTTTTTGAACATTGCCATTTTACCAAAGATCAAAATAAGTTTTTTATTTTTATTTTAATGTAATAAATGGATCTTATATGTATTTTAAAATCCTATAACCAAGTATATACCAAATTTTTAATACTTGATACTTTCCATGATAAGCACCAAATGTATAAACATTCTATGAGAGTGGTAACAATATAGTTCAAAGACATGATTTTGAGATTTATTTTTAAAAATTCTAATATTTTTTTCAAACCATAAATTCAAAAAATAAAATGGTAGGGTGAATCCTCCATAGAATACATCATGTTTTAGCTTTGAAATAATTAATCTAACAATTCATCAACTCTTTAATTGCTAATATACCTACCAAATATTTTCTCATATTTGTTAGAAATCAATCCCAAATGGTGTGAGCAAAGGTACAATGGATAAGTAAACGGTCTAATGTTTGTAAATCCTTCTAATATAAAACACAACTAAAAGTTCCATGACATTTCTTCTTTGTAGACTCTTTGTTATAAGAATCTTACTTTGGACTACTTGTTAGAAATAGATTATATTACAACATTTGGGTCATATAAATGTACCTTCCTAGGTACATACTTAGGACATTAGATTACTTTAGAGGGAAGTTATCTAGTTACTTCATACAATGTAATAAATTCAAAAGTATCAATATCCAAGTTGTATATGTGCAAGGTATCCCTTGTACAACTAGGTAAAGTGTTGGCCAAGGAACATATCTTCCTATATAAAAAGGGTCTCATTGTAACAAGTAGAATATATAAACTTAGAGCATATTCGTAGTAGTAGCATAGTTCTATGTACATCACCATATTAGTGATGGGTGAAATGTAGTTCAGTATCTTTGTTAATGGAGTGTCCACTTCCTCCATAGCTACATTGTATTCATTTCTATCTTTTCTATTTATAACATATTTCAGTCATCTCATAGATTTACTTTCTTTCATATTATTCTGTATCTTGTGATTGCTATCTTCCATTACATACTACATCAAAATATAAAAGTGGTATTATAGCCACGATAGATCTAGCCATAGTAGATCAATAGGAAAACCACCATTATCATTAAGCTTGACTTTTTTGTCAACCTGACATGCTGCTATACCAACCACTATAAAAAAATCTTAGAAGAGTCTAGGTGGTATAATTAAGGAGAGCCTCAAGTGAGTGGTGAAATAAATATTAGTTCCAAAAATACTAAGATTACCTTTGACTAGATTATTTCCATAGAGTTGTAGGAAAAACTCATGAAGACTAGGACTCAACATTCAATCCACTAGATTGACAAATCATCTAATCAAGAGCATTCAAGATATATGGAATTTGTTAACTATTGCCCAAAGTTTATTTTTTTATAGAAAATTAATTCTCAGATGATTTGGACTCCTATAATAGAAATCTAGGAGATAAGTTCATTGTGCAAGAAAATTTCATAGTGCAAAGATAAGTTCCTTGTGCAAGAAAAGAATACTACAAAAGAAGACTTTTGGAGAAGATTCATGGTGAAGTTAGGATATTGGATATATCCATTGCTAGATTGAGAACTTCATAGTAGAATAAAAGGACATAGAAGCCTTGTTACAGAAGAAAAGGCCACAAAATAATTATTCTAGAAGAAAAGACCACATAAGCCTTGATACTAAAGAAAAGGTAACAAAAGCCTTGATACTAAAGAAAAGCCCACTAAAGCCTTGATATTGAAGAAAATTCCACAAAAGCCTTGATACTAAAGAAAAGGCTACAAAACCCTTAATACTAAAAGAAGGCTAAAAATACTTGATCTTGAAGAAGACTCTATAAGAGAGTATCTATTTCAGAAATAGATTAAGATTTTAGTACTAATACTTTGTTGCAAGGAAAGGAGATTCATTGAGTTGGGAAATTGTTGGTCAAATATATTCCTAATAAACAAACACTACATTTGTGCACCCTAGATATGACCAACATTGAAAGGCCATAGGAATGAAATTTCCCCCGTGCCAATATCTAGAGAGGGCTGGTTCTTGAACTAAGTTCTACACTGGTAGAAGAATAGGGATGCAGGAAAGGAATTGGAAAGATGCAAAAATAAATGGGAAATATGGCCATAGGATGAAGTGTAGGATTCATGGTAGACTAACAGTAGAAAATTCACCCAAGCATGAAATAGCATTTAACAGATAAAAATGGTAGTAGAGATTACTTATAAACTTGCAGTAATGACCTCCAGAATAACACTCCAACATTCACTCCCTTACTAGCAATATTTAAATCCAAATGTAGAATTTAAATCCAACAACAAACAAGAAACATGAATGTAAAATAGAAGTGCATAGTACAGAAGAAAATTACACACAAGATCACTTACAAATTCATAAGCCTGATACCTTTTATTAATGCAAAGAACTTGGAGAGTATTCTCGCAAAGTGTCTAACCCCTCATTTTTACAATAGGAATTCCATTAGTATTTATAGAGGTTTTCTCCTCTTTCATTTAATGCACAAGGGAGTAAATTGATCTTAGATAAGGAATAAAAATGAGAAAATTCCTCCTCATAATCATTGAAAATCCCTTCCTCTAGAGACAACATTTCATATTTTCAAGGAATAATTCTCAGGAAATGAGCAACTCGGGTTTCGGTGCACAGATAATTTGGAAAACATTGAATGATTTGGAAAAATCTTTACACCTTGGAAATCATGAAAATTTTCCTGCTCCTCTCATGCAACTTTGTTTCTACTTAGGATCCATGATTCAAGTTACTCATTTCCACCATTATTTAATGTGTATAAATATGGCATCCTTGGAGGTTTTGACCACAATCCATTTTACCCAGAAATTACCTTCGCCATTTGACTCACCCTCCTTCAAGTGCTCATGATCCTTTCTTTAAAATGTGTTCACCCATAGGAGGGATGAACAAGATGTTTACCCCTCAACTGGGGTGAATGCAATGTGTTCTCTTTGTAGGGTACATTCACCCATAGGAGGGGTGAACAGGATGTTCGCCCCTCAACTAGGGTGAATGCAATGTGGCATTGTTTTCAAGTGAATGCAATTACATTAGGATGTTGAAGCGAGTTTACCCAAAGGAGATACGAACGATATGTTCACCCCTCAGCTGGGGCAAACATGAATGTGTTTTGTCATGCTTCCTTTTGCTTCACCTTGAGGTTTTTGGATACTTTGTTGTTTCGTTCACCCGAACCTGGGGTGAATGGGGTGTTCACCCCTCCTTTGGGATGAACACGTTGGATTTTTAGATATAACAAACTTATTAAAATTATTCATCAAATTATTTATTGTTTTTTTTTATTTATGTAGGCCTAAATATGCTTTCATTCTTAATATACTCATTCAAAGTGATTTATAGAAACCTTATAGCACCAATACAAAAAAGTACATAAGGCATATATGAAATTGTTTTGAAATAAAAGTTGCCATAGACAAACAAAACTGTATCATCATAATACATAAAAATTCATCAAAATATTCCAACAACATCTCCAATGTGGCAAAGTGCAAAATTTCCAACATTTTTGGTGACTCACGGGGTATCCAGCTTGCATGGATGCAAGTGACCCCAGGCCTTCATTCATTGGGTAACAGAGTCTTTGGTTGGTTCCTTTGCTAATGATGTAGATGTCTTTTGACAAGCCTCTTATTTTGTGCACTCTTGCTCTTCTACTTTGGCTACTACCCTTAATACTTCGGCCTGCTTCGCTTCTTCTATTGCCTTATCCACCGTTGTGTGCTCTGCTTCTATCTGCTCCTCCTACTCTTTGATGGTTTTAGTAATTACCTCATAGGCCTACTTCCTCCCAAGCATGACTATTTCAAGGGACATTGAGGGATTCATAAATGAAATGTAGATTTTGAACATCTATCAAACTAAGGCACTTTGATCTTTGAGCCAACTCGTATAATGATAGTTCCAAGCATGTATACTTCTGCATAAAGGGCAACACCTGTGCTTCTATGATAGGCTCTTCCCAGACATCAATTTTAGTTATCCTCATGAACTTCTTCTAAAGATCTTCTAGCTATTCCATGGGAAGAGGTTCTCCTCAATTATCCACAAAGGTCAGGAATCCCAACTCATTAATGTTCTCAAAATGAGATATGGAAATAGTATGTTCATGTTCAATAGTGTTGAGGATGGACCATCCTTCCCATACTAGGTCCATACATTGGAAGTAACTACGTAATGTAATTTTTGCCTTAGACCTATACCTGTGTGCCCATAACTTTCTTGAGAGATGAAACATGGAAAATAGGATGGATCTTGGAGGTGGGTGGAAGAGCCAATTTGTAAGTAGTGGAACCAATCCGCTGTATAACTTGGTAGGGCCCATAGAATTACGTAATAAGTTATCTCCATAAATTGACACATTGTCACTATGGAGACGTACATGTCCTCTTACTTGTCAATATGTAGCTTTTTATGCACTGCATAAGATGGGGACTTCAATCCACAAGTGATGGCCTCATAAATTTCATCCGGAGTAATGGTAAATAGAATCTCCCTCCTGGTATTTCTTACATCCCTAGTGAACAGGTCATAGAACTGGGTGATGAGCTACACTAGCTCATGGTATGGATGAACAGGTGAACACAAATACCAGGACAGTTGTGAATGATATGGTACTGTTATCCAACTATTTGATGACACCCCTTGACTCACAATAGCTTCTACCTCTTGCCTTAACATTTTGATTCCTTTATTTGTGATAAGGTAGTCTCTGATATCTACCATGGTATCATCATATAGGTCTAAGTCCATGTAATCATTTTTTCGAGCCCTTTTGGCTCTAGAGCCACCCTCCTTTCTTGATTTCTTAGGCTCTGTAGCCTCTATGATGTCCTTAGACTCTTTGCTACATTTTTCCATTTTCCTTCTCTCTGATAAATTCTCTGAGGAAACTCTAAAATATTCTACAACTACAATTGCGAATATTAGTAAAAAAATTTACAAATCAAATATAAATTATACCTTTCACCTCATGTTTTTTATAGAGCCCTCCAACATCTACAATAGTAAATGCAAAATTAATTTCAAACACTTTCGAGAAATAAAAGGTATCGAACTGCTAGTCTGACATCATTCCCAACATCTTAACGACTTCTCTTTTGATTTACTACCAGATCATCCTTGAAAAATGTTCCCTACTAACCATACCATTTTGTTTGGAAATCGTGCCCTGGTACCTCAAGCTTCCTGGGAAAGCTAAATTATCCACTTAACAACCAATAATTTAATATTCATTGCTTCTTGGAAAACAAAAATTGGGCACAATGCACGATTTAATTTAATGTTCTTCTATTAGTGCTCTCACCCTCCGATAACTGACATGTACCCAAGGGTGATTTTCATTACACAACGTGCTTCCAAAACTACCGCAATAATTTCCTCCTTCCGATAAAAATTACTTCGGGCGCAAAGCAATTTCATCTTTCCCTAGCAACTTCAAAATTGAGATCAAAACATCATGCTTTAATTAATTTGGGCGCCTTCAATCTGTTTGAAAATCTATGGTGAATAGCTCCTTTTTTTAAATAAAACTTATTTTGCTTCTAATTTTTGCATGTACTTCAAAAATCAGATTTTTATTTCTAAAAATAGCTTAAGGCTTCTTTTTTTCTCTTATTTTAAAAGTGCTTTATAAAAAAAACAAGCTTTGAAAAGCATGCGCTTTTAATTTTAGACTCATGCAAAAACAAACTTCATCACTTTTCTTGGCACGTTCACCCATAACAAGGGTGAATGACCCATTCGCCCCTCTCTTAGGGTGAATGCAATGTCAATTCACGATTTCTGAACTTCTCATCAATCTAAGTTCGCACCTCCAAAAATGAACGACCATGCTTTAGTTTACCTTGGGCGAATGCATTTAGCACATATTACATCATTTGTTATTTTACCCCAAAATTACATGTTTCCATAGCCAACGAAGATGTTTCTTAGGTGAAGACGTTCCTTAGGGAAATATTTTACTTCTCAAAAATTCTTAGTCACCTCATTCTTAGGACGACAAGCCCTTTCACCCGCCCTTGAGGTGAATGTCCTTCGTGCTTTTATTCCCCATTTTTATTCTCTTTTTTTTCTTCTTTTTTTTTAGCATATAAATCTTCAACAAACTAAAAAAATAGTACTTAAAAAGGATATATACATATGTACAGAATGGTACCTCACTAAAATATCATCATGAAATATAGGCCTTCAAATGAAGGCCATTCATAGGGATGGGGAGATCATAACCTTCCATATCATGAAGATGATAAGCATTGGCTGAATTCACCACAAAAATCTAAAAAGGGCCTTCCCAAATAGCGTCGAACTTAAGGTGATTCCCTGGTTTAGCTTTTTTTCATTCTATTTTAAAACTAGATCTCCCACCTAAAAACTGTGGTTAGGCGTATTCTTTTCAAACCACTTCATCTCTTTTGTATGCTCAAAAAATACCTGAAAAGCATGTTCTCTGTTCTCTTCTAACTTCAACAACTATGCCAACCTTGCACTCATATGATCATATTCTCCATCCTCATCCTAGAAAAAATACAATGTTTGGAATACTGGAAGCTCGATATGTGTAGGGAGAACAACTTATTTCCCATAAACCAAAACATATGGAGATGTTTTAATAGATTTATTCACTGAGATACGGTCTTCCCATAGAGCTTGATTCAATAACAGGTTCCAGCCTCTCTTGTTACTGCCCTTTATTATTTTCAAGATTTATAGAAAGTTCTTGTTAGTGGATTCATCCAACCCATTCCCTTGCAGATAATAGTTGGATGATGTCTTCAAATAAATGTCATATTTTGTAGAAAACTCTATAATTTTAGCCCCAATGAATGGAGTGCCATTATTAGTTACAATAGAATCTGGTATGCCAAATCGAGTAATAAGCCCCTCTAGAAAGGAGATAACAGTAGATTTATCAACCCTCTTAGTGGGAATAGCCTCAACCCATCTGGTGAAATAATTAGTCACCATCGGGATATACTTGTGTTCCATGGAAGAATGTGGATCAATGATGCCAATGAAATCAAGACCCCACTATCAGAAAGGTGCTTCCACTTGAATTAGATGTAGAGGTAAATCTCCCTTCCTAATCCTTCCAACATATCATTGACAACTATCACACTATTGGTTTATTTTATGAGAATCGATGAACAAAGTGGGCCAATAATAACCTTCTCGAATAATTTTTAAAGCCATGGGCCTACTTGCATAATGACCTTCAAATAGCCTAGAGTGAAATTCATCTAATATCTTCTCCTTTTTGGATGCTTTTACACACCTAAGATGAAATCCATCAATGTTCTTATGATATAATCCATTAGGAAATAATACATACCTAAGCACTTACAGCCTGAACCTCCGACGCTATGAAGCATCAAGGTGAGTTGGACATCTCCCATAAGTAAAATAACCAATCAAATATTCTATCCAATCATGGTCACTTGCAATAATATTTGCACAAATTGCTTCATTTATGTCCTCCTTTTGAATCATGTCCAACGTCTCAATGACAACACTCTTAGCTAACTCCTGGCATAAGGCACACCCATGGACTAGCTTTGTCGGTTAGATCTCCACATAATATTCTTGAATTTTAGAGACCCATATTGCTCTCTTATCACCTAATTTCCCTTGTAGTATGAATTTTTGAACATCAGGATGAATAACATAAAAAATAGTCTTACTCTGAGAAAAAAAGTGTCAAAACTTTTTCAATGATTTCATCACAACATAAAACTGCTTCTCGATGAAGTTGTACTTCTCCTAATGTGGTGTAATAACTTGGCTCAATAAAGAGATTGGATTTTCCTCTCCATATTCTATTTTTTGAGTCAACATTGCAGCATAGCTTTCATGCTCACCTACTGCATAAAGAATGAAGTACTTCGAATAATCAAGATTAATTAAAACTAGAGCTTGGGTGATTCTTTCTTTGATTTCCTAAAAAGCTCATCTCCTGACTTCCATCCACTTAAAATTAACATTATTTTTCAATAGCTCATTCATGGGCTTCACAAATTGGACAAAATCAGAAATAAACTTGTGGATGAAGTTAATTTGACCGAAGAAAGATTGCACGTCTTTATTATTAGCAGGTAGCAACATTTTCATTAGTGCTTTGGCTCTTGCAGGATCTATCACCAATCCTTCTTGTGAGATTACGTGACCCAACAATTTCTCTTATTTGACGGTGAAGATCGACTTCTTTGGATTGATGGAGATTTTGAACTCATGACACTTCTCAAATACCTGTCTTAGATGAGCAACATGATCTACTCTACAATGGGAAAATATAGTCATATCATCAAGATATATCACAATAATTCTATTCAGTAACTCATCGAAGGCAACATCCATGGCTCTCTGAAAGGTAGCATCGGTGTTTGAGAGACCAAAGAGCATCCACTGGTAAGTTAATGTACCCCAGTTAGTAGTGAATGCTATTTTGTATTGATCCTCATACCTCACCCATATTTGATTATATCTAGAGAAACCATCTAACAATAATAATATCTGAACATCGGCATCCACATGAAGAATTTGATCTATCTGGAGTATAGGGTAATGATATTTAAGTGATGCCTACTTTAGGTTGTAAAAATAAACACACAAACGTATGTCTCCATTCTTCTTCCTTATTGGGACTAGGTTCACCACCCATTTCGAGTGCTTAATCAGGTATATAATATTTACCTTCAACATATTCAACAATTATGCCTTCATGAGCGCTTCAATATTAGGATTGACAGGATGCTATTTTTTTCAAAAAGGTTTTACCCCCTTTGTAGTTATATGGTATGATGGATCATGTTCTTATCATAACCATTTAAATCCTGGTAACCCCATGCCACAATGTTGGGGTACTCGTAGCACAGGTTTATAATACCTTCAAGTTCATTCGGCACATAATCAATCATGACCTTGATAACCTTTTTAGATTCCAACTACAATTCCTTGTACTCCTTGGCATCCACTTTAATATTGTGTTTATCGGATCTACCATTTTGATCAAATAGACTTTCCAGTGAAATTAATCCTCTGGGAAAGTGGTTATTCCTTAATTGAATCATCTATTCTTTCTCTTCTTTGGTAAGTACTCTATCATCCGCTCTAGCAGCTTCTCTGAGTAAGAAATTGACTATTTGTTCATCATTGTCGAATACTTGCCAATAGAGATTATTTTTTGGAACTTATATCTATAGATCACTCTGACTGACTTGGGCTTTTGGACCACTTGCTCTATAGGGGAATATTTTGCACCAAGGGAGGCTAAAATATCAGCATGTCTATTCTTCTCTCGAAGAATCGCCTGAATATTCAAAGCTATTAAAGCTTCAAATAAATCCTAGACCCTATTGTGATAAGATTTCAGTTAATGCTGCTTTGATATGTACTTATTGGTGGTTTGATTAATGATAATCTCAGAGTCACCAACAATATGTAGCTGCTTAATGTCCAACTTTTCAGCCTTTTTCAATCCAAGGTACAATGCTTCATATTCAGTTGTGTTGTTTGTACAACTCTAAGTCAACCTATAATAATAATTCTTTTGTATACCTTCAAGAGAGATCAATACGACACTATCTTCTAAACCATTATTACATCTAGAACCATCAAGATATAGTTTCCATAACTGATTAGAGTCAAAAGTCTATGAATCAGGAACTTGCTTTACATATTGCTTTGGTTTAGTTATTTTGTAACAACCAATTTCCGTTCTGATCATTGCATTAAAATATGTGAGCAAAAACTCATCCTCAAAGAAAATCTCACCCAATGCTTCTCTTACAAAATCAACTTCTTCTAGTTCTTCAGTCATCATATTTACTATGCCTGGAGATTGTTCTTCCTCTTCTAACATTTTAATGTGAAAAGGTGAAGGTTTTACATTATGGATACGAATTCATTTTCCCCTAAATGGTATCTCCAAATGTGAATAGTCCAAGTAAAGGTATCCTCCTAGCTTAGTTGTGAACTCCCTTGAGAGGCACATGCTAAAATATGGCTCCAGGTCAACTACCACTACTTCTTGGATGATAGTGATCTACGACATAGTGTGGAGGACAATAGGGATGTCTTTGATAACCCCAACTAGTTTTACCAGAGTCCCATCCAATTGCAACACTCATGGATTACTTTTCATATATTCCATCCCCATCACTTCACATACTATCTTTGGCATGACAGTAGTTGCAGCTCCAGAATCGATCATACAATTATGTATAATCCACCCTTCTATTCTCAAAGATAAATAAAATGGGGGAGGCCTATTTTTTCCTATCACAAAATTGGGTAATGCTTGTGCTAGGACCGTTTGAGAAGAAAATTTTTTCTAATATTTAGAAATATTCAAGGATTCTTGCAACAAATCAATCTGTCCTAGCAACTGTAGTGCATCAGACAAGCTAACTTTAGCTGGAATCTACTTCATTTTCTCTACAATGCTATAAATTGATATAGCCGAAACCTTCTCTTCTAGAGCTTGTTCATATTTGTCTCAGTACTATTGAGTAGCCTCTACTCTTTGCCTTTTTATTCAAGGATGGGTACTTAAGTCACTCCCTAGCCTACTCTTGTATTTAGTACTGTGTTCGAGCAACCACTATAGGTTTCGAAACTAATACCTTATTTTGTACTTTTTCTTGATCCTACTTAGGCAATAAATATCTCAAATTAACAAACTCTTGCTCCTTAGTTTTCAAACCAGTCGCTTTTGCTAGAGGTGGTCGCTTTTCATATTGAACCTTTGGTTCTTATGGCACCTTCAAAGGTTTGAGTTCCATTGGATCTACAGTTACTAGATTTTTCTTGGACCTTGTGAGTACAGAAACTTGCTCCAAGAATGACATCATGAAATTATGTTCGGCCTATCTAATCATATTAACTTGTTCACCAGAAGAACGTTTTGCTAGCATTTGCACATAATTCATATGAACCATGTATGTTTCTTCTCCATTAGGATCATTATATGTCAAACACCAATACACCTTTTTTGCTACACTAATCTCCTCATTCACCATCACTGCTTGGCTTTTTTTTAGGAACCTACTATTAAAATAAAGCACACTCACACAAAATACTAAAAAATAACTCACATACATCAAATAACGTAATATCACTATGCAAAAATAAATTACATAAATGAAATAATCTCATAGTAACACTTAATTGCAGGCCTCTTCGAGGGGGCAACATCCTTCAATATTTCATTAGATTGCAAAAGGATAATCTCGTACATGGCTTCATATATTTTTAAATGAAAACTACATGCAACCCTACCTAAATGCTCAAGAGGTGGCTTACATGAAAAATGCCACTCAAGCTAGAATATCCCACCAAATGGTGGTTACAATCTTGATAAAAATGGTTACATGAAATGGTACCACTTGGCAAGGTATCTTACTACATCGGTTACAATATTGATAAAAACGGTTACATGAGATGGTACCACTTGGCGAGGTACCTTTATTGCCACCTACATTACTAAGTATTGCATAATAAAATTAAAATAGGATCCCCATGTTGGAAGTGGGTTATTACATAGGTAAATGAGAATTACAACATGGTGTTAGGATAGGATCCTAACATGTCCTTCCCCTTCGAAAAAATTTGTCCTCAAAGCTGAAATTGAGGAAACTGGTGTTGGAGTTGATGGAGAGGCTCCCATGTAGCATCTTCTGGCTAGATACCATGCCACTATACAAGGACATATGTGATGGTATGATTGCAGAGAGTGCAGGTGCATCGATCCAACAAGTATTTTGGTTCAAGTAAGATGGACCCTTCCTTATCCAATTTTGGTAATGCTGATTGAACTTGTACCTATGTGCCCACAAATTTCTTGAGAGATGAAACATGGAAAATAGGATGGAGCTTGGAGGTGGGCGAAAGAGCCAATTTTTAAGCAGTGGAACCAATCCGTTGTAGAAATTGGTAGGGCCCATAGAATTTTGCAACAAGTTTTTTGCACCGACGGAGTTGGAGGGATGATTTTTTGTACGATTACAAGTGAAGGAAAACCATATCACCCACATCAAAGCTATGCTTGGATTGATTTTGGTCAACCTATTGTCACATATGGTTCTAGGACATGTCCAAATTATGCTTCAACTAGTGAAGGACATCGGTCTACTGGTGAAGAGTAATGTCGACTACCTAGACCCTGGAGCTACCTAGAATGTATGAAGAAGGTGTGGGTGGAGGGCGCCCATAAATAGCCTCAAAAGGAGTGATTTTGGTAGTTGTATGATAGGAAATGTTGTACCACCATTTGGCTAGAGGAAGCCACTTCACCCATTGAGAAGTATGAGCTAATGCAAAGCAACAAAGATAGGTCTCCAAACATTTGTTGACAATCTGAGTTTGACCATCCGTTTGCGAATGATAAGATGAACTCATTTTGAGCTTCATTCCCTGCAACTTAAACAACTCTTGCCATAAATGACTAGTGAATATTGGGTCTCGATCGGACACAATGGAGGTGGGCATACCATGAAAGCAAATAATAGAATCAAGGAATATTTGGGTAATGGTGGAGGCTATTTAAGGATGGGCAAGGGGATAAAAATGAGCATACTTCGAAAGGTGATCCACTACCATGAGAATAACAAAATTACCACCAGATTTAGGTAACCCTTTGATAAAATCCATAGAAATATCAGTCCAAACCTGATATGGAATGGGTAATGGTTGAAGAGTACCCAAAGAACGAATTATTTCACCTTTCATCCATTGGCAGGTATCACAAGCTACCACGAAGTCACGAATGTCCAATTTCATCCCTTTCTAGAAGAATGTGTGCTTGAGGTGTTCATATGTTTTGAGAAATCCAAAATGAACTATAGAGGGAGCAGTGTGTAGTTCCTTCATGAAGAGGTTACAGAGTGGCGAGGCACGGGTAATAACAAGGCATTGGCAATAACACAAATTATGACCATCCCAATTGTAGCCTGGGTATGAAGTTGAATTATCTTGAAGTGAAGCCATCAAAGCTTGTAGGTTTGCATATTGAAGTACCTCCTATCATAAGGAATCTATTCATTGGGGGATAGGTTCAAATATAGCACATAGCATACTGAGGGCCTCAAATTGGTGAGAGATAGCATCATCCACAATATTTTCTTTGCCCTTCTTATAGGTGATATCATAATCATAGCCCATGAGTTTAGAAACCCATTTTTGTTATTCTGGGGTAGAAACCCATTATTCTAAAAAATATTTGAGACTCTGATGGTATTTTTTAATGGAGAAATGGCACCCAATGAGATATGGTATCCAATGGGTGACAACATGTAAGATGGCCAACATCTCCTTGGCATATGTAGATTTTCCCAAACTACGCTCAGAGAGTGCCTTACTAGTGAAGGCCAAGGGTCTCTCTTATTGCATCAATACTACCCCAATGCCACGTCTAGAAGCGTCACTTTCAATTACGAATGGTTTAGAGAAATTTGGCATGGCTAGAATAGGTGCAGTGGTCATGGCATGCTTTAATTCAAGAAAGACATGATCAGTGGGCCTTGTCCAAGTGAAAGAGTCCTTATTTAACATATATATGAGGGGAGCTACTATTTCCCATAATTATAAACAAAATTATTGTAATAACCTGTAAGTCCTAAGAATCCCTGAAGTCCTTTGAGAGTGCGGGGTTTTGCCCAGTCTTGAACTACCTAAATATTCTTGGGGTCGACCTTGACACAATATTTGGAAACAATGTGTCCTAAATACTCCACTTCAGTTAGACCAAAGGATCACTTAGACTGCTTAGCAAAAATTTGATGTTGTGTCAATAACTATAATGTATGATCCACATGGGTAAGGTGTTCTTCCCACGAGCGACTATAAACCAATATATCATCAAAGAAAACTAGGATGAACTTTTGCATGAAGGGATAGAAGATGTTGTTCATAAGGATTTGAAATATGGATGGTGCATTTGTCAAACCAAATGGCATTACCAAGAACTCATAGTGACCTTCATGAGTATGAAAAGCAATTTTTGGAATATCCTCGTCCTTCAGCGTGATTTGATGGTACCCCAAATGAAGGTCCAACTTGGAGAAGTACATAGCTCCATGTAATTAATCCAGCAATTCATCCACTATTGGAATGGGAAATTTATCCTTTATGGTGATCTTATTGAGCTCATAGTAGTCTATGCACAATCACCACGAGCCATCTTTCTTGTGAACTAGCAAAATTGGAGAAGAATAGGGACTAGTACTAGGTCGAATGACACCTACCTTGAGCAATTCCTATACCATATTCTCAATTTTTGACTTGAGAGCATGAGGATACTGGTATGGTCTAATGTTTGGGATGCACTACTCAGAAGTAGTGTAATAACATGGTCATGAAAGTGACGATGTGGCAGTGTAGTTGGTTCTGAAAAAAATGTCATTGTGATTGGTTAGAACAAGTTACAAATCTGCTGGAAGTGGATCTATTGTAGAAGTGGGTGGTTGAATTGAAAATAGTTGTGCAATGACCCCATGGGAGGAATTTTTCAACAACTTCTCCATGCGATTGGAACTAATAATTTTTTTAGGGCCAGCCTTGATACCCTTGATGGTATATGTTTGTCCATTTTGTGAAAATTGCAGCCATAGTTCGACAAGATTGTAGGATAAAGTGACCAAGGTGCTCATCCATTGGGATCCTAACACAACATGACATCCTCGCAATTGGAGGGCGAACATATCTTGCTTGAGTTCATAATCCCCTATATGAATTTTGACATTTCGACATTTACCTTTACAAGGTAAGGTGCCTCCATTGGCCACCATGACTTCAAAAGAATTGCATGAGTGTATATAGCAGTTGGTCCATTTGGCCACCTGAGGATCAATAAAGTTATGCGTACTACCTGAATCAATAAGAATTGTGAGATGTTGGCCCTTGAAATAACCCACAACTCTCATGGTTTGTGGGGTGGTAATCCCGACAAGAGCATGGACTAAAATTTTTGTTGGTGTTTTTGATGGTTCCTCTTCTTGTGGAGTTGGTGCCTCAATTGTATCACTCTCCTTATCACTATGGTCACTGTCTTCTTGTTCCTCCACATCTATTAAAAATAATCTCTTATTTGCACATCTATATCCCTTCGTAAACTTTTCATCACAATTATAACATAACCCTTGGGCACGACATGCATCCATTTCCTTTGTAGTCAAATGCTTGGGAGTAGGAGGTTTATGATAAATATTGTTTTGGACTCGAGGAGGGAAGGAAGGTCAGTTATTCAAAAATTATGGTTTCCACATTTGAGATGAGAGTTTATATTCTGCCAATCAGGCTAAACTGATAGCCTCCATCATGGTGTGGGGTTTGAACATCTTGACTTCAGCATGGAGATCATCTCGTAACCCAATAACAAAACAACTCATAAAGAATCCCTCATTCAAACCCTTAGTTTTATTGGCCAATTTCACAAATTGGTTCTAGTAATCACGAACTGAGGTGGTTTGTTTTAGCTTTATCAGTGAACCTGTAAAGTCATCATAGTCATTGGGGCCAAATCGAGTGAGTAGTTGGGACTCAAAGTCCTCCCAAGATATATCAGGGTTAGCAACTCGTAGCCATTGGAACCAATGTAAAACCTCATATTCTAGGTTGAAGGAAGTCATTTGAACTCGATGATATACAAGGACATTATGGAGTTGGAAGAATTGATCAACCTGACATAACCACCCATCGACATCCTTTCCACTGAACTTAGGGAAGTCTAATTTAGGCATTCTAAAGGTTGGATCCTGATTAGCGTGATTGTTATCTGGTGTTCATCGATCTCATTCAGAGTTTTCAGTACGGTGTTTAGTTTTGGTACTACCTTGCATTTTGATCTCCATATCTATGAGTTGTTCTTCTAATCGAATTCTAGTGTTATCATGATCCAGTCGAAGCTCTCGAATCTATGTGCCTATGTTCTTGTTTGTAGAGGTCAAGTCAGCAATGAATTTTTATAGGTCTACCAATAATGTGCCCAAGTCTAAATCCTTTTTTTGTTGTCCTCGAGTGTTGCTTGCCATTGCGGTCCCTCTTGTGCTGATTTACTAAAAATAGATTTCATATTTTTAGGAGTTACTATTTTTAGTAAGGGTCCAAAATTTAACTTGGGAAATGAGTCGCACCACTTATTTTAGGATAGTGTCCACTTCGATGGCTATTTGATCTGAGCGCTCAATGAGGAGATATACTGAATTTCTTGAGTTTCTGTGATCTCCTGTTGGTTGCAAGTCGATGTCAAGGTAATTTCTTCCACTTGTACTTAAAATTTCACCAATGAGTCCTTGAGGGACTTTTGTGCATAATAACAAGTAGATTCTATTCCCATAAATTTGGATCAATTTGATGGACCGATGAAAAGTTATGGCATTAGCAAGAAAAATAAAAATTTGCCATTTTTAGAAATTTGGTGCAAAATTTGACCAGAAGCTGCGAAGGACAATTTTTTTTGGAATAGAGTGTAGAATTTTTTGCTAAATTTTTGGATCAATTTGATCTCTCTGTGAAGCAATATCCATGTTTTAATAAAATTTCAATATTTTTTTTGTGGTGTTTTCGATTTCTAATTTGGAGTTACAGTTCAAAATTTGGGACCTAGGATCAACTATTTCGTACCTGTATATTGCACCCTTACCACCCTATCACTATTCTATTCTTTCCTCTATCACCTGTACTATAATTACTGACATTGTTCCTATCACTGACCCTGGGGATTCTTTGACATTGACAGTACTATTCCTGACACTGGAAGTCTGTAATTTTGGACTGTTACAAAAGGTTGTTACTGTCGATCTGACTATTTTTGTTACTGACTAGATTATTTTTGTCACTATCCTAACTATTATTTTTTTGACCATGGGCTACTGCAAACACTTGCAAGATCTATCTTGACTGTTGGTGCATGCAAGTTTGTTTTCTATGATAAGGAATGCCTTCTTCGTATGCTCACTTTTGGGGTTGTAAATGCAGGTTAACAGAACAAGGATGGTGTTGATTTGCAGGTGGAAGTTATGTTTTGTAGAACTAGAGTATACTAAGAAAGGGAATATGTAATACCCATAGGCCCTTTGTTATATCGCAGTGATGAACAATAGTGCTCGAACCAATATTTTAGGCCACTACTCAAGGAGGATTCCACACATACCCTTGAGCACACTATCTGCCTCTCTGACAATACGGGAGGGTAATTGTTTGGGATGTTGTGTCCCATGGACTATGGATAATACAAGGCCAAAAAGCTTCCTAATGGATAAAATCTTGTTTAAACCTAGATTATATCCTGATATACCCGAAGATACTTGGGATCTCAATTTCGTGTGCAAGTGCTATCTGAAGCCTGGGTATTGGAGCTTGATCACCCCTCACTTCACTAGATGCTTTATGGGCTATCTATCTTATTCAATAACGACAACTCCTTCATGATATTTTAAAACCCCCAACACAGGGTTTCTAACCTATACAACTACTATATTTTTTTTTGGTATTTTTTTATTTTCTTAGAAAAAAAATGACTGTATTTTTTTGGTTTTTTTTTATAAAGGAAAAATAGAAATAAAAACACAAGAAAATTATACCTAACAGGTGGAATGACTAGCAAGAATTGTCTCAGTTGTAGTAGAAATTGGCCCTGGAAAGTGCACTAATACCACTTTTTAGGAACCTACTATTAAAATAAAGCATACTCACACAAAATACTGAAAAATAACTCACATACATCAAATAACACAATATCACTATGCAAAAATCAATTACAGAAATTAAATAATCTCACAGTAACACTGAATCATGGGCCTTTTCAAGGGGGCAACCTCCTTCAATATTTCATTAGCTTGCAAAAGGATAATCTCATACATGGCTTCATATATTTTTAAAGGAAAACTACATGCAACCCTACCTAAATGCTCAAGAGGTGGCTTACATGCAAAATGCCACTCAAGCTAGAATATCCCACCAAATGGCGATTACAATCTTGATAAAAATAATTACATGAAATGGTGCCACTTGGCTAGGTATCTTACTACATCATTTAAAATATGGATAAAAATTGTTACATGAGATTGTACCACTTGGCGAGGTAGATTTATTGCCACCTACATTACTAAGTATTGCATAATAACATTAAAATAGGATCCCCACGTTGGAAGTGGGTTATTACATAGATAAATGAGAACTACAACATGGTTTTAGGATAGGATCCTAACACTTTTCTCAGGGCATCTACTTGTATAAGCTTGTTCTCTTATAATAGGTGGGGTCTAAAATCTCCTAGATCAAAATTCAATCTCTGCTTGCTTCTTCCTTATTGTGGTAAGCTCATTAGATATTGTCCTTAAGGCCGCATTATTGGACTTTACTTCCTACAACAACGTTGTGAGGGGATCAAGATTAGATGGTGGAGTGGGAACTATCAAATGTAAGGGTACTTGCGACGTAGGTAACAACAAGGGAGTCATGGGTGCTAGCAGTTCTGGGAAAGGGATAAGTATTGGAAACTAGGAAACTGATTGAGTCAGCAACTAAGAAAAAATTAAGGTCGAACATTGTAGGACAGGGATTGGAGCAACATGAGGTGGGCTAGAACTCCATGAAGGAATCAAATACATGAAAGGCATGGGTTGTAAAAATGTGCTTGAATACAAATACTATGGAAGGTCAAGAACAATGGACATAGTCATCTTCGATGGAATCCAATCTATGACAATCAAATAAAATTTGGCCTTTTGATTTTGCATATATAAGTCTAGAAATGTAGTCACATTGGACTGCCATGTAGCTATACCAATTTTGGTGCTAAATGCCCTAAGATAGTAGAACACAACTTGCTCATGTATGGGTTGTAATCCATCAGGGACTCTTTGTCAACTTCACACGAACCTAACATTGAAGTCAACTATCTCTTCTTGAAGATGTCTTTGAATCATCATAAACTAGTGTAGTAGAGAGTACGGATCAGCTTGTTCATGAAAAGTTTTAATTAGCAACTATGCTAGTTGATCCCATGATGTAATGGTACCAGGTTGCAGTGATCGGTACCAATAAAGCAATTTTCCTCTTAGTGACAATACCAATAATTTTAGCATTACATCTTCATCTGTTATGTCATGTATGGTCACCGAAGAAGCCACATATTAAATATGTTCATATGCAGTTTTAATGGTACCATCATAGGTCGACAAAGCTTTCAAAGCAGCTTGCAGGACCAGATTTTGTGCTTGCAAATTTAAAGCTCCTAAGCTATTCCATGCTGGTAACTATCTTGGCAGAGGTTTTTGAGCCATATGGACTGCTATATGGGGTGTAGGCTAAGGAATACTAGTGGTTGTATAGGGTGAAGGTTGTGGAAAAATTGTGGTAGTACTTACTGGGATTATAGGAGTGGAACATATACCCGCTAACCATGAGGATGTAACAAATGGTATGTGGGATATATGGTTAAATGAATATGTACACTAAAAGGTAGCTAATTGAGGATGTTATTCCAACATTTGAATATCAAGTTCGTAGAACTCGATTTGATGATCTAGATTTTTGGCCTTCGATCTTGTATTCATGAGACACAACTCTCACTGCTTTCACATTCAAATATTTTTGAGTATAGTCAAGTTTATAAATGTTCTAATGTTATAGCACGAAGGCAAACATAAAACCTTCATACTATTGGAAGTGGAAACTTTGATGTCCCATCGGGCATGCCAAAAATTGTTGGTGAAATATGTATACGTAATCAACAAACACTATGTTTGTGTGCCCTATATATGACTAACATTGAAATACCGAAGGAAAGAAATGTCCCCCGTGCCAATATCTAGAGAGGGTTGGTTCCCAAACTAAGTCCTACATTGGTAGAAGAATAGGGATGTAGGAAAGGAATTGGAAATATGCATAAAGAAATGGGAAACATGGCCACAGGCCGAAGTGCAAGATTCAGGGTATACTAACAGCAATAAATTCACCCAAGCATGAAATAGCATTTAAAAAAGGAAAATGGTAGCATAGATTACTTATAAACTTGCAGTAATAACCTCCAGAATAACACTCCAGCATTCACTCCATTACTAGGAATATTTAAATCCAAATGCATAATTTAAATCCAACAGCAAATAAGAAACATGAATGTAAAATAGAAGTGCACAGTACAAAAGGAAATTACACACAAGATCACTTGCAAATTAAGAAGCCTAATGCCTTGTATTAATGTAGAGAACTTGGATAGTATTCTCACAAAGTTTCTAACCCCCCCTTTTATAATAGGAATTCCATTAGTATTTATAGAGGTTTTCTCCTCTTTCATTTATTGCACAAGGGAGTAAAATGATCTCAGATCAGGAACAAAAATGAGAAAATTCCTCCTCAAAATCATTGAAAATCCCTTCCTCTAGAGACAACGTTTCATCTTTTCAGGGAATAATCCTTAGGAAATTAGCAACTCAGTCATCGGTGCATAGATAATTTGGAAAATATTGAATTCTTTAGAAATGTCTTTACACTTTGGAAATCATGAAAATTTTCTTGCTCCTCTCGTGCAACTTCATTTCTACTCGATATCCATGATTCAAGTTACTCATTTCCACCATTATTTAATGTGTATAAATATGGCATCATTAGAGATTTTTATCGTGATCCATTTCACCCAAAAATTACCTTCATCATTTGACTCACCCTCCTTCAAGAACTCAAGATCCTTTCTTTAAAATGTGTTTTCCCATAGGAGGAGCAAACAGGATGTTCACCCCTCAACTGGGGCGAACACAATGTGTTCTCTTTGCAGGGTATGTTTTCCCATAGGAGGGGCAAATAGGATGTTCGCCCCTCAACTGGGGTGAATGCAGTGTGTCTTTGTTTTAGGGTTAATGCACTTGTATTAGGATGTTGAAGTGCATTTGCCCAAATGAGGGGTGAACAAGATGTTCGCCCCTTAGTTGGGGTGAATGCGAATGTGTTTTGTCATGCTTACTTTTGCTTCACCTTGAGGTTTTTCAGATAATTTTTTATTTTGTTCACCCAAACCTGGGGTGAATGTGTTCACCCCTTCTTTGGGGCGAACGCGTTGGCATCTTCGAGATAACAAACTTCTTAAAATTCTTCATCAAATTATTCATTTTTATTTTTATTTACACAGGCCCAAAGATGCTTTCATTCTTAATATACTCATTCAAATTGATTTACAAAACACTTATAGCACCAATACAAAAAAGTACATAAGGCATATATGAAATTTTTTTGAAATAAAAGCCGCCATAGAAAAACAAAATTGTATCATCATAATGCATAAAAATTCATCAAAATACTCCAACAACATATCCAATGTGGAAAAGTGCAAAATTGCCAACAAAAACTTCCTACAAGAAATTTAGGAAGAGTATCTTCTTCAAAATTAATCCAAAACCTAAGTCAAAATTGAAGGTAAATAGATTAGGAGAAGATGCCATTGAATAAATTTCAATCTTGGAAGAAGAAGGAATAGGAGAGTCCTGCTAGAATCCAAAAGTAGTAGAATTAGAGATCCAGAAGAAGATCTCACCACCAACACTTATAGAAGCAGAAAGTTGAAGAAAATATCTCAAGAAAGACTAGAAGAAGCTGCAAGATCAACTACCTTGGAGAGGTCTCAATGAGAATATAGTAAAAGGCTTGGAGAGCCTTACTAAATAAATCATCAAAGGAGAACTCATTGGATAAATTCACTACAGAAGATAGTGAAAGATTTTATGACAATTTTTGCCATATGATAACAAGGCCAAAAGAAGAAGAATAATTTAGCAAGGAGTGCCAAATATCATAAGACCTTAAGGCATTCAAAATATTGAGAATATCCTACTTGAAGTTAGAATTCGATAAGAAGACTTGAAGATAGAAGAAGCTTACCAAATCCAAGAGATTTGAATAATTCCTCTCACAACAAGAAGGTAATATTTGCTAAGATAAATAATTATAAAAATCTATAGCAAAAAGGAGGATACTACAAGAAGAGAACAAGCCACCAAATCCTACTCTCATGAAAGAAAGTTTGAGACCATCTTTTGATGAATATGAAGTTGTTTAGGACAGCCTAAAAGGAGCTACAATATCTTACTCAAGGCAACAACTTGGTGATATTAGACGCCAAGATCTACATCCTCTATAAAAGATTTTAGAAAAATGTAGGCAACTATTTTTTTAATTAGATTCATTAATTATATTACTAATCAGATTCATTGGAGCACCTTTTTTGAATTACAGTTGCAAGAGGAAAATTGAATTACAGTCTTCAAAAGTGCAAAAATATAAAAGTTCCTTTTAAGGTTCAATTGCACATTAGTTAGGAGTTAACTAGATTTCAAAACTACATCTATCAACTACCTATCATCTACTTTGGAAAACAAAAAAGAAGACTACGTCCTACAATATTATTGTGGTGAATTTGTAGAATAACTCTTGAAGATTCATTTCATATTATTCTTGATTAGTTGCAATAAATTAATTAATTGCACTTATAAGTTATTTTGAGAATTGATTGGATTGATAAGGTGCTATTGTTAGTGCATATTAGTGGGTTCATTTGCACTACTATATTACTCTGAAAAATCTTAGTGTTTGTGTTCTTGAGAAAGGCACAAAAACAGAATTTGTCAAAGTGTCTAAAGACACTATTAGTGCACAAAAATCTGCAACATATAGTGGCAAAGTTAAGCCACAAAAACAGGTTATAATCATCTAAAACTTGGAGAAGAAGACAACTAACCAAAATCATAAATAGAAGCTTCAAATATTGAGACTTGGTGAGTCCCAAGTCCAAAGCATTATAGGGTTAGTTGCAAGGAGAAAAGTACAAAAAAATACATCAAATAAGGAGTTTCTATCTACTTCTATCTAATCTTGGATTTTTTATCAAAGTATCCAAGAAAAAATGGGAAGGTGTCTAATCAAAGAGACAACCTCAAAACCCCTACATTGCATCCAAAAATTCTGCCATAAAAGCCATAAAATCAGACCTGCAAAAAGGAGTGCAAGAAAGGGTGCAATAAAAGCATCTTATTTACAAATATTGTTACATTGTATTGCACTTCTCTAATTTGTTCTACACAAGAAAGAGGGAATATTTTAAGGTGCCTCAAAGGTACAATATCTATAGGGTAAACCAGCCAAACGTAGTCGAATGCTAGCATTATTACAAGCATAAAGAATCCTCTCAAAAAGGCTCACATTATGCATGGGTTGGACAACCATAATAGGTAAGTTGCAAAGCACAAGAAAGGTGTCACATTGCTCACTAAAGGAGACAAATCCAGAAGCATATAAGCAAGGGAAATAAAAGAAAGAAAATTAGAATCATACGTCCAATAAAGGAGCATTCAATACCATCAGTGGAGCATCAAGAAGTCTCCACAAAATAACTGCCATTCGAAATCCATTGAAGAGCCACCAAAGGTCCACTAAATATCCTCCAAGTCTCCACCAAAGCTCCACCTTAAGCATTGCTTGGCTAGAAACATCTCAGCACCAATGAATTATAGCAAATAACAAGGTGGAAAAATATATTGAAGGGTTTTAAATAAGGTGTTGATAAGACAAGGGTATGCAAAGGAAATAAGATGCCACTTGTCATTCTAAAAAAGAACCCTAAAAACACCCACAAAGGAACATTGAATTTCACACATGTGAAAGGAGAAATTATTGTTGGGATCTGAATTATCATCAAGTTTTACTTGATATTGCAAATGTCTATATTCCAATTTTCTATCTAGGCTTGCACTCGATAGTCACAGCTCAGAATTCAACATTGGATGAATAAAATACTACTTCAGCCCAACTTCCAGAGGAGGTTGGTTCCTTGTCAACTAAATAGAACATTGACTCAATTAAGCTCAAAAATGGGTTTGAGGAATAGGGTTAGGAAAAGGTTTAGGGTTAAGAAATTATGCATCAATAGTGGATGGATAGGGCTAACAACATAGGCATCCATAGGAAAAACCTCTAGAAAACTACTTCTAGTGTCCCACACTCAGGATTAGCAACACCCAAAACCATGAAATATTCATATAATAAAGCAGAATAGAGATATGTTCCAAGAAGCAATTTCAATATCTAATGTATTAACAATCCAATTTAGCATAATAGATCAATAATCAAACTTTGTAGAAATAAACTTCTTGCCAACATAGATCTAACTATGAACATATTTCAACTACCTTAACAACTAGTAATCCAATACAAATGGAATGAACTAATCATTACAACATTGATAGAAATGCAATTCACAACTCGAACCTCTTAATGAAAAATATCAAATATAACAAATATTGAGTAAAAAATCAAAGTAATGCTCCTTATATTAGTTTGAAAAAAATTTTACATAGTAGGGCAAGCAAACACACTAGATCCGATCCTAAAAATCGAGGGTTTGACCTCTATTTATAGTTTACAATAAAAAAAAATAGAGGAGACATTACAAGGATTTAGCATATGATAGATCAGCATAGATCTATACTCGCATCATTTCATTCAACTGTAGGGTTTGAGAAATCCACTAGAAGTCACACACCATGGCAACTCTGCTCTACAACCTACAAGTTTTATAATGGTAGTTGGGCCTCAGGAAGTTAGAAATCATATCTGGACCGTTCATTCTTCTTTAAGACCCCATCCTACCGTAGATCTACAACTACTCTGGTTCTTGGTTCTTGGTTCTTGGTACTATTGATTCTTTTACTATCTACTCAAACTGACTAGCCTTCATCTACCAAGAATATGCCTTTGTATGCTCATAAAAATATCAATAAAACATCCACTATTGGTGCACTAAATGAACGGTTGTGATTAAACTTCAACAATTCTCCATAGGAGAATAGGGTAGAAAAGAGTCACCAATCCAATCTAAAATAATGCTAACATCAGCTTGGATGGCTTCATCCAGTGGATTTGAGACTTTGTTAGAAATACACTGAGTGTTGAGTGGAATCTAGTTTGTCACCAATATGATCACTTAACCTTCAAAATATTTAATTCCTTTCTCATGTCTATAGCTTCAAAAATAAGTTGCAATCCACTCCTTGATTCTCTCTCCACCAACTTTGACTCGGATTGATCGTGGAATAGATTGTATCACCAATCCAATCAAAAAGCAATGTAAAATGACCTTTGTGCTATTCCACTACCTTTGATTAATTTTGAGTGCTTTTGACCTTCTTCCTGAGCGACGCAAAGCTTATCGCCATTCCACTCAAAAGTGACGTTGGAACTCAACATAACGAGCATTATCAACACTTAGTATCTTGGGTGCACGAGATGAAATAATATTGTCAATCCACACTTTGAAATGTGTTGATGTCATCTGAACTTGGTTGGATTGCATATTGGGAACTTCTTGTGAATCTACTACTGAATACACTAGATATTGAGAAGAATAGAATACCTCACTCATGTTTGCAAAAAACATTGATTATTAGGCAGATTGGAACCTTCTTGCATGGATCCGCTCTGAAATACTCTATATTCTCAATGGATTGGAGCTTTCCCATGCCTTAGAATAATTTTCAAAGTTTTCTAAGGATGTGACCATTTTGGGATTACATTTTGGCACCTCCTAGGTGGATTTGCTCATAAATCCATCGAACTTAGAGTCTTATCGATTGGATATAAGGAGTCAAAAATTGCAAATATTTTGACTTTGCTTCATAGAATAACTTCTATATGATCATTACCCTCTTAAAACCTTGTGAATTCACCCAGAGGGTAATGGTTCATATGGATATCATACTAGAAACACAAATATCTCCACCAGTCCTTCAAAAATTCTCTAAAGTTAACCAAAAATAGAATTGTGTTCTCCCTTTTATGATTTCTTCAAAATGACATGGATACCTTCAAAAAAATTTCATGCTTTACATTTTATATTCATGATTTTATTAATTTCTTCTAACAATGTCAGAGTCAAAACAAATAAAAAAATACAATACTTCTACATGACTACAAAAATGTACAACACAGAAAAAATTCTATGCTTGTGCCTATTCAGGGTTTTTAATAACCCTATTTGGTTCTTCACCTTCCTGTTGAGATTCTTTCGCAACATTTTTCTCTTGGTATTGCTTAACCTCTTCTTCTCCCATAGGTGAATCTTGCACTTTATTGTTTTTTCCAGTACCATCACCAAACAATTGTACTATCAACTTTAGAGTTTGTAAGGATTGTTTCTAGACTACTTTAGAGGGATTGGAAGTCTCCTTAAGCTGCTTGTGAATGTACTCTAACTCAGTAGTGTCTTCATAATTTGTAGCACTTCCTTTATTTACTAGGTCTTCCATCAATTCCCGGATCCTATTTATATCAATTATCATTTGTGAAACCTGCTCCTGATCAATTGGCACTCCCAAGGCATCAATTTCAGATTCATTTTGGAGGCTCTTGGCTACATTCATTTTAATATCTTCCTCTAATAGAAAAATTTTATTCTCTAGCCATAACCTCTTAAATACATTCTGAATCATCTCTTTATTGATGTCTACTACATCTTAAATCATATTTTCCACATTATAAAACAACATCCAAGCCTTTTGCAGCAATCTGTTCTTTACTACAACTCTGGTAGCCAATCTAACAATATTTCATTCTTTGTTAGGAATAGGTTTAGTAGTATCATAGAGCCTACTATCTTCCAAATTATAGATCTACTTAGCTGGAATCACCATGGATTATAGTTATTTAATTAAGCTATCCATATATTCCTTGGTATTTTGAAGTAGGTGGCTGGCATCATCCATGTAGTTAATGATGCGTTGCAACTTTGAGCATTTCTCTAGAACCTTAGACAATAGTTCTTTCCTTACTTTCTTCAGCCCTACTTTCAAGAATCCTGAAGACTTTGTCTTTTTGATTTGAAGTTGGTGCTTCAATCTCTATATTTCTTTGGCTTATTCTTCATTTTTCTTCCTTTTCTCCTCTACTTGCTTCTTGAGCTTATTAGCCTCTTAGAATTTGTTCTACTAGTTCTTTATTTCAATCTGATAACTTTCTCTATCTATTTCTGATTATTAATTGTCTTCTCAAGCTTTTCTATTGTTCACTCCAACTTGTCGACTTTCTCTTTATTTATATCAACCTTGACATAGAAGGTGTCCAAGTGGGCCTTAGTGATAACCAACTTGTCTTCAACAGGTAACGGCTTAATATCCTCTGTATACTCTTCCATACGATAGTCCTAAGTAGTCATTTTAGTTTCAGGCTTACTCACTAAAGTAACAATGGATTTGGATGCTCTTTGTTGTGAAACCAGGTCAACATACATAGTATTTCTCTTCTTAACCATCCTCTTTGAAGGTTTGGATAGCTTCTCTACCCAAAAATATTAGATTTTCTATGAAATTTCCTTCTCCTTTTGTAAGCTATAACTTATAGGAGGAGGATAAGCTATAAGATAAGGGACAACAGACTCGGCAACTGAAGATGAAATGGTGATAGTGACTATAGTAGAGTCTGTGACTACTACTTCTATTACAATGGGAAAAGTCATGGGAATTGAAGTAGAACTCGTAGAAGGATGAGTGGGTGTGGATGAAGCAACTTGAATTTTAGATGAGGTGGGTGGTTGAGATGCCAAATGTGGGATTACAAGAGATGATGGAGGCATTTTGGGTGATTGTGGAGGAGATACATTAGCTTAGCTCTCTGTATTCACTGGTGAAACATGTGGTGAATTATGAGGGGAAGAGGGCACCTTTGTTACAACTTTTTTCATAGAAGGGGAAATAGCTTTCGTTGGGGAATTAGGAGGATAAGGATAAGAGGGGATAGAAATAATACCTTCACCTACAGATGTAGGGTGTTATAGATATGTTTCTGTACTCTATTGTTGTATTTGTGGTACCTCTTTTTTTGTAATTGAGATAGAGTTCTTTTCAACAATCTTCCCCTTATCTACTTTCTATTTCTTACAGACATACTTCTGAGATCTTTCTAGTGCATTTTTAGATTTTCTTTAAAAACTTGCAATGCTATCAGCTTATCATTCTATGTATCTTCCTCAAAAATTTCTTCTTGCAATGGTTCTTCTTGTAATATCTCTTCAGAAATAGGATTGAGCTCCATTGTAGCTACAATGGTGAAAATCACCGGTGTAAACACAAAGTTTTTATCCTTCTCATTCCAATCTATTTCTATTGTAGGGGGCTCTCCACCCAAAGCTAGGTGCTTAGTCCTACTTACTATCTTGATGAATTTTGTGCTAATGGCCCTCTCATAATAATAGTGCATTCTAATCATTAACTATGCCCCTTTAGGGAAATTATCCAGTTGCTCTATTAAGGTCTCAAATGTTTTAAAAGCTTTAGAAGCAGTTAATTGAGTATCAGTCCCTTCTCCTTGAGTTTCCTCTTATGAAGGTGGGGATGGAGAATATGACCTTGGTTGTGGTTTCTTATAAATCATCACTATATTATTTGGATCCTTTTCCTTCCAAGTTATGATGTTCTTATCATATCTATCAAAAAAATCATTGTCAATTACTCATCCAAACTTAGATTTCTTTGTACTAGTTTCCACTCTCATCCTCCAACAGTCTAGTATCTTGGCTTAATTCTATTTCTTTTTACTCTTGAATTCTCTGGTCGTAGACTCCTGCAAATGATGGCTTTCATTCTTATCTGAATCAAAATAAACTATCTACTTGTAGAAATATAACCATGGAGGAAGTTGTTCCATCTTGGAAAAATTCCAATCTAAAGGAGAATTTTCTTTATTATTATTGCCCTATTAAAAATGAGGCCTTGAGGTATTCTCAAATTTTTAGGTCTTCTCTCCACTAAGGGAAATTATCCTCTTGTGGAATTTTTCATCTGGGTTGTATCTCCATCTCTGGGGGATGTAGAACAGGCCCAACCTATTTAAATACTGGGTAATTTTTTCATCCTAGCCCTTTTTGGTGATAATTATATCATCAACACTATGGTAGACCAAAAAAAACTTTCTCTTATAGTTCATATTAATAAAATTTGATTGCCTCAAATAATCTAGGGCTAATAATCTATTTGTAATGAAATGAGAAAGTAAAAAAGGCTTACCAGTGAAGCCATATAGTCTAATCACCATGTATACTATAAGAACGTACTAGTCTCCTTCTTTGACACCCTCTGTTCTCAATAATTCTCTAGCCAATGGTGGTAACCTAGGGTATTTCCCATACATTATATTCAAATTTGGACCTATAAATTCTAAGTTAAATCTATAAATAGACTCAGTGATCCTCAAATGAGTAGTCCAGTAGTATATGGGGATAGGGTCTCCCTGGTCATTCTTTCCTTTTACCAGAATCTAGGGCATCATATTCCTTACAGTAGCAAATAACATCCAAACCAAACTCGAAAAATACCAAAAATATGGTGTATCAGATTCTTTTTTCATTATTACTAATTATTCATGTATTCTCTTGGTAAGGAAAGTTGGCTAGTCAAATTAAATGCCCTTAATACCCTTTTTATCTAGTTCTGGTTCATACATTTTCTCATTATAAATATAGTAAGTAGTGGCTATTTGCCAATATCTCACGAGATGGTTAGAATATAAACCCTCCAAAAATTCCAACATAGAATAGAGATTTGGGTTATAAAATTGGTCAATGGGTATTGGGACTTCAGGCATCTCATCTTCCTCCTTTATTAATTTAAATTGGAAGTGAATCCATATTTCCATGATTTCTTGTTATTTAGAAGTCATTAATTAAGCATAAACCCTAGCTTGTTATGCTATATCAATTGTTTAGTTTATAAGGATGGGCTTACCCCTACGATAAAAAAATCATGATAAGATTCTTGGTAATGGTGAATATTATTATGCCATTACGATTTTTCACTACTCTATTCCTAGGGTCATAAAATTTAATGATTGTAGAAATTAACTCAGGATAATGGTGAACAGAATCACAGATGTAAGAGAACGAGAAGGATTTTATAGCAATGATGCCTTGAGGTCGGATTGGCCTTCCTTCAAAGTATCTAAACTCAAAATTTCTCCTCAAGAAGATTCTCCTTGCTTGTGTCATTACCGTATCTACCAACCACCTTGTATGATTCACATAGCTATTTAGCTCTACTTCTCTTTTTTGCATATCTGTTAGCACTTTCTTAGGAGCCATTTTCATAATAAATCTTCAGATTGTTCTTTCTCTAGTGTTTATAGACAATTCTTTGTTATTATTCACTCTTTTTAGCTTGGTATTCATTTATCTTGTCAAATGAATGCAACTCATCACTTTTATTTTTCTTGAAGCAAGACTTTTCTCTTTTTTTTTTAATAACATTTTATCAAAAATAAAAACTTGATATAAAATGAAAAAATAATATGATAAAAATTATGTACATATGTTACAATGAGCTACATCTCAATAAAAATAGAGTTTAAGGTGAAAACCACTGACTAGAATCGGATGTATGTTTCGCTCAAGATCTTCAAGCTAGAAAACATTGGTTTTTTAACTTCTACTATTCTAAAAATACCATCCTAGAAGGAATCAAACTTCTAATGGTTCCCAGGTTTAGCTCTTTCAACATTCCACCTGAGTACAAAATCTCCAACTTGGAATTTTTATAATATAGATTTCTTATAGAACCATGCCATGATATCAAATGAATACTTTTGAAAATCCTCATATGCTTGAGTTATTTTTTCTTCTAGCTACAAAAAGTGTGTCAACCTTGTTTCCACTAGATTTTGCTCAGATTCATCTTCTGTTTTTATCAATTTGAGGGCTGGAATCTCCAAATGGATAGGTAATACTGCCTCCTTGCCATATACTAAGGCATAAGGGGATGTCTTGATGGACTTATTGATAGTGATTCTATCTACTCATAGATATTGTTCCAGAAATAGGTGCCAACTTCTCTTATTACCCTCTAACGATCTTCTCAAAATTCTTAGCAGATTCTTGTTTTTTGATTCTACAAGTCCATTTCCTTGGGGGTAGTAGTTTGAAGTATTCTTTATGGTAATGTCATACTTACTGGAAAACTCAATATATTTAGCCCCTATGAATGCTGGTCCATTTTTTCTCACTAATGCTTCTGGAACACCAAACCTTGTAATCAAGCTTTCCATGAAATCTATCACTACTTCTTGGTATGATTTCTTTGTAGGAATAAATTCTACCCATATGGTGAGGTAGTCTATAGCAGTCAAAATGTACTTATGGACAACTGAGGAATTTGTATTAATAACTCCTATGAAGTCCAACCCCATTGTTGGAAAGGTTCTTCCACTTGAATTGGCTTAAGGGGAAATGATGCATTCCTTATTCTTCCAACAAACCATTGGAATTCATCATAGGTTCTAGTGAATTTGAAGGTGTCAAAAAATATGGTAGGCCAGTAATAGCCTACCCTAATAATCTTCAATGTTGTAACTCTTCCTAAGAAATGTCCAGATAGTCCTCCATGGAACTTCTCTATGACCTTTTATTGTTGATCATCCTTTAATCATCTAAGGAGAACTCCATTAAGGTTTCTTTTGTATAGACATTATAACAATAAGATATACTTCAAATCTTGAAGTCTATATCTTCTCCTCTGTGATGGGTTAATATTAGGAGGACATACCCCATTTTGAAAGTACTTAGTCATCTGATCTACCTAGTCTAATTCTTCTACCTGTAATTCCTTCGTTTGATCTTCTATTGTTGACTAAAAATTTTACTTATGCTAAAATTGTTGCTTCTATTAGACCTTAGCATAGGGCTCTACCTCTTTCCATCTTGGTATGATGTATTTCCACATCATATTCTTGGATTTTAGTAATCCAACCAGCTCTCTTGTCTTCTAATTCTCCTTGTAAAATAAAACTCCTCACATTTGGATGAACCACATGAACCAGGGTCTTGTTCTAAACCAAGTATTGCATGAATTTTTTCAATGATTTCATTACAAAAAATACTTTTTTCTCAATGAAATTATACTTAACCTGATATTCATGAAGAGTCTAACTCCAAAAGAATATGGGATGCTCCTCTCCTTCATCATTCTTCTGGGTGAGCATTGATGCATATTTTTCCTCAACTCCATAGGCATAAAGAATGAAGTCTTTGCTGAAGTCTGGAGTGACTAATATTGGAGTTATAGCAATGGATTGCTTGGTGATTTCAAAGGATTAATTTCTTACCTCATTCCATTTAAAATCTACATTCTTATTTAGTAGTTCAGATATAGGTTTCCCTTCTGAGCAAAGTCAGAGAAGTTATTCTTTGATAAGAAAAAGTACCCCATTTAGTGGTGAATGCTATTTTAAACTGATCTTCATCCTTCACCCAAATTTAGTTACAGCTAGAGAAGCCATATAATAGTGATAACCTTTCTTCTTCTACCACAATTTGCAAGATTTGATCAATCTATGGGAGGGGATAGTTGTCCTTTAGTGATACTTGGCGAATGTCACCATTCTTCTTCCTTATAGGTACTAAGTTGGATACCCAGGTTGAATATTTGATTGGATAAATGTTCTGAGCCTTTAGCAGCTTTAATAGTTCTTATCTAATTATGGCTTTTATCCTAGGATTCACAAACCTTTGTTTCTACCTGAATGGTTTTGCATTAGGCTCTAGCTCAATTGTGTGTTGGATGACCTTCTTGTCATATACTTTAAGATCCTCATATTACCAAGCTACAATGTCTTGGTATTTCAGGTATAAAGATTTTATATCCTCATCCTCTTCTAGATAAAATAACCTTGATCTTCTTATCCTTTTCAATTTCAATTTCTTTATAGATCTTCTCATTTATTTCCATGGACATGATATTTTCCGTATCTTCATTGTCAAACAGGCTCTCTAGAGTAACCAACCCTCTAGGAATATAATTGTTATTGAGTTGAATGACATCCTGTTGGTCAATATATTCTAGATCTTCCTATAGAACATTGGATAAATAGACTTCTATCACCATAAAATCAATGATTTTTTCATCAATCAAGACATGCTAGAAAATCTGCTTATTTGGCATTGTAGGCATAAAAATAATTTTGATCCCTTTGTCTTTCATAACTCCTATGTCTACATAAGGGTTGAAGTTAGCTCACCTCACTTCTAAGGAATTTTCCAAGGTACTCTTTCCTCTAGGAATAAAATTAATGTTTAGAGCATCAAAGGATTCCATCAAATCCCATACCCTATTTCTATACGCTTTTAGGTAATGATGCTTACTACTGCACCTTTCCATTACCTTATTTACAATCAATTCAAAGTTGCCATATATGTTTAAAATCTTGATGCCCATGCTTTTATCTTGCATCAATCCAAGGCAAAGAGCCTCGTATTATGCAACATTTCTAGTGCATGACCATGTTAGCCTATATGCAAAACTCTTTGTCCCTTCTAATTGGGATTGTAATACTATATCGACACCAACACCATTTCTACATCTAGCACTATCAAATTGCATGGTCCATATTTTTGTTTCTCTCAAGGACTGGTTGGGTATAGTAAGAAATATTTTCTCTATCTCTATAGACATACTGTATGTGCCCAAACCTATCCCAAATTGACTATAATCCTCTCTGAAAGGCAAATCATATTCAATATACAAATGTTCAAGGTTATCCATAAATTCAAATTCCTCTAGAAGGGTGAGATTACACATGTCCTCTTAAATGTTTTTAATGTGGTAAGAAACAAGCTTCTCAGGTGTTATTCTTATTCTCTTTCCTTTGAAAGGAATCACCATGCTGGAATAGTCCATATACATGCATCCACCCAACTTTGTAGTGAATTCTCTTAAAAAGCATTAGACAAAATAGGGCTTTAGATCGACCACTACTATCTCTTACACTATGGTTACCTCAGGTGCTCTATGTAGCCTCATCAAGACATATTTTATCACTCCCACTATATTTACAGGTGTCCCATATAATTGTAGAAGTCTAGGGAAAGATATGGTATATTCCATACCCATATCCTTGCAAACTATTTTAGGCATAACTATGGTGGATGCCCTTGAGTCAATCATACAATTGCGAACAACCCAACCCTTCATCCTTAGAGAAATATAAAAATAAAGGGGTTTATTATTTAAAATGGTAGGGGACATTTTTTCTTTTAGAGGGTATGCTAAGGATTATGGTGTCCTACTTTTACTACAAATATTTATTCAAATAAGATTTTAGTAGGTCTATCTGGCTAGGAATAAAGAGAGTATCATATAGACTAGCTTTAAATGGTATCTTCTTCATTTCTTCAGGTAGGTCTCTAGGACCTTCTCTATGGCTCACCATACTTTATTTTATACTATTGTGTGGCCTTGATTCTCTATCTATTGGTAATATAAGGGAACCTAAGCCTCTCTTGGGCTTCATTCTTGGACCTCATTCTATCTCCTTTAGTTTCTTTCTCAAATATCTTGGGAATACTGACTTCCTTTTATTTGGCCTGGGGAATAGGGAAAGTATCAATGCTTTGGGGAGTTTTATCCTTTTTCTTTTGAGAGGGGACCTAAAATTGATCCATATTTTGTGGATCAACCTGTAGTGTCTTATTTCCTGACATTGTCATGATAAAAAAAGGTCCATCCTCATAAAGATATTTTCCAGGTATGATTTGATATTGTTTCCAGAGCATGTTCATTCTTCCTTTCTGATTTATCTTTGCTTTCTCCATAGCTTGTTGTACATGGTATTGGTACATAACACAATATTGTGAATCATGAGGATCATTGCATAGCAAACACCATACATTCACCAAACTTGATTCAAAAGAACATTCAAGATCTTCTTGCATTGTAATTACCCTGACCCTAGTACTATTTATAGGACCATGTATTTAATCCTTATTTACATAAGGATATATCCTTTCTTGAGACCTCTCCATATCTCTCTTCTCCATTGAATTCATCTTGTTTCTAAGATTTTTCAAGGTATTCTGAATATCAAGGAGGATAAAGGATTCTTGGGAAATCTAAGAAGGAAGAGGAGGGAAAGGAACTGTAGAAGAAGGTAATTTTGAATGGGGAATGGGAGTCATATATGGGAATTGGGATGACAAAGGATTAAAATCCATATAATATGAAGTAATTGTTTGACCTTGGACATTGGTGGTTTCCAAATTGTAGGGCAACACAACTTTTGGGGGTAATCTTCCCACATTAATAAGGACATTCTCTACATGAACAATTGCATTATAAACCTATGGAAATATCTCCACCTTATATTTTTGGTTTTGTATACCTAAATATGATCCAAGGGCTCTAATATAATACATGTAACTAAGGCTTACAACTGGTCTAGCTGCAGGGGGGATTCTCTTCCAGATCCTACTGAACCTCAAGTTGAAATGTAAAACAATTTATTGTTGATGCTTTTACATAGATAAAAATTGATTATGGAGGGAAAAAGGATCAGTAGATTCATTAAATTCTTCCACAAATATCTCAACCAATTCTTCCCATGAGGTAATGATATTGTCTTCAATGGCCCTAAACCAATGCAAAATATTTCCTCTAAAGGATAGGGCTAGGATTTTGACAATAACATCTTCATTTTTTATATTGTGTATTGCCGCAAGATTCAAAATATCTTGGTAGTTCTCATATGCAGTTTTACCATATCCATAATATGTGGGAATGGCCTTAGAAACAACTTGGAGAATGTCATGCATCTAAGCCAATCTAAGGGGGGCAGTTGTATTCCAGTTGGGATACTTTTGTAAGGGCTGATTTGGAATTGCATTTTGTTGTTGGCCATGTTCTGAGGTGTAGCTCCTATTGGAGGTGGCATTGGGTGTACTGTGGGATTATCCTCAAGAGGAGTTTTATCTAAATGTAAATATTGATTCAAATCCTTTATGATAGTATACCCTCTATAAGGTAAATCATAGTAGAAAAAGGAGTCTAGATTATTCCTCATGGATGACCTAGTATTCATGAAAAACTGTAAGCTACATGGATAACTTTTTTGGATTCATAGACCAAGGAGTCACTAGGTGAATTTACTTATCACCACTTAGAAAGGTCAAGATAATTCACCAAATCTTCATTCCTTTTGGTAAAATACAAAAACAATAAATAATATGAAGGGTTTTAGTATTTCTTGCAAATAGGTCCCACCGGGCATGCCAAAACTATTGGGATCTGAATTGTCATCAAGTTTTACTTGATACTACAACTATCTATCTTCCAATTTTCTAGCTAGGCTTGCACTTGATAGTCATGACTCAGAACTCAACATTGGAAGGACCAAAGACTACTTCAGCCTAACCTCTAGAGTAGGTTGGTTCCTTATCAACTAAATAGAACATTGACTCAATTAAGCTCAATAAGAGTTCTGAGAAATATGGTTAGGAAAAGGTTTAAGGTTAAGAAATTATGCATTAAAAGTGGTGGGATAGGGCTAAAATCATAGACATCCATAGGAAAAGTGTCTAGCAAACTACTTCCAGTGTCCCAAAATCAAGATTAGCAACACCCAAAACCATGAAATATTCATACAATAAAGCATAACAGAGATATGGTCCAAGAAGTAATTTTAATATCTAATGTATTAAAAATCCAATTTAATAGAATAGATCAATAATACAACTTTGTAGAAATAAAATTCTTGCCAACACAGATCTAACTATGAACATATTTCAACTACCTTAACAACTAGTAATCCAATAAAAATGGAATGAACTAACCATTACAACATTGATATAAATGCAATTCACAACTCGAACCTCTTAATGAAAGATATCAAATATAACAAATATTGAGTCAAAAATCTGAGTAATGCTCCTTCCATTAGTTTGCAAAAAAAGTTGCATAGTATGGTAAGCAAACACACTAGAGCCAACCTTGAAAATTGAGGGTTCAACCTCTATTTATAGTTTAAAATGAAATAGAGAACTATGATCGCATTATTTCATTCACCTGTAGGGTTTGAGATATCCGCTGGAAGTCACACGCCATGGAAACTTGGCTCTGCAACCTACTAGTTTAGTAATGGCAGTTGGGCCTCAGGCCATTAGAAACTAGATTTGGACCGTTCATTCTTATTGAAGACCTTGTCCTATCATAGATCTACAACTTCTATGGTTCTTGGTTCTTGGTTCTTGGCACCACTGATGCTTCGACTATCCACACAAACTATCTGGACTTCATCTGCCAAGAATACACCTTTGTATGCTCACACGAATACCAACAAAACATCCATCATTGATGCACTCAGTGAATGACTACGATTAAACCTCAATAATGCTTAGTATGTGAGCGAGGTAGAAAGAGTCACCAATCCACTCTAAAATAATGCTAACATCATCTTGGATGGCTTCGACCAGTAGATTTGAGACTTGGTAAGAAATACACTGAGTGTTGAGTAAAATTTAGTTTGTTGCCAATCTGATCGCTTAAACCTTCAAAAAATTTAATTCCCTTCTCATGTCCATGGCTTCAAAAACAAGTTGTAATCCACTCCTTGATTCTTGCTCCACAAGATTTGACTTAGATTGATCATGGAATAGAGTTTATCGCCAATCCACTCAAAATGCAATGCAAAATGACCTTTGCGCTATTTTTCTACCTTTACTTCTTTTCGAGAACTTTTGACCTTCTTACCAAGTGATGCAAATCTTATCACCATTCCACTCAAACATAACCTTGAAAATCAATGGAATGAGCATTCTCAACACTTAATCGCTTGAGTGCATGAAATGAAGTAATATCGCCAATCTACACTTTGAAATGTGCTGATGTCATCTGAACTCGATTGGATTACGAATTGGGAACTTCTCATAAATCTGCTATCGAATACACTAGAGATCGATCATAATAGAACACCTTTATCATGTTTTCAAAAAGCACTAAGGATCGGGTGGATTGGAACCTTCTTACATGGATCCACTTGAAAATACTCTATATCCTTAGTGGATTGGAGCTTTCCCATGCCTTTGAATTATTTTCAAAATTTTCTAAGGATGTGGCCATTTTGGGCCTACAATTACAACATTATTTTTGTTTCTGTATTCCATGTAGGAGAGGAGTTACTTTCAGCTAGAATTTTTATAGTAAGAGGCCTCACATACGTTGAAGTAGAGAAGCTATTTGGATAGTGTACAAAGAGGGAATAAAAACATATCAAGAAAAGGTGATACTTGTAACAAGCATTAGAATAGGAGTTGGAGACTCCACCAAGTGTCCAAAGCATCCTTGGAGCATTGAATGAAATGACTATGATATTTTTCACTCATCAAAATACTAATTGCCTATTAAAGGTACCTTGGACCAGGGAGAATGTAGCATTTGGAAGCATTCAAAAGCAACAAAGAACTCTTGGTCAAACAAGTCAAGGAAAGCATTAAAATTGAGGGTCACATTGAAGAATTTGTCATTACTCACAGTGCCCAAGAAGGAGAAATTATAGCCATACACATATGATTTCATAAAGGTGGAAATATTTATTAAGGTTAAATTTCCCCTATCTAATTTGCTTTCATTAAAAAGGAAGTTATAATGTTATATTCTAAGGTTGAAGTATTAAAGAAAATCAATCTTTATTTGAAAGCAAAAATTAAGGAAATTAAATAGCAAAAAAGTCTAATATTTGTAAAACATAACCTAGGAGAAATAAGGGATACTACTTGAAATTAATCCATTGATATTTGCAAATATTATGTTGTTCTAATTTTCCAAATTTGGGAGTTATAAGGGTTACAACACCAGACTAGGTTATTGAAAAATTAGAAACACTAAAATAAAATCCTAAGGGATATTAAAAGAGGTTATTAAAGTTTTTTCTAAGGCTGGAAATTTATAATATTCTTGTCTCAAAATTTCTCAAAAGGGACAAAAAAAATCCAACATTAAAACCTCTTCAAAATTGGAAAAGTGCTTAGTTTGGTAGGAATAATAAGGTGTTAGTATTGAGGATATGATTGTACCTTAGGCTTAGTTATAAGCCTAAGTTATTATTTTATTATTATTTCCTATTTATTGCACTTTGTATTCACGTAAGGTATAGTATTCTCATGTTGGAAATAGGTTGTTAAGTTGTTGGATGCTAGTTAGATTGTTAGAGTTATTCTTTATCTTCTAGTAGTTAGTTGGCATATTTGTTTAGCAAATTGTTATCTACTAGTTAAGTGGTTGGCCATCTTTGGTAAATTTTTGCAACCACTTAACCTACATGAATTATTTTAAGCATTATATATTCCACTACCACTAATGAATTATCAGCTTCATATTTGAGTTTCATATCAGTGGTAATCATAGTCGATGGATATTTTTTTGCAAGGAGGGAAAGTTGCCACTTATTTTCTACAACTAGTACATCATATCCTAGGTAGGTGCTTACATGAAATTGGCCTAAGACAAGCCACAATATATTTTTTGTGAAGCTCATGAGGTGGCAAAAGATAAAAATTACCCCTGCACAAAATACCCTTGGTAGAAACCATAGGGTAACCAGACTTGCCTTGGGTTTAAAAGAAATTTTTTTTCTTGTTTGGAAAAAAATTTCTTCTTTGAATATCATAGAAGAAGACATATTTGAGGATAAGGTCCATCAATTTTGAGGCCAAAATTTGGCCAAGAGGAGACATTGGCACTCCTTGCCATGAGAACACTAGGGCTATCAAGAGGAGGTTGTTCCAAGTAATGAAGAATATTTGTGTGTGTTTTGAGTGTTGAAAGGGTTCTAGCAGGAAGTGGAGGAGTAATTATTCCCATTACTCCTACATTAGTTTTTATCCTCTCTCTTCCTTTTTGGATCGACTAGCCTATTTGATGACCGATACTAGATTGAGTAAAGGGGAGGCAACCTATCACCACCCCCCTCCCCCTTCCCCTCATCTTATCTCTTCACCCTCCCACATATCCCTCTTATTCCTCCCCTACTTTCATTTCCTTCCCCTACCCTATCACACCACCATTTGACCTATATCCAGGCGGCCCATGGTTGTACTAGGAAGATTCCTTGATGGCCCAAATGATGATAATTTCACACATCAGTTCAGCCAAATCCAATTATGTACAGGGATTTTTTCCCCTCTCTATGCACTAGGGCATAACATTGATATCAAAGACACTCTTCTAGATGGATCTATCATAGAAATCTACATATTGTAGCCCATGAAAGAAACACATATGAAAAACAAAAATAGTTTTCAAAAAATTAAATGGGGCTCTAAGGTTTAATAATCGACTAATCACATGGTGAAATAAAATTCTAAATCTCCACCCTATCTATGCATGATGTATGGCATAATTTGAATAATTTGTGTGGATTCTAGAATGTTGTTTGGGTTTCCATAATTTTGAGTTTTTTTGGCTCTTCAACGTTCGATGAGCTTCCCGACGTCATGTTTCAAAACTCCATCCCTTGCATAATTTCTTGGTGGAGACCTCCTAATTTTATAGAAATCATATATTTTTAGTACAAAAAACTCAAATTTTTTTACTATTGTAGGTGAATCCAATTGATTTTTGTGTACATCAAGCACTGGTGGTATTTTAGTGACATAAACAAACTTCCATCGACGGATTCTGATAGCCGATAATGAGTTTAGTGTGATTTCAAAATTCTTGGTATAGACTTGAACATTTTGGTGACATCATCGATATTTGGTGGTGATTAGAATCCTCCGACGATGTATCGATAGGATAATTCTACCAGTGGATTCTCATTTTTTCCCAACTGGATGCGGGCTCCTCCGATAGGCAGGTCACACAAATTTTTTTTTGGTGGGAAAATTAGTCCCACATTGAGCGTGTTAAAGCTCGATTGGGGTTTAAAGGTTCAAGGGTGCTTATACCCTAGTGAACACCTTATGGTGGTAACCACTAGCCATGCTCATACATGGGCTAGAACACTAGTTGGTGGTGCAAGAAATGGAAATTTTTCCACTGCCTCAGTTGTGAAGGTGCTAAAGGGTACACAAACCATTTGATGACACTTAGTAAAATATTGGTTGCAAAAAATTTGACCATTGACCCACTGAAACTTAAATGTTGACCTGCGTATTTGACTTTGCATAATTACCATTGACCCACCAAAATTTACCTCCTGGAGAAGTGTTTTTCCTGCCAAAAAATTCAAATTTTTGAATTTAAAATATAGCACCAAAAACAAAAAGAGAAAGGTGAAAGTTTTTTTGTAAGTTTATGCAATTTTAGCAAGAGTTGTTTTGCAATTTTTAGCAATTATTTTTGCAAAATTCAACAATTTTTGCCTTCATAAGTCAATTTTTACATTTAAAAGGGCTATTTTTTAAAATTTAGTGCTTTTTTTTGTAATTACAAATTGATGCAATTCTTGTAAAAGCACTTAAATTAGCCCCACTTTGTAAATAGAAATGCAATTGTTTTTGTAAAATCTAGGTAAACTTGTGCATTAGGAAAATTTCAAATTGTTCCTAAAGCCTAGATAGTTCTTGCAAAATAGTTTGTAATCCTCCTAGTTTGGCATATACATGTAATCACATGGCTACCGAACTCAAAACAAACATGGAAAACCTTACCTGTTGTAGTAGACATTTTGGAAGATAAGGTAAAAGATATTATTGTACAATTGACTCTTGGTGATATCAAAATTCATCACAACCATTCCAACAAAGAAAATTTTGAGGTCAAATTGTATGACAGATCAAGGGATCCTGATGTCTTGTCTACATGGATTTTAGATATGTAAACTTGGTTTTCCTATTCTGAAATTCCTAAATATGACCAAGTTGATTTTGCCATAGTCAAACTCATAGGCTTAGAAAAGTTTTAATTGTAGAAAGACAAAGTCATAATGCTACCATGAATTGGAAATAATTGATCCAAATTTTGAAAAATACATTTTTTCCACCAAATTACCAAAGTAACCTCATGACTAAGTGGTATAGATTGAGGTAAGCTTCTAGTATATCTATTGTTGACTACATTTTTCAATTCAATAGGCTAAGGGTGATTCTTGGTGTGAAAGATTCATATTATTTTATTAACAAGTTCACTCATGGATTGCAAGATAAATTTTTTAGATAAATCAAGTTCATTTATTTCCTCACTTTGGATGTTCATTCAAGCATGCCACTCTCATAGAGGAGAAAGTTGGTGCCTTTTACAAATATCGATAGGTCAACAGTTCCAAAGGCACGAATTAGAATCAATAAAAGGTGAAGAACACTTCTAATTCTTCCACTCATTCTTCTTCTCCCACTTCTCCTAAAGTACATTCTTCTTCTTCTCACTCTAAATATCCTTCTTACTCAAAAATGTATTATGATTTTTGTATAAAAAATATCATACAAAATCTAAATGCTTTAATTTTGAAATAATGAAGAAGAAAAAGTCCCTAATTGTACAACCTACAAATGAGGAACCACATGATGGTCCCATTGTGACTACAGGGACAAAAGAAGAATATCCAGCTTTGAAGGGTAAACTAAAAAAAGTTACCCTCATGTCAATTTTTTTTGCTCAAGGGGGTTGCGACCATTTGTTTATCACTAGAGCCCACCTTACGCATGATTTTTATGTGGATTGTATTATTGATAATGAGTCACATAATAATCTCATTGCAAAGTAAGTTGTCGAGAAGTTGAAGCTTCCCATAAATCCATATCACCAACCCTTTGCACTTGGGTGGAAGGATGTAGACTCCACATATAACATCACACACACTTGCACCTTGAATTTTTCTTTTGATGATAAGTTTGTGGATAAAGTAAGATGTGATGTCACTGAGATGGATTGTTGTGGACTATTTCTTGGTAAATCCTATCAATATTATAGGAATGCAGTGTATCATTCTAAAAATAACACATACACACTATATTTGCATAATAAAACATATTTGATGCAAATTACTACACCCACATCAAACCTGATGCTAAGTTCTAGGTAAGTTCATAAACCATTAATTCAAGAACTTATTTTGGCTCCTACTTGCATAAGTCCCACACAATAAAAAGAACAATCACCATTAAAGGCTTGTGATAAAGAAGAAGTTTCACTTCCACAAATTGAAAAATCACAAGAGCTCATGGTTAAGGAACCCATCACTCTCACTCATGAGATAGATACTAACAATTTCATTGGCATCATTTTTGGTACACCTATGGACACACAACCACTTGCTCCATAGAATTTACCTTTGGATTTTCCCTATTCCACCATTGCACACATTAAGGAGCAATCTAAGATCACTTGCTTTATTCAACACTAGTAGAGCCTTCAGGGCAAGATAACATAGGACTTGCAAGAGACTTCGTAGGAGCAACAGAGCATGATGCACAAGCATCACAGTCCTCACTCATCTTAGGTTGGAGATAGAGTTTGGATTCCTTTGTATAAGTGATGTTTTCTATAGACACCATTTTAGAATCCTCCATTGGTACTTGAACCTAACATCAGTCCTACAGTAGTAGTGGCACCTGATCATCAACTTTTGCTCACTACAGATAGAGTTTTTGAGATGAAGACTCATCACACTCGATAGAGCACTTCCACTTTTTACCTTGTTGCTCACTCTGATCACTTTCCATATATGGTTCATTGGATTCCTCACCATGATATGGCCCATGAATTTAAATATTTTTTGAGAGCATTGGGGTCCAATGCTTCTATGGTTTGGAGGAGTGTTGAGGATATGATTGTAAATTAGGCTTAATTTAAAGCCTAAGTTATTATTTTGTTATTATTTCCTATTTCTTGCACTTTGTATTCATGTAAGGCATAGTATGCCCATGTTGGAAATAAGTTGTTAAGTTATTGGATGCTTAGTTAGACTGTTAAAGTTGTCCTTTGTCTTCTAGTACATAGTTGGAATCCTTTTTAGCATATTTTTATCTATTAGTTAAGTTGTTGGCCATGTTTGGAAAATTATTGCAACCACTTAAACTACGTGAATTATTGTAAGAATTATATATTCTACTACCACTAATAAATAATCAGCTTCACATTTGAGTTTCATATCAATTAAAAAAGTTGAATTTTGATATTTATAAAACTTTACAAAATCAACAAAAAATTGAACTACATCATACAAGAGCACTATATCATATTCCAAAATCACTAGGGATTCATAAGTCATTCTACAAAACTTGGTAATATCAGCATTTATCAAAGATTATCAAGTTGTAAATCAATTGGGAAGATATAATATTTCTACAAAACCTAAAATTTCATTAGGTGTATATACTCTCATTACTAGGGTGACATAAGGAAGTCTACAAACCTAAGGATTAATAAATGTTTTTCAAATCAAGATTATATAATATAATTAAAGATCATATATCCTAATATAGGGAGTTATAAGGTAGACTACTAAGGTTATATCAAATTCAATTCTAAGAAATAGCAAGAATCACTATCATGGATGAAATCTTGATAAAAGCTTTCAATAATTAAGAATTATTCCATGAAGTAGAATTATAATGTCAAAACTTAATAGATACTCTATAAAGATACAAGTATCTATCCACTAGTGATAAAGAGAAATTCTCCTTATTTCTTAAAGAATCCTAAGAAGGTAACTTTACAATATTGATTAGTTATCTCCATGAAATCCTCTTCACAACATGGTGGAACTCACAAATATTGGTTATATTTTCATTAGAAGGGTATCTTATGGTTTATCTATCGTTAATTATGTTTTTACATTGTGGCATGTGAGTCTTGGAGCAAAATGGAAATAAGAAATATTATTCATTGACCTTACGAAACTTAGAAATTACAATTCTTAAATAGGGTTGATTTAACAACCTTAGGAAATATAGGAGAAGTTAGGAAATGAAGAAATATAGGGAGGAAAGGAGGAAGGGAAATTGATGTCGAATTCCTTTCCGCCCATGCTGTCCAATATGCCCAGTCAGCTATCATACAAGGAGGTAAAAAGGTAAGCTCCAAAGCTTGCTATTGTAAACAAATTTTTTACCTTTTTATACTACTTTAATTTTCAACATTCTCCCCCTTAAAGTTGAGAGGATTGGCTATACAATATCTCAGCTTCATATATTGATCTTTAGCTATACCTTTGGTGAATATGTCTACAATATTGTCCAAAGTGTTACAATATTGAAGCTCAACTATCTGTTGTTCCACCATATCTCGAATGAAGTGATACTTCATATCAAAATGCTTTGATCTGCTATGGTGGACTGGATTGTATGCCAATTTAATGGCACTTATGTTATCACAATATAGTCGAGTTGGACCACTTTTACTTTCTCCAATATCTTTAAGAACTTTTCTCAACCATAGGTCTTGAGTACTAGCATGTGTAATGGCTATATACTCAACCTCAATCGATGACAATGTTACAACAATTTATTTCTTGGAACTCCATGTAATTAGTCCTGATCCTAGACTAAAACAATTTCTTGATGTAGGTTTCCTGTCATCTATATTGCTGCCCCAATAACTATAACTGAAGCCAACTAATTTCATAGAATTACATTTTTGGCAATGGATTCAAAAATCCAATGCACCTTTTACATATATTAAGATTCTTTTAGTTGCTTGTAGATGCAACTCATATGGACTAGCCATAAACCTTAAAACTAGAGAAACATCATATAGAATATTGGGCCTTGTGTTGGTGAGAAACATCAGACTCCCAACCATGCTTCTGTAAGTGGTCATGTCAACCTTTGATGCTTCATCATCCTTTCTCAATTAGATCCCATGTCCAGTTGGAGTTGCAACTGATTTGCACTGCTCCATGGTAAATTTCTTGATCATGTATCAAGCATACTTGTGTTGACATATGAATATCCCTTTATTTTATTGATGCACTTCCATCCCTAGGAAGTATCGCATTAAACAAATATATTTCATCTCGAACTATTTCATCATGAAGTTTTTGAACTCCATATTCATTTAATTGTTACTACCCATAAATATTAGATCATCCACATACAAACAAACTATGAGAATGTCTACTCCATACTTTAGGTAGTACAGAGTTGGTTCACTTTTGATTCTTGTGAATCCATACTCGTTGAAATAGCCATCAATGCATGAGTACCAAGCTCTTGGTGCTTGCTTGAGGCCATAAAGTGCTTTCTTCAATTTGTAAACAAGGTTCTCATTTCCCTGTTATTGAAAACCTTGAGGTTGTTGAACATAAACCTCTTCTGTCAAGTATCCATTCAGAAAAGCACTTTTCACATCCATGTGTTGAACATTCCATCCTTTATGGGTTGCTAAGGAAATAACTGATCTGATTGTTTCTTGTCGTGCAACAAGAGCAAAGGTTTCCTCATAGTCAATGCCAAATTTTTTAGTAAAACCTTTTGCTACTATTCTCTCCTTATGCCTCACAATGCTTCCATCAACATTGTACTTGGTATTGTAGACCCATTTATACCCAACACATTTTTTCCTTTGGGTAGTGTTGGCATTTTTGCCACATTTTTTTTTGTTGTTGTTCATGCAAAATAATGCACAAATTGTAGAGATACTCACTCCTCTGTTTGTCCCTCCAAGCACCTCAAAAGGGATAATTAGTAAAAAATAAAAAATATCTACAAGTTTTGTGCCAAAGAAAAGTAAGTTAAAAATGTCACGATATCGCGACATGTCGCATTTTCGCGACCTATTGCGGTTTTATGGCGTCCGATGCAGAAAAGAGCTAAGCACAGAAAATGTCGCGATATCGCGACATGTCGCATTTTCGTGACCTGTCACATTTTCATGCTAGAAAGCAGCAAAGGGAGCAGTAAAGGCAAAGTTGTCGCGATATCGCGACATGTCGCATTTTCATGGCAGACAGTGGCAAGAAAGCAAAGTGATAGGCGGATGTCGCGATTTTGCACAATACAGCAGCAAAGGGGAGCACCAAGGAAAAATGTCACGATATCGTGACCTATCGCGTTTTCGCGGCAGGAAAGCGAGGAGGGAGTAAAATGGTACGGAATGTCGCGATTTCATGACTTGTCGCGTTTTCACGCTAGAAAGCAGAAAAATACAAGGCGGAAGAAAATTGTCGTGATATCGCGACCTATCATGTTTTCACAGCAAGAAAGCGAGGAAGGAACAAAATGGAGAAGAATATCACGATTTCACAACATGTCGCATTTTCACGGAAGTGCAAGAAGACGACAGCCAAACAGAGGAAAATGTCGCGATTTCGTGACATGTCGCATTTTCACGACTGGTGGCAATAGGAGAAAGCAGCGAGCGGAGGATGTCGCGATTTCGTGACACGTCAAATTTTTGCAACGGAGGCAGCAAAGAAGGAGAAGACAGAACAATGTCACGATTTCGTGACATGTCATGATTTCGTGACTTGTCACATTCACAGGGCGAAAGTGGAAAAGTACAAGAAGAAAAAAAATGTTGCAATTTCGTGACATGTCATGATTTCGTGACTTGTCATGTTTTTGAGGGAAAAAGTGGAAAGGACAATGCCAAGTACAAATTTTCATGATTTCATGACATGTCACATTTTCGTGACTTGGAGCAGTGAAGGAACACAACGAAGGCATATTGTCACAATTTCGTGACTTGTCATGTTTTCATGGAGTGCATGAAGAGAAGAGCCAAGCGAGAGGAAAATTGTCGCGATATCATGACCTATCATGTTTTCGTGCTAGAAAGCAGAAAAGTACAAGGAGGGAGAAAAATGTCGCAATTTCGTGACATGTCATGATTTCGCGACCTATCGCGTTTTCGCGGGGCGAAAGCAAAAAAGTACAAGGCAGGAGAAAAATGTCACGATTTCGTGACATGTCGCATTTTCGCGACAGAAGCGACAACAAAGGCCCAATAAAGTTTTGTCTGCATTTTTCTTCATATTGCATAGGAGAACGTGGATTGAACAAAGTAATGTTTTAAAATCTCTCCAACTAATTTTGAGATCGAGGTCAAAGAGGCTCCAAGATTAAATGTTTTGTTGTTTACCTATGTGCGCAAGATGGGAGAACGTGTTAAATCATGCAGTTTTTGATGCCACCAAAATTAAATATGCCTCCGGTATTAAAAGCTCTTGTTCGTGATCTCCTAACACTTCAAGCATGCCCCAAGAATAGTCATTTAATGGAGAAATCTGGTCCCTTTTTTTTGTTCGATTTTCAAATTTGATCCATAAAAGTAGGGAATGTGATTTCTTCGAGGTAGATTTAGGGGGATTCTTTCTCTTTTCAAGTGCATATTTTGTGGATCACCTCTTCAAAATCTGTTTTATGTTTTAAATTATGTGATGCGAAAGGGAGAGGGAAGGCCTCTATAAATACTAATGTACATCTCAAGAAAAAGGAGAGGACCTTTTTGCAAAAATTGAAGCAGAAATCCTAAATGCATTTTGCTCTGTTCTTAGAGTCTTTTGAGTTGGTGTTCCAAACTGATGTTCATGTGATGCTTTCTGTGTAATTCACTTATGTTTTGTCAAGTGCTAAAGTTTTAGTTGAATTCTGTTGTTCTGAATTTGGCTATGTTTTCATTTGAACATTTGAAGTATAATTGAAGGTAAACTTATGGTCAATGTTTGATCCAATTTTTGTATGTGCATTCTAAGAATCACTTTCTGCTTATCTTTGGGATTTAGTTTGAGGTTATTTGCTATTTGAGGTTGTCTCCCTATCAACTGTCAACTTCGGCCATATTTCCATCTCTTTTTGTTATTTCTAACCCTAAACCTTGAAATCAGTTTAGATTAGTTTGGGAGCCAGCCCTCTCTGGAGATTGGCCCGGGAGACTTCTCTTTCTCTCGGCCTTTCAATGTTGGCCGGGTCTAGGGCACATTTTATATGACTAGGCGGATTCGTGACCAACAATTTTTGGCATGCCCGGTGGGACTCACAAGTCCCATATTTTGACACCTAGGGGAATCAAGATTTTGATGAACTGTCTTGACCTCAAAGCGGAGATTGTAAGTTCATCTGGTGACTCTGCTGGGGGTGACTGTATAGTACCTAGAAATATCCAATCGTGAAGCTGGTGAAAATCTTTGCTTCATGATCATGAGATCAAGAGCCAAAGAATCGGAAGACCCAGTCGAATTCTTCGAGATCGATGTTCAAAACTGGAGGGAGCGCTCAAGATTGGTAAGTCCTCTGAACCCATCATTTGCTATCTCTTCGTAGGCGGCGGGTCAATTTGTGCCATCTCCGACTCCTCCCAGTCTTGCTACGAGCTTGCTAGTACATCCAAATCCAACAGTGCAAATGGCTGGTCAACAACCTCCTCCACGTCAATTTCCTGCTTGGAACCATTCGGGAGCGTTGGACCTGCCTTTTCAAAATCCAGTTCCTACTGTAGCATTAAAGGCTTTGCCTACATACGATGGGACTGGAAAGACCATGTATGAGCATGTGTTAGATGTGGCATCCTTGGCTACAATTCATAATATCATAGATGAATATGTCATGATAAAATTGCTCGTGCTATCACTCCGCGGTAAGTTATTGTGCTGGTATAGATCCTTGTCTCCCAACTCCATAAATTCATGGGATCAATTAGTAGAGATGCTAATCAAAGGGTTCAATGAGCAAGCGGACCCATTTTATTTGTTGCATCAATTTACTAATATCAAGAGGCATCCTCAAGAGGAGATAGTAGATTTCAACGTTAGGTTTGCCCGAACTTGGCAGAGAGTTCCTGATGGTCTCCACCCTACTAATGACCAAGCGACATTTTACTATCTTAGGGCTTTCCACTCAGATATTAGCATGAACATTAGGATGTCCAACATTCAAACCTTTCCTACACTATATTCCTAGGCACAGAAGTTTGAGGCCGATCTGATTGCCATTGGGAAATTGCCTCCAAAAATGACTATGCCCATTTTTCTTGAGCTTTCGCAATACTAGCTTACAGGTGCAGCCTCCACATCTTACACTGCTCCATCCATGCACCCTTCATCTTCATGGAATCCTCCCACAACTTTGGTACCTATGATTCCCATTCCATAGTTAACCTCTCCAGTTCCAACTCCTGCATTACCTTCTCCACCAGTTCCATTACCTCTACCGGCACCGCCTGTGTCCTCAAGCCCAGATCCTCAATTGGTTGTTTTGCAAGAAATCCAATCGGCTATGAGATCCCTCACTAACAAGATGACATCTATGGAGCGGAGAGAGGTGGAAAGGAACTTTTAGCCATGAAGATTTATTCCGACGGTAACTAGAGAGCAAGTTGCTCCTAGCAAGGTTCTAGAGAAAGTACCTGAGAGGAACTCAGTGATCCTGGTAAGTGAAGAGGTTGGCCATTCTGAAGTTTCACATGAGCCATCTTACTGGTGTTCTTCATGCAACGACCCACATGATGAGTCCACTTGCATGGTCCACCAAAATTATTTACAAGTTCTTACGGGGAGCCGTATAAACATGATTCGAGAGGTGGATCATAATTCCATGATGTCTCCTGAGGAATACATGGTAGTCTTGACACGCAGCGGCAAGAAACCAATGTTGGTAGATCCGGCTAAGATGGAGCCATTGAAAGTACCTCTTGCACAAGAAAAAAAGCAACAAATACCTACAAAGACTCATGATCCTCCAGCCCTGCAACAAGGCCCACCTATTTTATCGAAGGATTTGCTTCCACCACAAGCAAAAGAGAGGTTGCAAGCTAAGGCTTCTACCTCCCAACCGCAAGCGGAAACAAAGGAACAAGCTAGAGAGACGTTGTGGTATCCATCGTTGACTAAACGACAGCGAGTGGAGGCCACCCAACAATATAGAAGTAGATTTGAATCTGCTAGTGGAGGGAGAGAGCCAATTTCGATGGAGTACAACATCATCGAAGAACTCAAAAGGATACCAGCCAAGGTAAGTCTATATGACACCTTGCAGCTACCTGGACAGGTGAATCTCTTACAGGAATCCTTGAAGACCACACAAAGTAAGGGGAAGGCTCCAGCCCAGGTAGTTATGGCCCAAAATTTAACCTCTTCAGTCACCAAAAAAAATAGACCACCACCTTTTTATCTTTCATTGAGAATGGAGGGACATGTGGTGCATAATTGCCTCATTGACTCGGGAGAAACTACTACTGTCATGCCTAAGGTAGTATGTGATTTCATAGGCATGGAATATACAAGGACTAGCATGGGAGTTTTGTAGCTAGATGGTACCTCAGTAAAGACGATGGGCGTAATTAAGGATGTTCCTATCTCCCTGCATGCCATGCCTCAGATTACTGTGATCCAGGAGATCATAGTAGTGGACCTAGAGCCATGTTTTGGTATGTGTCTCTCCTGAGAGTTCACGGCTAAACTCGGGGGTTACCTTTCTTTGGATTTTACTCATTTGGAGGTGATCCATAAAGGTAAAAAGGTGAATATTTTCAATGAGAAGCCTTCCACATTTCATGTGGAGAGAATAGATGAAATGGACAGGTTAGAAAATTCGGTGCACATGATGTTTGAAGAATTTGGTGAGCTTGACTTAATGGAAGAAGCTTTGGAAGAGCTCCACCCAGAAAATGAATTTTCCATGGCCAATTTCAATGCCATGATGGAAACTGACTTGGGGTGTTACTCCATTTTCAAGCCTGAAAAGGCCCAAGAAAAGAATGATGAAAGTCAAGACCAGCTCTGGAAGCTCTATTTTGATGGAGCACGATGTAGAAATGGCACTTGGAGCTGGGATTGTTCTAGTATTACCTTCTCGAATTCAATGATCCTATTCATATCGTTTGACCTAGAGCTGCACAAATAATGCAGTAGAATATGAGGCTTTATGCCTAGGTCTCAAGAAGGTTGAGAAACTTGGAGCGTGACAGTTGCAAATCTTTGGTGACTCCGAGCTGATTGTCAATCAGGTGACTAATAAGTGTGTGTCCAAGCACCACTATCTCAAGAACTATCGCAACAAGGTCTGGGACCTGTTCGAATCATTCTCTGCTCTTAGCATGCGTTTCATTCCATGAGAACAAAATAGACATGCTGACCTGCTGGCTTCCTTGGGAGCAAATTTTTCACCAATCGAGCAGGTGGTGAGAAGGCCAAAAATAGTGAGAATGGTGTATAGGCCCTCTGTCCCAGACAAGGACACTTTTTGGCAAGTCTTCGATAGCGATGAGAAAATTGTTAACTTTTTGGTTCAAGAAGCTACCACCATCAAGGGAAGGACCTTGGAGCGTGAAGAAACTGAAGGCCTGATTCAGTTGCGGAATAACCACATTCCTAAAGGCCTCATTACTCTAGAAAGCTTGTTTGATCAGAATGATCGGTCCAAGAAGCATCGGATCGAGGTCGACGAGAAAGAATACATGGAGCTTCAGTTGGAGGATGATAAGGTCATCAAAATTGGGACTGATTCTACTCTCACTAAATTGCAAGAGATCAGACAATTGTGTCAAGATTTTTCTGACATCATGGCCTAGAGCTACGAGGATCTGAGGGGATATGATAAAGAGATCATTCAGCACACTATCGAGCTGGAAGAAGGAGTCAAACCCTTCAGATAGAAGCAAAGACCAGTGAACCCAAATATTGAAGCCCTCATGAAGGTCGAACTTGCGAAGATGTTGCAGGTCGAGATTATATATCCGATTAAGCACTCGACTTGGGTTGCTAATTTGGTTTCGATCCGTAAGAAAAATGGAGATATACGGTTGTGTGTGGATTTTTGAAACTTGAACCGAGCATCCTTGAAGGATCACTACCCATTGCCTTGCATTGATCAGATCCTTCATGTTGTTGTTGGGGCTCAGTGCTTTTCATTGCTAGATGGATTCTCTGGATACAATCAAATTTGGGTCAGAGATGAGGATCAGCACAAAACCGCATTCACAACCAAGTGGGGTACCTTTGCCTATCAGTGCATGCCCTTTGAATTGTCCAATTCTGAGGGCTACATTTCAAAGGGCCATGGACATCGCATTTGGGGAGCTTTTAAATAAGATCATTGTCATCTATCTCAATGATATGACTGTCTTTTTGCACAAACGAGAAGAACATTGTTCTCATTTGAGGCAGATATTTGAGAAATTTCGGGAGTTTGGCATTTCCATCAACCCAAAGAAGTCCATTTTCATAGTAAAGGAAGGTAAGCTCTTGGGACATGTCATCTCAGAGAACGGTTTGGCAATTGATCCATCGAGAGTTGAAGCTTTGAAGAAACTATCGCTCCCTGCCAATAAGAAAGAGTTGCAATCTTTCTTCGGGCAAATCAATTTTGTCAAAAAATTTATTTTTGACTTTGCCCGAGTAGTCAAGCCCATGACTGAGCTATTAAAGAAAGATGCGGAGTTCAAGTGGACAACTCAGAGGAAAGACGCATTTTAGGAGATTAAAGATAGAATTGCACAAGCCCTTGTGTTGATCAATCCGGATTATTCTAAGGACTTCATTATGTACGTAGTTGGAGAGGATGAAAGCTATGTTGTAGTGCTTACACAGAAAGGAGATGATGGGGATGAAAGACCCATTACTTTCCTTAGCCAGGTTATCTTACCCCATGAGGAGAGATACAATTTCATTGAGAAGTAGGTCTATGCTATCATGAAGTCTCTCAAAAAGTTCAAGCACTTCATATCTCAGAGCAAGACAATCGTCTACGTCATCCACCCCGATGTAAGGAACTTCATCATTCAGGGTGAGATGGGCGATAAGCATGCCGGTTGGGTCACCAAAATTCAAGAGTTCGATGTTGAGATCCATCCAACCAAGTTGGTGTGGGGTAAGGCCTTATGCCAGCAATTAGCAAAAACTACGGCCTCTGAGATAGTTGATCATCAAGTGAACGACCCTGCTGAAGAAAGGAATCTAGTGAACATCTTTGCACAAGGCCAAGATTGGGCAGACGACCTTGTTGAGTATTTTTCAATGGGTAGATGTCCCCCACAATTAAATGCTTCACAACGGAGAAGGTTTCGCCTACAAGCTCTTAGGTATGTATTGTTTCCCGAGGGATTGTTCTTCAAAAACATTGATGGAGTTCTCCTAAGGTGCGTTAAGGAACCCGAGAAAGCTAGATTCTTGGAGGAGTTTCATTCTGGCATGTCGGGAGGACATTACGCTGGTAGGCCTATGGCCTTAAAGATTATCTAGGCTTGTTACTATTGGCCAACTTTGTTCACGAATACTTTCAAGATTTCTCAAGCTTGCGACAAATGCCAAAGGTATATGGGACGGATCAGAAATGCACCATTGCCCCTACATCCAATTCAAGTAGAAGCACCTTTTCAGCAGTGGGGGCTAGAATTTATTGGGATCATTGATCCAAAATCTTTAGCTGGACACAAGTACATCTTGATGGCTACTGATTATTTTACAAGATGGTCTGAGGCCATTCCAACCAAGGCTGCAAATCAGGATGTGGTAATCACTTTCATTGAAGGACTGATCACGCATTTTGGCATTCCTGACGCCATTATCACAGAAAACGAAACTCCATTCATTGGAGCCAAGCTAGGAGAATTTGCAAACAAGTATGGTATTTTTTTGAAGACATCCTCTAATTATTACCCTCAGGGGAATGGCTTGGCGGAATCTACAAACAAGAACTTGCTACAGATTTTAAAGAGATCCTTGGGGGATAATAAGAGATCTTGGCACCTTTTGTTGAATCAGGCCTTATGGGTAGATAGAATTTCGATCAAGAAGTCTATCAAGACTTCACCATATGCCCTAGTATACGGGAAAGAGGCAAGATTGCCTATTCATTTAGAATTGTCTGCCTTGCAGCAATTGAAGGAATTCTCAAATGATGAAGAGAATATGGATCCTATGAACATACGATTGGCTCAGTTGTTGCAGTTGGAAGAGCAACGTTCTTTGGCCTATGATGAGTTTTCTAAGCATTCACAGGTGGTTTCAAAATGGTTTCACAAAGGTTCTACTGACCGCACATTCAAAGTGGGTGATTTAGTCTTAAAGTGGAATGAAAAGAAGGCCAAGCCAGGGATGCACAAGAAATTTGACGCTTTGTGGGAGGGTCCATTCCAGATTGCCAGTACAGGTGCAGCAAATTCATTTTATCTTGAGGACTTGGAAGGTAATTCACTTCCTATCTCAGTGAACGGATTTCATTTGAAAGCCTATATTTCATGATGTGAAAACACAGTGTTACCTTGTACATACAAAAAAAAAAAAAAGAGAAAAGAAAAGATAAAAATTCGTCAACTTCGGCTCCTTTTGCACACGAGCCCGCAAGTATGTTTATTTCTCTTTCTTTTTCTTTTCCTTCCTAGTAGGTAGTGGCTTTCATCTACTTCTTTCTTCCACTTCCTTATTTTCATTCCCTTCTTCTCCCACTCCTTCTTCCATTGTACATAATCAAGCCACTACTGTTGTTTCTACTCCCCTCTCTGATGTTCCCGTTTCTTCACTTCCCCTTTCTTCCAATCCTTTGTCTTTTGAGCACTTCTCCACAGTTCCCACCACTTTCTCCATCCCATCTACTTCCATTTCATTATCTATTTTCATGGAATCCCAGTAGTTGGTAGCACAGTAGCACCCTCTTCAGTTGTTGTATCTACCGCTTCTACTCCTCCATCTTCCACCATTCCATCATTCACCATTCCCGTTCCACGGCCTGCACATCTATCGGTCATCACCCCATTCATTCCTATTTTTGCAACCTAGGTGCTTCTCACCACTGCCATGGAGACCCTTTCACAGCACCTGGTGATTACCCAGCTCAACCGAGCTAGGCAAAATGCAGTAGTTAAAGGAATAAGGGAAGTTCTGCTATTCCTAAAATTTTTGCTGAAGGTCCTATTTTAAGTGTCGAGCGCTAGCAAGAGCTTGTTGCAGTAGCCCGCAGAGACGTCCAACATCAACCAGCACTCACTTCTTCTGCTCCTCCAACTTCTTGACTCTGTTGCCCAATGAATAAAGGCCTAGGGTTCGTGCATACAACATAACTGTATACCCCGAGAGCCGCCAAGAATGTTGGCATTTTTGCCACATTTTTTTTTTGTTGTTGTTGTTCATGCAAAATAATGCACAAATTGTAGAGATACTCACTCCTATGTTTGTCCCTCCAAGCACCTCAAAAGGGATAATTAGTAAAAAACAAAAATCTCTACAAGTTTTGTGCCAAAGCAAAGTGAGTTAAAAATGTCACGATATCGTGACATATCGCGGTTTCACGGTGTTTGATGCAGAAAAGAGCTAAGCACAAAAAATGTCACGATATCGTGACATGTCGCATTTTCGTGACCTATCACATTTTCGTGCTCGAAAGCAGCAAAGGAAGCAGTAATGGCAAAGTTGTCGTGATATCGTGACATGTCGCATTTTCATGGTAGACAGTGGCAAGAAAGCAAAGTGATAGGCGGATGTCACGATTTTGCGCAATTCAGCAGCAAAGGGGAGCGCCAAGGAAAAATATCGCTATATCGTGACATGTCGCGATATCGTGATCTGTCGTGTTTTCATGGCAGGAAAGCGAGGAGGGAGTAAAATGGTATGGAATGTCACGATTTCGTGACTTGTCATGTTTTCGTGCTAGAAAGCAGAAAAATACAAGGCGAAAGAAAATTGTCGCGATATCATGACCTGTCATGTTTTCACGATAGGAAAGCGAGGAAGGAACAAAACGGAGAAGAATGTCGTGATTTCGCGACACGTCGCATTTTCGTGAAAGTGCAAGAAGACAACAGCCAAACAGAGGAAAATGTCGTGATTTCGTGACATGTCGCATTTTCGTGACTGGTGGCAACAGGAGAAAGCAATGAGCAGAGGATGTCGCGATTTCATGACACGTCAAATTTTTGCAATGGAGGCAACAACGAAGGAGAAGACAGAACAATGTCGCGATTTCATGACATGTCACAATTTCACGACTTGTCATGTTTTCGCAGGGCAAAAGTGGAAAAGTACAAGAAGACAGAAAAATATCGCAATTTCACGACATGTCACGATTTCACGACTTGTCGCATTTTCGGGGAGAAAGCGGAAAGGACAGTGCCAAGTACGGATTGTCGCAATTTCGTGACATGTCACATTTTCGTGACTTGTCACGTTTTCGCGACTTGGAGCAACGAAGGAACACAACGAAGGCAGATTGTCACGATTTTGTGACTTGTCACATTTTCATAGAGTGCATGAAGAGAAGAGCCAAGCGAGAGGAAAATTGTCGTGATATCGCGACCTGTCATGTTTTCGCGCTAGAAAGCAGAAAAGTACAAGGAGGGAGAAAAATGTCATGATTTCATGACATGTCATGATTTTGTGACATGTCATGATTTCACGACCTGTCACGTTTTCGCGGGGAGAAAGCAAAAAAGTACAAGGCGAGAGAAAAATGTCGCGATTTCACGACATGTCGCATTTTCGTGATAGAAGCGACAACAAAGGCCCAATAAAGTTATGTCCGCATTTTTCTTCATATTGCATAGGAGAACGTGGATTGAACAAAGTAATGTTTTAAAATCTCTCCAACTGATTTTGAGATCGAGGTCAAAGAGGCTCCAAGATTAAATGTTTTGTTGTTTACCTATGTGCGCAAGATGGGAGAACGTGTTAAATCATGTAGTTTTTTGATGCCACCAAAATTAAAGATGCCTCCGGTATTAAAAGCTCTTGTTCATGATCTCCTAACACTTCAAGCATGCCCCGAGAATAGTCATTTAATGGAGAAATCTGGTCCCTTGTTTCTGTTCGATTTTCAAATTTGATCCATAAAAGCAGGGAATGTGATTTCTCCGAGGCAGATTTAGGGGGATTCTTTCTCTTTTCAAGTGCATATTTTGTGGATCACCTCTTCAAAATCTATTTTATGTTTTAAATTATGTGATGCGAAAGGGAGAGGGAAGGCCTCTATAAATACTAATGTACATCTCAAGAAAAAGGAGAGGACCTTTTTGCAAAAATTGAAGCAGAAATCCTAAATGCATTTTGCTCTGTTCTTAGAGTCTTTTGAGTTGGTGTTCCAAACTGATGTTCATGTGATGCTTTCTATGTAATTCACTTCTGTTTTGTCAAGTGCTAAAGTTTTAGTTGAATTTTGTTGTTCTGAATTTGGCTATGTTTCCATTTGAACATTTGAAGTATAATTGAAGGCAAACTTATGGTCAATGTTTGATCCAATTTCTGTATGTGCATTCTAAGAATCAGTTGTTGCTTATCTTCGGGATTTAGTTTGAGGTTATTTGCTATATGAGGTTGTCTCCCTATCAACTATCGGCTTTGGCCATATTTCCATCTCTTTTTGTTATTTCTAACCCTAAACCTTGAAATTAGTTTAGATTAGTTTGGGAGCCAGCCCTCTCTGGAGATTGGCCCGGGAGACTTCTCTTTCTCTCGGCCTTTCAATGTTGGTCGGGTCTAGGGCGCATTTTATATGACTAGGCGGATTTCGCAACTTGTCACATTTTCATAGAGTGCATGAGGAGAAGAGCCATGCGAGAGGAAAATTGTCGCGATATCGTGACCTGTCATGTTTTTGTGCTAGAAAGCAGAAAAGTACAAGGAGGGAGAAAAATGTCATGATTTTGTGACATGTCGTGATTTCGCGTCCTATCGCATTTTCGTGACCTGTCGCGTTTTCGCGGGGCGAAAGCAAAAAAGTACAAGGCAGGAGAAAAATGTCGCAATTTCGTGACATGTCGCGTTTTCATGACAAAAGCAACAACAAAGGCCCAATAAACTTCTATTTGTATTTTTCTTCATATTGCATAGGAGAACGTGGATTGAACAAAGTAATGTTTTAAAATCTCTCCAACTAATTTTGAGATCGAGGTCAAAGAGGCTCCAAGATTAAATGTTTTTTTGTTTACCTATGTGTGCAAGATGGGAGGACATGTTAAATCATGCAGTTTTTTGATGCCACCAAAATTAAAGATGCCTTCGGCATTAAAAGCTCTTGTTCGTGATCTCCTAACACTTCAAGCATGCCCCGAGAAAAATAATTTAATGGAGAAATATGGTCCCTTGTTTTTGTTCAATTTTCAAATTTGATCCATAAAAGCAGGGAATGTGATTTCTTCAAGGCAGATTTAGGGGGATTCTTTCTCTTTTCAAGTGCATATTTTGTGGATCACCTCTTCAAAATATTTTTTATGTTTTAAATTCTGTGATGCGAAAGGGAGATGGAAGGCCTCTATAAATACTAATGTACATCTCAAGAAAAAGGAGAGGACCTTTTTGCAAAAATTGAAGCAAAAATCCTAAATGCATTTTGCTCTGTTCTTAGAGTCTTTTGAGTTGGTGTTTCAAATTGATGTTCATGTGATGCTTTATGTGTAATTCACTTATGTTTTGTCAAGTGCTAAAGTTTTAGTTGAATTCTGCTATTCTGAATTTGGCTATGTTTCCATTTGAAAATTTGAAGTATAATTGAAGGTAAACTTATGGTCAATGTTTGATCCAATTTTTGTATGTGCATTCTAAGAATCAGTTGTTGATTATCTTCAAGATTTAGTTTGAGGTTATTTTCTATCTAAGGTTGTCTCCCTATCAACTGTCTGCTTCAGCCATATTTCCATCTCTTTCTGTTATTTCTAACCCTGAACCTTGAAATCAATTTAGATTAGTTTGAGAGCCAACCCTCTCTAGAGATTGGACCAAGAGACTTCTCTTTCTCTCGGCCTTTCAATGTTGGCCGGGTCTAGGGTGCATTTTATATGACTAGGCAGATTCGTGACCAATAGGTAGCTTTACTAGCTCCCATGTATCATTATTGTTTATAGAGGTTATTTCCTCTTTCATGGCTTCTTGCCATACATTTTGAGTACATGCCTTCTCATAGCTAGCTATTTCTAGCTATGTACTAGCCAATAAAGCATAATTGACTACATATCCCCTAGGATCATGGGAGTCATCATCTCCATACAATTGCAATTTTTCAAGTTGTTGCAAAACTGTATTCATATCACTATCTTGGCTTCTAGTGAATCTTCTCTGGAAATTTTGATCCAACATTTGAAAATATGGATGATGTTGTAATGTTCTTTTACCTCTTGATGGAGAGTCTCTACCAATGTCCATCGATGAAGAACTTACTGATCTCTGTGGAGAAGGACTTGGAGTGGCGGTTGAAGTACTTCATGTAGTACTCTTGTATGGGCTTGGATGGGGTGGTGTGCCTTTGCTTTTCTTTGGAGACACCTATTGTATATGTGAAGAACATACATCTTGGGACTGATCATCAACAAAAATTCTTTGATGACCCCATTCTCCTCCATCAAAAATTATATCCTTGGGGAGTATAACTTTATGAGTCTTGGGATTGTAGAGTCTATATGACTTTGTAGACTCACAATACCCTAAAAATATACAAGCTTGAATTTTTGGATCAATCTTATTCCTTTTCTCATCAGGAATGTGTGCATATGCTAAAGAACTAAAAGCACGAGGATACGAAAACAAAACGAAAATGCCAAGTGTGATGTATGCAAAAGCAAAACGTAACGCTAAGTCCTACGAACTGAAATGCATGAAAGGAGAGAAACATAAACGAATTGAAACAAGATAGAAAGCAAATTTTGAGTATAGCCATTTTTATTAATTTTCTTTAAAATCGGGTTACAACATGTCTCCTCCCTTTTCGGGGGCTAGGAGCGTTAAGTAGGGCTCTACTACACCACATAGTGGTACGCTTTATTTTGCGTTCCCACATGTAAAGTGGGCAGGCCAAATGTCTCTTCCGCTTGTGTGAACGCGTCTTTGATTCCTTGTTGCTCCTCTGGTGTTGAGATCCTGTGTTCAAAGAAAAATAAAAGGATTAGTAGCACCTATGGATGAAGTAAGACATGCGATCCCCAATGCCTACGATTAGTGCATGCATAAAATAAATAAAATGATAACTAAAATATGTTAGAATGAGCTGAAAATTTGATAGAGGCATGAAAACATTACCAGGAAGGCACTACAAAAGGAACAGTCAAGAAATTCACCACGGATTTCTAATTGCTCTGGGATGGGACGATTAGACCTACAACAAAATGTCAGAAAGAACCCTCCTAAATGTCCCATTTGGGAGTATCCAAATCACCTGCAAAGTTGGGGTTTAGGTAAAACGAGGTATTTTGGAAAGACCCAGAAGGTCAGATTTTTCCAATTCGGCCTCTATCACCCATAATCTGATGATCCTCCCTACATGTTAGTGAAAGCGAGAAATAACAAAAGCATGATCAAAACTGCTTAGAATAACATGAAATTTGAATGAAATCCTATTTGAACAACCTAGAAACAAATGCAAGAAAAATAGAAATGAAATCTGCTACAAATTTCTAATCACTCCGGGGTGGGGCAATTAGGACTGCAGTAGTGCGAGGGGCGCCCGGGGGCAGGACGCCCACCGTTTGGGGCTTAGTTTTGACACCAATCCACTTGGGATGGGTCCAAAACCTCTTGTGGGGTATTTTCAACAAATTTGGGTGGGATACTATGGCCAAATGCTGGGTTTTGGGTCCGAATTGTGCTTCCAATAATCACCCAATAACCTCCCTTCCAAAAGAGAGATCAAGGATGTGAAAGGCACAAGCAAAAGGGTGAGGACGTAAATCGGTAGCACTCCGTTGCTCCAAATGCTCCTGACCTATTCTCCTTTTGGGGTGAGAAGACTCACCATTTTATAGAATTGAGGGTCTCTATGAATGAGCATGCAGAGGCGCCACTTGGTGATCATGCCTTCTCAGGGGAGAGAAGATTCCTCCCTGATTAAGGACTCCATGACTGCCTCTTTGAGCTAAAAAATGCTCACTCGCACTCCCATGCAACAAAGGAGGAGTTAAGTGGCAAATCTGAGCTGCCATTTGTCAAGGTTTGACCTTTTTCTTGTCAAACCTGCTATTCACCCCACCCAGGGGTGAATGCTGCTAATCTTCCCTGGGTGGAATGAATACCAGTTTGTAATCATCCCTGGGTGAAACAAATAAGGAGCAAAGTTTTTGGAAGGTGCCAAATTGACCTCTAACCTTCCAAAATTATTGTGAGAGTGGTTAGGACCATTGTTTAACCTTTGGGGCTGCCCTGGGGGTTGTGTATTCCAGTGTGATCAGTGTTTGTAGCCACATAATCGAATTGGTGTTGTTTTAGTGTCTACAGATGCCCCTTTTTGGGATGCATTGTGCGTGGCACAGTGCTAAGAAAAAATAGATAACCAAAGCACTAATGATTAGGGTTTCTCAGTAACCTAACCAAATTTTGATGCCCCAAGTATGGAAAGGGCATGCATTCTTGAATCCTTGCTTCTGACGAGCTAAGGAACTTAATTCAAGTGTTAACCTTTTTTGGTGAGATGTTACTTGATCTTAGACATTGATCAGTCATGAATAGGCAAAGGGCGCAACCTTTTGTCTATGGGAACCTTGATTTCATGATTCATAAATACCAAGTGTTTTATTAGCTTATGATTATTGCTTGTTTGCTGCCCCAAGAAGGGGCATGATTATATTTGTCAATGATTCTTTGAATGCATGCCATTTCATTGATTGGGTGTGTATTTGTTGATTGATGACTAAGTGTGACTACCCCCTCAAGAGACGAATCGATGAGGGAATTATCGACATGATAAAAGCGACGAGTCACTTGACCCAAGATGACTTGTGTAAGGGTGCCTTCAATTGTTTTGCTTTGGGTGCTTATGCAGTTTCCCAACATTTAGACCTATTTTTTGGTGGGTTTTAACCCTTTTTGTGACGCATTTGGGGATGAAATTGTCAAAAATCCGTCCTCACGGGGAGCAATCCGGCTATGGTAGCCTTATTAGGGAGTAGGATAATGAAAATTTGTGACCCCAAAATCTATTTTGGATGCCAAGAAGGTCAGGCACAAAGGCACCTTCATTTGGTAATGTTATTGCTATTTTTGGGTGGGTTTTGACCCTTTTTGTGATGCAATGTGGGGATGAAATTCTTGAAAATTCGTCCTCTTGTGGAGTGATATGGCTATGGTAGCCTTCTTAGGGAGTAGGATAGTGAGGATTTGTGACCCCAACGTTGGTTTTGCATGCCAAGAATCACAGGCGCAAAGGCCCCTTTGTTTGGCAGGTTTATTGCTATTGTTTTTGTGCATTTTGGTGCATTTTTTGCTGTTTTTGAATTTTTTGCTTTGTAATCATCCCTGGGTGGAATGAATACCAGTTTAGTAATCGTACCAGGGTGGGACGAGTGCTAAATAGAGCACTCATCCCAAGGGGGAATGATTACAGGCCTAAAAGCCTATTTAAGGTCCAAAACTAGGTTTTGGGCTCATTTACACTTATTTTTCCTGGCGTTTGGGAGCTGTGAGGAGGAGGTGGTCGAGTTCGCGTAGCAGAGCACTGTCAAATTTCTCGGACACCATGAGTTAACAGACTTGATCATAAAGTGGCAGAGCCGAAGCGAGACCAGTATGTGATCCTCCTCTATATTTTCTTGATTTGCGTTATAGTTTAAAACCGTAATTTCTTTTCTTTTGTATTTTGTTTTTCAATTTAAAAATGAAAACCCTAGTTAAATGTTTGTGGTGTGTGTGAATTTGTATTTTGTTGTAAGCTAAAAAAGAAACCCTAGTTTAAACTAAGATTGAAAACTTAACTTAAAAAAATGTTTTGATGTTGTTTTCTATTTTTTAGCAGTTTTAGACTAAGGTTAAACCCTAGGAACTGAAAATTATTGTTATTGTGTGTTGTATTTTTTAGTTTGATAGTAAAATGAAAACCCTAGGTTAAAGTGTTATTTTTGTTTAACTAGAGTTAGAAACCCTAGTTGTGATTTTGTTTGATTTTTTGGTAGGTTAAACCCTAGGTTAAAATTTGATTTTTGTAAACTAAGGTAAAAAACCCGAGAGTTGTTTGTAATGATTTTTTTGTTTTAAACTAGAGTTAAAAACCCTAGGTTAGATTTGATTTTGTGTAAACTAAGGTAAAAAACCCTAGTTTGAACGAAGGTCAAAAACTTTGCTTTGTTTTTATTTTGTTTGCTATTGTTCATCAGTTTAGACTAAGGTCAAACCCTAGGTTAACTATTTAATTTTGTTTTGGTTTTTTTGTCAGTTTAGACTAGGATGAAAACCCTAGGTTAACTGTTTATTTTTGTATTTTGTTTTTTTGTTAGTTTAGACTAGGATGAAAACCCTAGGTTAACTGTTTGTTTTTGTATTTTGTTGTTTTGTCTTTGTAGTTATTTATCAGTTTGATTTTAGAGTTAAAAACCCTAGGAACTGACAAATGTGTTTGTGAATTTTTTTGTTTGTCAGTTATTTATCAGTTTGAACTTAGAGTTAAAAACCCTAGGAACTAACAAAGTGTTTTTTTAATTTTATTTTTATTTTTTTGAATTTACATGGTGGAATCGGTAGTCACCACGAATCCGGGCAAGTTGTATAGCTTTTATGGCCACCACAGTATTCTGCGTTATCCGCCCTAGAAGCCACCACATAGATCTTCGCGCAGTTCGCCCCTATAACCACCATGCCACAATCATTTTAAACCTTTTACGCTGCTAAAAGCACCAGGAAAGGGACAAGCGTTCAATCCGGTGAATAACTGACAAAGTGTTATTTGAATTTTTTTGTTTCGTTTTTATTTATCAGTGTGATACTAGAGTTAAAAAAAAAACTAGGAACTGACAACACCAAGGGTTTCTTGGTGAGCCCTTGATCTATTGGCGTCGAGATGATGAGAGGACTCTGGCCTGGCTGATCATCGAGCCACTAGGTGAGGAGTCAGATCTTGTGATCGATGTACCTGATGTGGATAATGTCAAGGTGACCACTGAGTATGACTAGTGGTGGATGTTGTGGTAGTGACAGAGGAAGGGGCCTCTAGGAGGTCCTGACACAGCAACAACAGGTGGTGAGGGTACAGAGGCATCGAGAGAGGGTTGGGGGGCTCTGCTCAAGGATGCGAACATGGTGGAGGTTGACAGCTTTGGGGGGATGATTTTGGGGTTTTGAAGCAGCTAAATATGTAGGACATCCTAGAGTAGTGGGAGCTGGAGTAGCTTGCCATCCTGGATATGCCTATGCCTCAGGCAGTCCTACAGGGTGTGGAGGCGAGGCATCACACTAAGATAGCATGATTGGAGGATCTACTTCAAAGACAGGATGAAGATCTTTGGGATGCTTTGTAGGAGAGGGATCTCCTGCAAAATTAGTTGGCAGAGCGGGAGAACGCATTGGATATGTACCACCGATAGGATGGGGACACAGATGCTATGCGAGAGAGGGATCTCCTACGAACTCAATTGGCGCAGCGTGATGATGTAGTGGCTGCATACCATCGGCGGGAGATGGATCTATCTCATTATCAAATGGAGTTGTATGGGGAGATTATCTACCTCAATGGGTGATTACCTGAGATCCCTAGAGGTGGGTCTTCACATCGTACGAGAGACAACGATACTAATCTGTCAGCATCTTCTCGTCATCGATGGCTGGATGAGGGGGGCGCTAGTGGGCGTGATGCGAGGGCTAGCAGCAACCACCCTGAGAGGTCCCATAGGACCCACACCACGGGGGGTAGTTCCCGTCACATCGATCCTACATGATCATGGTGGCCGACGCCCTAGGCTTGGGGGTTTTTGAGTTTTTGCTTTGTTTTACGAGGTTAGAGGACTAACTTATTGTAGCCTACGAGAATTTTTGATGATATATATACATGACGTTGCTTTTGTTATGATACACTGGTCATGATTTATTGTTATTTTTATGCACATTTATTGATGTTGATGTATGCATGTGTTATTATGAATGCGATGTTTCTAATTATATGATGTATGCATATGGAATGAATGAAATGAGTTGTTGATAACTTTTCGATGGCACCATAGACTGTACAAGATTTAATGGCTTTCTGTACTTATGTGATGGCTTTGTAGAATGAATTTGCATGTGTGAATTTTGTTTTGGTATTTTTCATATTTTTTGATGTTGATGTAAGTAATGAAATGTACCAGTTCTTTTAAAATGTAGTTAAGGTTTTCTGAGAAGAAGTTTTAACTAACTAGCCAAGACTATACATTTATCTCACAAGATTTTTTGAACAAGGTACAAATCAGACTTGAGTTTGACCAAGTTATTTCACATCCCTATGTGTGCAATTGAATTTGTTTATGTGGTATTTTTCAGGATACCGCCAGTGCCAGATAGGTTGTCAACCAAACCTGTACTGAGGATCACCTAATTAGCTCCACTAACTTCATTGTTGTATTTAGTACGATTAATCCATGGAACAATCTAAGGTACCATAAGCTAGCTCATCCACATGCAAACATTGGTCTGCTCACACGCAAAGCTAATGTGATAGACATATCATCATGCATTTAGGATACCACCATTGTTAGGTAGGTTGTCCACCAAACCCGTAATGAGGATCACCTAGATGGTTTTTCAAATGCTGAGAATTTTAGGGATTCAAACTCAGGCGTCTTTCGATTGCTCAACTTATTGGGATACTTGCTCGCATATATAGTGATGAAAATCACTATTTATTTTTTGCTTTTGTTTTTCTTTTTGAGCAAGGACTTGAATAGTGGTGATAACCACTGTTATTTGATTTTGCATTTTAGGTTGCAAAGTTGAGCTCATAGGTTTTGGCTTGTGAATGGCATGGATCCTTTTGGTCTTGGGTATGACTACCCATCCTGTTCAGGGACGTGTAGTATGAATCCTTACGACTTTTGGGAATCAAAGGTGGTTGGAGATGTTATTATGTAAGGACATTGATCTTTTAGGCCTTGGGGATGACTACCCATCCTTGTCAAGGCATGTAGTACGAATCCTTACGACTTTAGGGATCAAAAGGTTATTTGGGATATTATTATGGAATGGCATTGATCTTGTAAGCCTTGGGGATGACTACCCATCCTTGTCAGGGGTGTGTAGTACGAATCCTTATGACTTTGGGGATCAAAGGTGTTTTGGGTTTTTTTGTTAGTGGTAAAGACCACTGTTTATTATGGGAAATTATATGGGGAATAGCTTGTCCTTTTTTCAATTCTTAGCATTCTTGAACCATTCGTACAGGGGGATGAACAGGCTAACCTTTCACCTATGGTACCCTAGACTGCTTTGTAGGTTTCTCTTGCATTCACACAACTTGGGAATTATTTTGTGTGTTAACTTGTGTAGGGATATTATGTAACGAAGTATGATCCAAGTAAAATTCTCCCTTTGTAAAATCCATCTGAATTTGTACAGTTTTTGGCTAGAAATTTAAATACAGCTGAATGACAAAAACCCTAAATACGTTAGGAGACAACTGACTATGCTAAAATGTGGATGGTGTTATTCTGGATGGATGTGTTTATAAAATGGAAAAATGTGGAAAATGATGGAATTGCCTAGCAATTACAGTCTATGGTGCTTTTGACATGTATGACCAGCAAATATGCAATGTATGGATGTGATGCCTAATGCAGTTTATTATGTTTTTGTATTTTAATTTTTATGAGTATGCATGAAATTGAGATGCAATTTTTTTGCTATCTTTGATTATTTTATTGTTTTTGTTTGTTTTTGAATATTTTTTTTTGACCAAGTGATTGTGGGAACCCTTGGAGATTTTGGTTTTACCAAAGGGTTTATAGATACCTTTGGGGTGTTTTAGGTGGACCAAGCAATTGTGAGAATCCTTGGAGTTTTTGGTTTGACCAAAGGGATTATTGATACCTTTGGGGTGTTTTAGGTTGACCAAGTGATTGTGGGAATCCTTGGAGCTTTTGGTTTGACCAAAGGGATTATTGATACCTTTGGGGTGTTTTAGGTTGACCAAGTGATTGTGGGAATCCTTGGAGCTTTTGGTTTGACCAAAGGGATTATTGATACCTTTGGGGCGTTTTAGGTTGACCAAGAAATTATGGGAATCCTTGGAGCTTTTGGTTTGACCAAAGGGATTATTGATACCTTTGGGGCATTTTAGGTTGACCAAGCAATTGTGGGAATCCTTGGATATTTTGGGGTGGGCTATGGCTCTCTAAATGTGGAATGGCATCAAATGACTAATGTTCAAGGGTTCTAGTTCCTTGATTCCTTTAAGAGAGGTGAGTCGGTATGTTCCAGGTCCTATTTTACTATCAATTACATAGGGACCTAACCAGTTTTCTGTGAATTTATCTCTTAGATAGGGTGGCAAGTTAGAATTTTGTTGGTTCTCTTTTAAGACCAAGTCACCAAACTGAAAGTCTCACAGGTGAACTTTCATGTTGTATGCTTTCTTAAGTCGCTCTTGATAGATACGTAAATGCTTGAGAGCATTGACGCGTTGTTCATCGAGCAATGTAAGTTGGTATAATCGGGCCTGCTATGTAGTGTCATCATCGATGAACTCTTGCATTGATATGCACAGGGAAGGTATTTCCAACTCAAGAGGCATGACTGCCTCGGAGCCATACACCAGCTAAAATGGAGTTTCCCCAGTGGGCGTTCGAATGCTAGTGTGATAAGCCCACAAGGCAAGTGGGATTTGAATGTGCCAATATTTATGACTATCTATGACCATATTTTTGAGGATTGCAACTAGCATTTTGTTCGACGCCTCTACTTGCCCATTTGCCTGCGGATAATAGGGTGTTGAAAAACTATGTTGAATTTTGTACTTTGTGGTCAACGCACACACATATTTATTATTGAATGACGTCCCATTATCCGAGATGATCTTGGATGGAATACCAAAATGACATATGATGTTATGCAAAAAAAAATTTGCAATGCGGGGTCCAGTCGTAGAGGTTAGTGGAATTGCTTCCACCCACTTGGTGAAGTACTCTATGGCCGTTATGATGAACGTGTGACGACCCGACGACACAAGGGAGATCTTTCCAATTAGATCTAAGCCCCACTGTAAAAATGGCCAAGTTGATTGGATCGATTGCAAGGCCTAAGAAGGTACGTGTGTCAAATTAGTATGGTGTTGACACTTCATGCACTTCTTTACATATGCATAATAATATCGCTCCAAAGATGGCCAATAATAGCCCATGCAGAGAATGTGCTTTGCGATGGCCATACCACTAAAGTTGCCACCGCATGTACCATCGTGCACTTGTGTGATCACCGAAGCAAACTCCTGTTGGTCCAAGCAATGGAGGAGGATCCCTTCGTAGCTCTGACGGTACAAAATGTCTCCTAACAAGACATGTTTTACCACTTTTTATTTAAATTATCTTTTCACGACAAGCGTCAATCCAAGTGGGAGGTTACCTAGCTTGAGGTAGTCTCTTATGGGTGCATACCAATCCTGCTAATTAGAAAACTCGATGGTATGAACGACCAATCCCTCTTGAAGTTCATCCCTAGCAAAAGTTAAGCGGGAAAGAACTTGTAAGAATAGCATTGTGTTGCTATTAATAGGGGTCGGGGAGAACAAGGACCCCTAGTTGGCATGATTTAGACTATCATGAATTTGAGAGAACTTATCCTAATATGGTTCAATCTAGATCAGGTGGATCCCTGGTGTTAGGTCAGATCTTGAACACTCCATCGTAGATTGCGATAATGTTTTAACTTGAATGGTTGTCATTTCACCAAAAGGGTCTTGCGGTATTAGTGACCCCAAGGAGGCCATAGTATCCGTAAAATGATTCGATGATCGATGGATGTCGTACCATTCAAGCTTTTCCAAGAATTCATCCATAAGGGCTTTGTAGGCCTACAGAACTAGGAATTTACATTGGAATACCCATTTTACTTGGTTGAAAATTAACAACGAATCACCAAAGATGTTCAAGCGTTTGATGTTCATGGTGATTGTTGTTTGAAGACCTATGAGCAAGGCTTCATATTCTGCATTGTTTTTGGTGCATAGGAAATCTAATTTAAATGATAGAGGCATTGGAGCCCCTTGCGGTATGAATAATACAATTATCGCACCACCCCCTTGCACACATTTAGAACCATCAAAAAATAGGGTCATGTCGGCCTATGACTCAGGCTCATTAGAATCTGACAATTCTAAAACATGGAAGACCCCATCATTAGGTAGCTCTATGGTCAAAGGCTGATCGTCTTCAATAGGAGCCTCTACTAGTTGATCGGTGATGACTTGACCTTTGATGGACTTCTATCCAATGAATTCGATGTCAAACTCCATCAACAACATGATCCATTTTATCGTGCGGCTACTATGATAAGCATGGCTCATCATGTATCGCAATGGATTCTCCTTAGACACAACATACATTGTATTGCTCAACATGTAGTGGTGCAGCTTTTTGGTAGCAAACACCACTACCAAGCATAGCTTATCGACGTATGCATAGTTAAGTTCATAACTGACCAGGATGCGGCTAAGATAGTAATTAGCCTATTCTTTATGCAGTTCATTTTTTTGGGCTAGCATGGTGCCCAGTGCCACCTCAGTAGCTGAGATGTATAAGTAGAATGACACTCCTAGTCTAGGTGGTGCCAATACTAGCAGCAAAGCCAAGTATTGTTTGATGTCGTCGAAGGCTGACTGGCACTCATCATCCCAGTGAAATGCTACCCCCTTGTGCAATAATTTATTCATGGGTCGACACTTGTCAGATAGCTACGCTATGAAGTGCTTGATTGACGCGACCTTTCCCTACAGGATTTTGAGCTGCTTGATGGTGGTTGGGGGAAGCATTTCAAGGATTGCCTTGACTTTTTTTGGGTCCACCTTGATGCCTCGCTTTGATACTATGAAACCCAAGATTTTTATAGATGTGAAACCAAATACACACTTCTTAGGGTTTAGTCTGACTTTGTGTTCAATCAGGCGATCGAGGATCTTGCTTAAGTCATCGAGATGATCTGGGCGCAAAAGAGATTTGGCCAAAAAATCATCCATGTAATATTCCAAAGTTTTATGCATGTGATTGTGGAAGATGTAGGTCATGGCACGTTGGTAGGTGGCGCCAACATTTTTAAGGCCAAAGGGCATGACCTTATAACAAAATGTCCCCCAAGGCATTGTGAATGCCATTTTTAGTTGGTCCTCGGGATTGATACGAATCTGATTGTATCCCGAGAAACCATCCATGAGGGAAAGCATTTCATGACCCATTGTGGCATCTACCAAAGCGTCGGTGCTAGGCAAGGGAAAATCATCCTTAGGACTCGCTTTGTTTAGGTCTCAAAAGTTGGTGCATATGTGAATCCTCCCATCGGGCTTTTTGATGGGCACCATGTTGGAAAACCATGGTGGGTAATCTATGCAGATGACAAACTATGCATCCAATAGCTTTTGCAATTCATCTTTGACCATTAAGGCCATTGTTGGGTGCATATTACATAGTTTTTGCTTAATTGTCTTGACTGTCAGATCAAGCATTAGATTATGCATGACTAGCTATGGATCTAGCCCCGAAATGTCTTTGTAGGACCATGCAAAAACCTCCTTCTTATATTTGAGAAGGGCAATGTAGTCGGATTGCTCTTCGGGGGATAGAATTACCCCCAACTTGATTATCTATGGATTCATTAGATCAGAGCCGATGTCTATGTCAGTCATTTCCTCAACTGACATGTGGGATCCATCCTCCAACTTATGTGGAGTTGGGATCAAGTGGATATCAGTCACTAAATTCAGATCTACATTAGGAACTTTGGGTCCCTCTTCAGCATGGAAGATATCCTGAGTTGGTTTTGGGGTGAAATGAAGCATCTCACCGAATGGCCAATACTCTAATGGGGATGGTGGTGAATTGACATGATCCCAGTCTATGGCATCTATGTCTAGATACAATGACTATGCTGGATCAGCTAGATTATGGATGGGGGTGATTAAGTCAATGGAGATCATGTTGATGAAATGATTTTGGTCTCCATTATCGTGGGTGTGGTGACTTAGACTTCCTTAGTGATCTCTGTGCTCTGGATCTGGCTCTGGAGGTATTGGTACGAATGGATCAGCCCTATGTGTGGATAGGAGGATAGGGTCTGCCCTCGACATTGATGTCACTATAAGGTCTCTGGGAAAAAAGTGCTCTCTATAGGCCCAAAGTGGCGGATGCAGCACTTGGTCCAACTATGCTGGGTTTAGGTGCAACCTATGCCTTGGCCCCATGTTTAGTTGTTCAAACATGTCACCAATATCCATGGGATATTGTTGCTATCACATATGATTGAGATAGGCCATCTCAGTTTCATATTCATAATCATTGTCAGAGATCCAAAGTTCTTCGTTGGTTCCAACAACTATTTATGACATGTGAGTCTCATCCTGCTTGAGCAAATTGATATGGCACTTGCTCGATTGGAGCATCCAAAGGGAACATTGCCAAGAGGCTTTCTTGATAGTCATCCATGGGGGTCACTTGTGAGTTATTGCTATACGATTCAAAAGGGTCCCATGGTGCTACCTCATATTCTGACTTATCTTCTGAATATCCTTCCTAACCTTGTCTATATCCCCATTTTAGGTGAGTTCTCAAACTTTCTCCTTTCTTGGTCAAAGGGAAGGGGTTGTTGAGGTCAACAAGGTTGGTTGTTAACAATGGGAGGTAATCCCCCAATGTGTATGTTGTGTTAGGATTGGCATATGGATCTAATTCCAACCCATCATTGTTGCCTATCCCTAGGCCTTTCATGTTCTCTACCAAGATATCCAAGGGTAGGGGGTGGTTGAAACCTACTCCTAATTTGTCGTATGGCATCTGATATCTTGGTTGGCAAATAACGTGCACTCCTTGATCATATCTGCCCAACCCATATCCATGCCAATTACATTGGCCAAGATATATTAAAGTGAAGTCTAGGTTGGAAAAATAGTTGACGTCCTCAGCAAAAGGCTTTTCATATTCTTCTTCTTGCATGTAAGGTTCAATACCATTATCAAGGACCCCATATACAAAGTTTGTCTGGTTTGGAGGGTATCCTAGAGGAACAATAGTGCCTATGTGGAGGCGAGGTCTCCCCATGTCCTGCATGGACTCAAGTGTGGGTGTTGCTACAATGTTTCACACCAAATACTCCCCCAGGCCCGTATTGGCCATCTCAACAATGATTGTTGGTGGTTGAGGGGGAGGGAATGGGAGTTCTTCCTGATTCCACTCCATGTTAGGTGAACTAGGCATCTCGACTTCCATTCGGCTAGGCATCTATTTAGTAGAGATGGTTGAGACTAATGGCAGTGCCTCTTCTAGGGGTTTCATCCCATCATCCTTCAGTGTGGCCATCATATGTGGTGTCGTTGGTGAAGGACTAGATGATGAAGATGGACCCGGATAGGAATTTTTTGGACTTAACAGTGGGGATGTATGTAGAATAAGACCCTATTTAGATGGATTCAACTAAAAATCCAAATACATTTATGGAAGGGTTGATTGTGACATTATCTGCATCGCATTGCAATACTTGAAGAGTTCTAAGTCCACCGGGACTACATGCACCTACCCTTCTAATGTATACTTTAAGCATTGGTGGGCTATTGAAGGGACACACTTCATGTCCTTGATCCATGGATGGCCCAACAAAATGTTATAAGCCATCTCACCCTCCAAGATGTGGCACAATGTAGGAATAGTATTTTGTCCCACTTGGATGGGTAGGACAATTGTGCCAACTATCGAGCATATCGCATCATTGAATGCTCGCAGAGTGTAGGTGGAGGCCATGATGTGAGATGCTAGAAAATTTAGATGTTTCAATGCCGCTATTGTAATGATATTACTGGATGAGCTAGTGTCCACCAACACCCTCTTATACGAAATCTTGTTGACCCACGCAATGACGTGTAGGGGTGGATCCGCCATGTCATCAGTCACTGATTTCAATTCATCCTCTCTAAATGTGATGACTGGCTCGGTGCATCACTTGACATGCCCTATGAAGTTGTTGAAAGAGTTTGCTTCGTGGGACTACAACTTGATGGCTTTAAGTATCTCCATTAGAGCCTCCCAATGGGGCGATAATTTTTGTATGAGCTCGTAAATGGAAAGCCTAGCCGACATGGTCCTCAAACTCTGGGTGATTTTGGTCTGAATTGTGGCCACTATTCTAGGTGGATGAGGTTGTGTAGGGTGTTGTTGTGGTTGTGACATTGTTGGCACCTCTCCTATAGCCATCGTGGGGGCAGCTATGCTCGGGTACCTTTTGTTTTGAGTCACTATACTGATCATCCCTACATACCCCTGCATGGGGTAGTTATGTGTTACCTCATTGACTTGTAGGGTCTTTTCCTACGCATCATGGGTAGGTAGGGGTCCTTGAAGACCTTCATCTATTGGTTGCTTGGTGCCACGGGGTTATCCACCACCAACGTCTTGTTGTCTATTAGGTCTTGCACTAAGCCTTTAAAATTACAACATGCATTAAGATCATGTCCCTTCTATCGGTGAAACCTATAGTATAGTTATTCCCTGTAGCCCTTAGGTTTTGGAGCATTAGGGTCTACAGGTCGACTCTCTAGAAGGTTTATCAAGTTTGCTGTTGATAAGCGATCAAATAGGGAGTCTTTAGACTCGATGTAAGGTGTGAATTGCTGCCTAGGGCGATGCTGTTGATTTTTCTCTTGCCTATGGTTTTCTCTTTTGTAACTATCAAGAGGGACCACCTGATAGTTAGCCTTTGGGGGTTGTGTTGCTTGTACAGGCTTAGGTATGTTTATAGCAACCTGATTGACCACAACGGGTTTTGGTTGCATGGTCCATGTCTTGGCATTTTTAGACCATTCTTTCTTTTTTGGCTTGGCAATTTTGCCATCCTAAATCTTGATCTCCTCAATGATTCTGGCTTGCGCTAGAGCTTCCTCTAGAGTGGCATATTGCTACAGCTGCAATAGCATGGAGATCAATCTCAAGAAGCTCTTTGAGAACATTTGGGTAAGGTCAGCCATAGGAGGGAGGTAGGGCAACTTTAAAAACAATGTCCTCCACCAATTCACATAGGCCACCATGGTTTCTTCCTCATACTACCTGAGACTGGCGAGGTCACTTAGTGACACATTCTTCTTGGTGTTGAAGGCGAAGCATTCAAGGAATGCATCCACTAGCTGATCTAAGTTACTAATGTTGTGCTTTGGAAATTGAGTGAACCAATCCGAGGTAGGGCCTGCAAATGTGGTTATAAATGTTCTTAGCAACAAAGCATCATTGTCCTGAATGCCAAAGCATTGGCTTAGGAATCTAGTCACATGCTCCTAGGCATCCTCCTCCCCTCTAAAGATTGCTAACTAGGGCAGTTTAAAGTGTTTAGGGTAAGGGGGTGCCGACACTAATGGATGCACTGGGTGACTACGAAGTTGGCATAAAGTGGGCTTTTGGGGCCCAAAAGTCTTGGTCTCCATAGACTCTAAGCACTCTAGTAGCACTTTATATGCATCAGAAGATTTGATATCTTCCTCCTTGGTTTGTTCCTACTATAGGTTACGGGGAACTTGAGGCCTATAGAGGGGTGGCCGGATAGCACCCCCTCTCCCTTGGTAGGGCGTTTCAGCCCACTCTTCTTCTTGCTCATACTACTCATAGGCTTCTTGAGGAGTTCATGGGTGAGACCTATAAACATGGGTGGGTCCCCGTGGAGGGTACCCATCGTTGTTCCTGGGAGTGGCCTCCCACTCAGGTCTAGGAGGCCTTGGAGGCAACATTTGGTAAGGTCATGGAGACCTGTCTCATACCAAGTGGTTGTGCCTCTCATACGGCTCTGCCCTCTGTGTGTGAGGGGTTGGAACCCTCTCAGGCACAGTGTTATAGAGCAACTCATTTGTTTGATGTTGAATGTGCTCTTTACTAAGGCGATACAGGTGTTCCAACTATTGTTGGTCTTGCTTGAGCTACGTGATTTGTTCTTGGCAAGCGACATGTCTAGAAAATTCTAGGTCAATTTGTTCTGTCGTCTTGAGTATAGGAGGCCTAGATGCCTCTCCTACACATTTATCTCAGTTGTGATGATCCAAGATCTCTATATGTCACTTTCATTTTTCAAGGTTGGCGATATTCACCCGAGGCTCTGGCCTCAATAGGTGATCCTAATAGATAGCAGGTGTGGAGGCACATTGCTCCCATGCTGTGTATTGCTATTGAGGAATGTAATGGTCTTCCTCATGCTCCCTTTTGTATATGTGAAAGGGGCGGGCAAAGTTGGCTTGCCCTGTCTGAAGAGCCTTGCGCTCTGGATTTGGCTTGTTATTCCTAACAGTGATGAGGGGTAGAGGAGGGATGACATAATCATGTGGCCCCTCCCTATGGACCCTATGTTGTTCTAGTGCTTCATTGCACGGTGGCCACTCATAACAAGCATCTAAGTGAGCCTTCCCATTTATGTTGAGTGCCACGTGTAAGGATTCTTCCTGAAAGGGTCTATGTTGAATGGGAGTGTCCCTCGAAGGGGTGCCTCCATAGTCCCATTACATCATGGTATGACATGGACTATCTTGTGGGTTCGATCACCAAGGTGGTATGACCAAGTCCTTGGGGCTGTAGCGGAGGTGACTTGTGCCCCCTTGTACACTTTCTATAGCTTCTACCCATGATTGGGCTTGGCTATGAGTGTACACCATGGTGGTGTCTCTCTACAAGCTACGTAGGTTTTTATATATTTTATGATTTTTATTCTACACTAAACAAAAAGGAACCACACAATCAAAGAAGTGATTATCTCATTTATAGATTTAAAGGTGTGCCCTAAATCTAGTTTAGTGTGTTTTGATTTTTGTTTTGAAAGCTTCGTAAAGAACGTGTTGTTGTTCATGCAATATGATGGCTCTTATGTCTCCCAAAATGGTCACCCCTTCAATATACCACTGCCAGGCCTATTATACCAAACCTCTCAATATACCCGCCCTTACGTGAGGGAAACTATTAGTACGTGAGAGCAGAATGGTACGTGGAACATAGGCTGTACGGAAGGGGGATCACCCTATTTTTTACACATACCACAGAAGACTTATCCTCATGCACTGGGAATCACCCTAGCTACACTTGGTCAACTTTCTTCAGGATTTACATCTAGCAATAGTAGCAATCGGCGTTATGCATGCAAAAATTCAATCCAAGGTGGTGATGAAATCCACCGTTGGTCTTGATCAAAGGTTGGGGTTTTACGACCAACTCCTTGTTGTTTAAATTACCACGTGGTGTGTGGGGTTGTTTTTACTTATGCAAGGAAATTAAAAATGCAGTAAAACCTTCCTAAGCAAGTAAATAAACTAAAAAATACAGAGACAGAAAATAGAAAAATGACAGAAGGTATTCATAACCCCTACCTCTTCTCTGCCTAATCCGGATGCCTCTAAGTTTCTATTCTGAAAGTGCATAGAGGGCTTATTCATCCTAGGGTGGGATGAATAATAGAACTATATTCATCACAGGGTGGGACGAATGCCCATTCATCCCTGGGTGACACGAATTCCAGCTCTATACTCGTCATAGACTAGAACGAATAGCAGTCCAGCGCTTGAAATATTGGTACCTGCAAGCAAAAACAAACACCTTTGATCAAAAAATTGATCTCAAAATCAGAGGCCAAGGTCCCACCATAATCGCCACTGAAAGCACAAGGATACGAAAACAAAACGGAAATGCCAAGTGCGATGTATGCAAAAGCAAAACATAACGCTAAATCCTACGATCTAAAATGCATGAAAGGAGAGAAACATAAATTAATTGAAACAAGATAGAAATAAAATGTCGAGTACAGCCCTTTTTATTAATTTTATTTAAAATCTAGTTACAACATGTCTCCTCCATTTTTTGGGGCTAGGAGCGTTAAGTAGGGCTCTATTACACCATGGATTGGTATGCTTTCTTCTACGTGCCCACATGTAAAGTGGGCAGGCCAAATGTCACCACCGTTTGCGTGAACACATCTTTGATTCCTTGCTGCTCCTCCGATGTCGAGATCATGCGTTCAGAGAAAAAAAAAGGATTAGTAGCACCTATAGATGAAGTGAGACATTCGATCCCCAATGCCTATGATTAGTGCATGCGTAAAATAAATAAAATGATAACTAAAACATGTCAGAATGATCTAAAAACTTGATAGAGGCACGAGAACATTACCAAGAAGGCATTGCAAAAGGAACAGTCAAGAAATTCACCATGGATTTCTAATCACTCCGAGGTGGTACAATTAGACCTGCAATAAAATGTCAAAAATCACCCTCCTAAATGTCCAATCTGAGAGCCTCCAAATCACTTGCAAAGTTGGGGGTTAGGTAAAATAGGGTATTTTGGAAAGACCTAGAAGGTCAGATTTTGCTAATTCAGCCTCTATCACCCATAATATGATGATGCTCCCTGCATGTTAGTGAAAGTGAGAAATAACAAAAGCATGATCAAAACTGCTCAGAATAACATGAAATTTGAATGAGAGCCTATCTGAACAACCTAGAAACAAATGCAAGAAAAATAGAAATGAAATCTACTACAGATTTCTAATCACTCCGAGGTGGGACGATTAGGACTGCAACAGTGCGAGGGGGCACCCGGGGGCAGGATGCCCACCTTATGGGGCCCAGTTTCGGCACCAAACCACTTGGGATGGGTCCAAAACATCTTATGGGGTATTTTTGGAAAATTTGGGTGGGATAATATGGCAAAATGTTAGGTTTTGGGTCTATATTGTGCTTCCAATAATCACCCAATAATCCCCCTTCCAAAAGAGAGATCAAGGATGTGAAAGGCATAAGAAAAAGGGTGAGGACGTAAATCGGCAGCACTCCGTTGCTCCAAATTCTCCTGAACTGTATTCCTTTTTGGGTGAGAAGACTCACCATTTTATAGACTTGAGGGTCTCTATGAATGAGCATGCAGAGGCACCACTTGGCAATCATGCCTTCTCAAGGGAGAGAAGATTCCTCACTGATTAAGGACTCCATGACTGCCTCTTTGAGCTCAAAAAAGCTCACTCGCACTCCCATGCAATGGAGTTAAGTTGCGGATCTAAGCTACCATTTTTCAAGGTTTGACCTTTTTCCCATCAAACCTGCTATTCACCCCACCCAGGGGTTAATGCTACTAATCGTCCCTAGGTGGAACGAATACTAGTTTGTAATTGTTCCTGGGTGGAACGAATAAGGAGCAGAGTGCCTGGAAGGTGCCAAATTGACCTTTGACCTTCCAAAACTATTGTGAGAGTGGTTAGGACCACTGTTTAACCTCTAGGGGCTGCCCTGGGGGCTGTGTATGCCAGTATGATCAATTTTTGTAGCCACATAATCGGATTGGTGCTATTTTTGTGTCTACAAGAACCAAATACTTTGAAGTGCTTTACATTAGGTTTATTTTTGTACCACCCCTCATAAGGAGTGACACCATCTAAACTAGAAGTATGACTTCTATTTAGAATATATACACTGGTTCTTATAGCCTCTACCGAGTACATATGAGTTAGATTCTTAGTTTGAAGCATTGATATCGCCATTTCAACTATGGTGTAGTTATTTCTCTCGGCCACACCATTCTGTTGTCGGGTATAGGCAGTGGTGAATTGCCTTTTAATACCACTTACTTTACAATATTTTAAGAATACTTTTGAGGAGTATTCACCTCATCGATCTGTCCTAAGATATTTTACATAATTCCCACTTTGATTCTCTACATTTTTTCTAAAATCTATGAAGCAATCAAAAGCTTCATATTTTATGTTTCAAAAAATAAATCTAGCACATTCTAGAGAAGTCATCTATGAAAGTGAGAAAATAATAATATTTTTCAAGACTTTGTGTTTGCATTGGTCCACATATTTCTGAATGTACTAATTGAAGTGGATAGTTGGCTGTCCATGCTTGTCCTTTTGGAAACTTTGACCTTGAGTGCTTTCCCAAAGCACATCCTTCACAAACCTCCTTTTGTTCATTGATTTTGGGAAGTCCTATCACCATAGCTTGAGAAGTTAGAAGTTTCAAGCTAGTGGAATTAAGGTGACCATATCGCAAGTGCCAAAGCACACTTGGATTTATTATAGCTACATTTTCAATTTGAGCTCCTCCTGGATCATAAAATTTGATAGGGAATAACTTTTTCTTGGTCATGGGGACCTGTGTGATGATACGATTACAATTATTTTTATCAAAAATGATACATTGTCCTTCATAAAATACAAGCTTGTAATTATTTTCCATCATTTTTCCAATGCTTAGCATATTGTGTTGGATATTTGGAGTGTAATAGATGCCATGCACTTTATTTAGTCCTTATTTTGTTGGAACCTCCATGGCTCCAATACCCTCTACTTGCAATGTCTTATCATCCCCTAATTTTATTTGATATTTATAAGTGGAATCTAGAGTAGCAAATAAATGTTCTTTCCCACTCATGTGGTTTGAAAAACCAGTATCTAGAATCCATGTGTCATTTACATTCTATTTTGATTGTCCATATGAAATAAAAATATTAGAGGTATCACCTTCTTCTCCATAATTACCATATTGACTACTGCTGCCTTGTTAATATTTTGACCAGCAGTCACGAGCAAAGTGACCTGTCTTGCCACAATTGAAACAAGCTAATTTTTACTTGTCACTTCCTCACCCTTGCTTTCCACTTTGTCCTTGATTTCCTCCTCAATTTTTATTTCCACCTCTTTGCTGCCTCCTCTGTATGAGTTGCCTCCTTTGTTGAAATTGCCTCGTCTGTTCTGGTTGCCTCCTCTGTTTTGATTGCCTCCTCTGTAGTTGCCTCTGTCTCTACCTCTTTTCTTGCCTCTACCTTGATCTCTTACCCATCCTCTTACATTGTTTTCATTGGAAGTGAAAGTCTTATCGTAGCATCCGTAGCTGGTTGAAGGAGTTTCAGAAAACCTCTCTTCATGTGACATTAATGATCCAATTAACGCATCAAATGTTAAAAGGGAAAGATCTTTGGATTATTCAATGATTATGGCAATATGGTTCCATTTATATGTAAGTGTTTGCAACACTTTTGTTACAATTATCTCAGGCTTGATTTCTTTGCCTAGTGTAACCATTTTATCCACAATTGCTTTTACTCTAACACAATAATCACCGACTTTTTCATCATCTTTCATTCAAAAATTTTCAAAATCTCTCTTTAGTGTTTGAAGCCTTACTTGGTTCCACTTGATTACTACCCTAGAATCCATAACTCAATGCTTTCCATGCAGCTTGTGTAGTTGTACAAGTGACGATTCTAGGGAATATGCTTTTCTCCAATGCATCTTAGAGATGAGAAAGAGCGGAAGAGTTGTTATTTTTATCTTCTTTTCATGTTTTCTTGTTTGCGACACTTACTATTGTCCAATATGAGGGTTTTGTGTAGCCCTCTTCTATTATGTCCCACAAACCTCTTCCAATGAGAAAGGTCTTCATATTTATAGACCAATACTCAGTCATAACTGTTAAATTCTGGTATAGGTAAGCTATTGTGTGAGGCCATAGTTATGAAAAAACTCTCTTTATTTCATGGTTACAATAAAGTACTTTGTTGTTTGAAAGAAGGAAAGAAGAAGAAGGAAGAAATAAGATATCATAAATTTAATTCAAATATAAGTTGATCTAGTCTATCATTCACTGCTTATTCCTCTTGATGTGGGGATGCTATCTCTTGATTCACAAAATTATCTGCTACTTCTTCTTCATCGTCACTTATCAATATTATTTCTAGTGATTCTTTTTCTAAGATTTCCATTGAAATATTGTAGTGTGTATACTCTTATTCTTGTGGTGCAGCTTGTACGGATTTCGATTATTCAAATTGACTCCTAAATGAGTTGTCTTCAAAGTATGCCTCGTACCCTAAGTTAGGATGCCTTTGATGTGCTATCACTACATTTTAAAGTTGTCTAAACACAATGTTGAGCCCATAACCTCTTACTTTTTCATCAAACCTCTCTGCAGCTTCTCTTGCTAAAATTGCACATAAGGCATGACAACGACCATTTGGTCTTATCATCAATGCCTATTTACAATTTTACAATTTGATCCTTGGTATCTTTTAAAAAAAAACCTAAGCCTCTTAGGCTTATTACATAAGAGTTCTACAGTTTGTGATTCCTTGAATCAAGTTAAAAAAAATATGTACCCTTTGATTACAATAATTGTCTCTTAGACAATATTTTCCTTTCTTTTATAATATAAAAAAACTATATTACTATTTAATAAATTAAAAAATAATTGCCCTAATTTTTTTTTAAAGAAGCAATTATATTTAATATATTAAATATAATATAAGTAGTTTTAATAATATAAAAAAAATTAAAAGAACTTATATAAAAATAATAATTATGGTCTGCAGGAATCGAACCCGCGACCTCTTGGCATCAACAAATCGCACTAATCAACCCGACCACCACTGTCGATGAGAACCAAAGGGAATGAATACAATTTTATGTTGTTTCGGATCCGATTTTTAATAATAAAAAATTTTAAAACTTTTTTCGTCACTGGGTTTTGAACCCGCAACCTGTAGGAATGCGGGCGCCTTACAGTTGGCTCCTTGAGCCAATCGAGCTACGTGGCTTGATGGGAAGGCAAGGGAAGCTTGCATTCCTTGTTCTTCTTGTGGTCGCATCGAAATAAATTTTTTTTTTGGACTTTTAGTCTCTCTTTGACCATGCAAGAGCATTTGAGATGTTTAAAACCCTCAACACTCGTATAGTCACTTTATTTCCTTTGGGTAATCAATTATTACCCTTTTGCCTCCTTTAGCTTGTCGTCTATTGCCATGTTTATTATCACCTCCTTCTGGCATGTAACCCTTCGTCCACCATATTTTAGTTTATCCTTCTACCACATAATCGAATCTATATTGGTTCTATGTCATCTGGTCTACGTTGGCCTTACTCTCCTCTCACCATGTGGTGCTCTCTGGTTGGTTTCTCCTAGGTTTCTCCTCCTCCTTGTGTGCTCGCTGTGCGGGCCTTCTCTAGACCTTGCCTCAGTTCATGATTTGTGGGCCTTATTCGACCTTGCCTCGGATCGCATGTTGCAGGCCCCACTTGACCTCACTTGCATCAGTGCTCATGCTTCTGGTTCCTCCACCTTGATCCTCAGACCCTCTTTGTCCTCAGCTCTGATACCAAATGTGGCACGTGAGTCTTGGAGCAAAATAAAAATAAGAAATATTATTCATTGACCTTACGAAACTTTCAAATTACAATGCTTAAATAGGGTTGATTTAACAACCTTAGGAAATACAGGAGAAGTTAGGAAATGAAGAAAAATAGGAAAGGAGGAAGAGAAATTGATGTCGAATTCCTTGCCGCCCATGCCGTCCAATATGCCCAGTCAACTATCATCTAAGGAGGTAAAAAGGTAAGGTCCAAAGCTTACCGTTGTAAACAATTTTTTTAACTTTTTATACTGCTTTAATTTTCAACATACATAACACAAGAAATAAGCTAACAATGATGATTGACTAACTTGTCATGCAGCAAAAATTCCACCAGCACCAATGCATAATCATAGGAGAAGAAGGAATAAAAGTAAGAAAATATATGTTAGAAATAAACATGGCATCATGAATATTGAACCAATTGAACACATACAAAATGTAGAATAACCTTCAACTACAACTTACTTTGCATCATTTGAAGACACACATTTCCTACTGAACCTAATCACATTAAGAAATGAAGAAGAATACTAATTCTATTATCTAATGGAAGGATATCCATATTGAAGACAAAAGCCTTCAATACCCAAATAATGAAATACAGGGGGATGTTAGAAATTGATTATATTACATCATTTGGGTCATGTAAATGTACCTTCTTAGGTGCATACTTAGTACATTAGATTACTTTAGGAGGAAGTTATCTAGTTACTTATGCAATGTAATAAATGCACGTGTAAATGTGCAATCTGTATATGTGCAAGGTGTCTCTTGCACAACTAGGTAGAGTGTTGGCCAATGAACCTATCTTCCTATATAAAAAGGGCCTCATTGTAACAAGTAGAATATAGAAGCTTAGAGCATATTCATAGGTAGTAGCATAGTATTGTGTACATCACCATATTGGTGATGGATGCAATGTAGTTCAATAGATTTGTTAATGGAGTGTCCATTTCCTCCATTGCTATATTATGTTCATTTCTGTCATTTCTATTTATAGCATATTTTAGTCATCTCACAAATTTACTTTCTTTTATATTATTCTGCATCTTGTGATTTCTATCTTCCATTGCATACTACATCAAAAGCTAACACTACTAACCAAAGGAATGTTGAGGTCTTATAAATATTTGGGGGTAGAAAATTTTGATTGCTCTAAAGCCTCATATCCTAACTTGACTAAGAATCCACTATATATTGATAGATTCTAAACTAACTTGTTCTTTTGTGTAATATATATAAAATAATTGAATCATATTTTCAAGCCAATTTTTTATTTTTTTGAGTTTTGCTTCTTCAATTAAGTTATTAATAGAAATCTATTATTTTGAGTTTATATTAATATAATATTTCACATTTGAACCTTTAAAATATAAGCATGCCCAAGAAAATGGTTATCATTTTGAATCAAAGATAATATGATAAGGATTCAACCAAGCACTAGACCAAATATGTGTATAACTAACCTAGTTGACTAACCATCTAACATATTTCTTGATCAATTATAAACTATCCAATATGAAGTTACATGTTGGTGATCATTTCATTAAGGTTCATTTCTTGGGTAATTTCATTGCATCAAGAGAATCCTATATATTTTTTAAGTAACATTTTTGTTCAACTATTTTCCTAATATTTGAATAATATCCAATCAAGTTTTACCCCTAAAGCCAAACTCATAAATTTACAATTTTGTGAGCTTGAACCTCCAATATTATTCCCTTTTCAAACCATATCCCATTTCTAAATAGGAAGCCTATATTTTTTCTCACATCCTTTCCAAAGAAAAATTCTTTTTGAATTTTATCAAATTTTAATGACATACCGACTAGCAATATTAAAAATGAGATCATATAAATAGGTATGGATTGCAGTGTAGTCGTTATGAGTTGTAGTCTTCCTACCATAGTTAGAAACTGAGCTTTGCAACTGGTAAGACCCCAAGGTCTTACTATAAAATTATTAACAAATTAATGTAAATGTAATCGCAGGCCACTAAAATGGGGCTCAATTGTAATCGCTTTGCCACTATAGGGGGCTCCCTCCTTAGAATCTATGCTTATTATTCTTCTTCTTGGATGATTTGATATGGATGGCCAACCTAATATATATCTACCCTAAAGCTACGTTGGTGAAGATACATGGTGGTTCACGCATGAAGAGACGTGATGGTTCACGTTATGAAGGGTTGTGATGGTTCACTTTATAAGTTAATAATATAATAATTAAATTATTAATAATACTAACTAATACTAACTAATAATGTTAGGATTGAGGATCCTAACATGCCAACCTCCTTAAAAAGAGCTTTGTCCTCAAAGCTCAAAGTGAGAATCTTTGTCCTTTGTTTTCCAAGAAGGATTTGTGTAAGTTCTTGGACTCTTTTAATGGCATCCTTTTGTAGGCAGGGATATCAAGAAGGATGAAGCATTAGTGGGGGGTTTCCAAGAACAATAGTAGAATATCCCTTAGGAAAATAATGATGACGATGGGAGGGCAACCCTTGGGGTTCCTCAAATACTTCAGAATGATGCATAAAAAGTGATGGTAATGATTTCATATCCCTATTTGGTTCCTTGGTAGAGCCAACGGAGAAGGAGTGTGTAGTCACTCTGCATTGGTTCCAAATAGGTTTTGTCATATGGCAATAATTCACTATTGGTGAGGAAGGTATGTGTAGGTCTTGTAGAGTGCATGTTTGGCTAGCATTGATCACTTTGGGTATGTCTACTTCATCCTTGCTTGGTACATCAATCAATTCTTACACATCAACCTCATTGTCTTCATTGTAGTGAGTAGGTGCACTGGTCGCTTCGGACACAACTATCTCATCTTCTTGCTCTATGGAGAGACAGGGATCAAATTCCTTCAATAAATACAAGTTTAGTGTAGCACATTTATGGTGGGGTCCAAACTATTCATCACAATTATCACAGAGTCCTTTTGCTCGTCGTTCCTTCATCTCATCAAAGCTAACATGTTTAATTTGTAAAGTTTGATTAGATTTGGGGGTTGTGTAAGTGCTTTGTGCCCTTCCATTATGCATAGGTTTGGAAGCGATGTAAGTGGTCAATGATTTTTACATAAGTGGTTTCCCTAATTGTTGTTGTGCATTGATTTTATCTTCAGCTAATTTTGCCAATCCATAGGTCTGCATCATGGTATAGGGATTGAACCTTGTCACCTCCATTCTAATTTCCTCTTTTAATCCCCTAATGAAGCCATTGATGAGAATTGATTCATCCAATATTGTGTTGTGTTTGGTGATATCCTCAAACCGAGTTTGATACTCACGCACAAAATTTATTTGATGAAGATATTTGAGCAATTACCACATGACTGGGTCCCACAAGGCTCTGATACCAAATGGTAAGACCCCAAGGTCTTACTATAAAATTATTAAAAAATTAATGTAAATGTAATCGCAGGCCACTCAAAGGGGGCTCCCTTGTAATCGCTTTGCCACTATAGGGGGCTCCCTCCTTAGAATCTATGCTTATTATTCTACTTCTAGGATGATTTGATATGGATGGCCAACCTAATATATATATCTACCCTAAAGCTACGTTGGTGAAGAGACATGATGGTTCACGTATGAAGAGACATGATGGTTCACGTTATGAAGGGTTGTGATGGTTCACTTTATAAGTTAATAATATAATAATTAAATGATTAATAATACTAAATAATACTAACTAATAATGTTAGGATTGAGGATCCTAACAACAACCTACCAAACAAGATTTTATTCCATCCAAATTTGAGTACTAGAATATTGTCTTTCTTTCTTTTATGAAACATAAGAATACCCAAGTAGGTTGATGGAATTTTATTTTATTATTTTAAATCCTAAAATATTCATAATAATTTGATGTAAATATAGACTAATGTCAATAAAAAAGTCCTAAATTTTATATTATTAACAAATTGTCTAGTAGCCTTCACATAGCACGATAATACTAATTTAAGGTCCAAGGCCTCAATTACCAAGGGATGATTCAAAATAAAAGTATCATAAAAATTTTAAGATGAGATTCAAAGGGACCATTTGTTGTGACCTAAATATCTTTGATTTTTCTTCATTTGAGAAATATTTACTAAATGCCTTATTAAGTTTGATAAATAAATAAGGAGATAGTGGATCACCTTGACAAATTCCACATGATGACCTAAAGTATCTAACAAGAGAAACATTGATCAAACTATCATATTTTAGAGTTTCATAACAACATCAAATCCATTTACACCAACATAGATAAAAAATATTTTTTTTGAGAATATCATGTAGAAAAACCATTTACATCATCTAATATTGTAAGCATACCTATTTTTTTCAAGGAATTAAGAGAATTTTTGGAATCCTATGTAATGATTACACCATTAAAATATTCTTTACCATGAACAAAATTATTTTGTTCCCCTAAGATAACACAATCTAGAATGATTTTAAATATATTTGCCATAATATTTAAAATGATATTATAAATCATATTGCAAGGTCTTATTATATTAAAACTATCAATATATTTTGTCTTACCTTTCTTGGGAACCACTATAATACAAGTGGCATTGATGTCACCTTTTATAGACTTACTCTTTTGGTCCTCTTCAACCATAACCAACATGTCACATTTCAATAAATCCCAATGTTCTTGAAAGAAAATTGCAATAAATCCATTGGGACCTAGTGCCTTGTTAAGATGGAAAGAGAAAATTGCTTCATGCAAATCTTTCATAGATGTCTTCTTCATCAAGGTTTTATTTTGAAATTGTATGATAATTGATGTAGTATTTTGAAAGAGCTTATATTTGACCTTCTTATCTTGACCAATATCTAAAAAAATGTATTTTTTAAATAATTAATTGTTTTATTCCTTATATCTTCTTCTTATCTAATATTTATTCCATCTAGAGTTAAAATAATTTGTATGTAATGAAAATCTATTTTTTTTGTTATAATTTTTTTTTTTTGGTATTTTTATCTCCTTCCTTGAGTCATTTCTCCTTAATTTTTTCAAACCAATATGACTTATCCTTGTCAATGCATTATGATAATCATAATGTAATTATTTTTCTTGTACATAATAGTCATGGTTCATTCCCTTAATTTCTACTATCACTTGTAAATTTTTGAGCTTGGATTTAGTTTTCTTTTCTTTATAATTGTTATTAAAATATTTTCTATTTCAAATATTTATTAACACATTTAGATATTTATATTTTGAAAAAAAATATACATACATGACCCTCTTTTAATTAACCCCACCATAACATAACCATCTAGAAAAATAAGGGTCTTTGAGCCACGTAGACTAGAAACAAAATAACATAGGATGACCATTTTTATTTTAGTTAAAGTTTATTTTTTATTAGGATAAAGAGATGGTTTTGAAAGGGTCATAATCCCTTGTACAATGAAGATTCCCTCTATGTCTAGCAAAAATAGACAACCAAAAATTTCCAAGATCATAGAAAGCCAAATCATTGTTAAGATCATAAGAAGCCAATTTTTTGCCAAGATCACAAAAAGCTAAAAATTTTCCAAGATCATAAAAAGTCAAAATTTTGGAAATTGAAAGGAATGATAATCAGATCATTCCAATATACAAGGATCTCAAGTGTTAACATAACACCACATTCAACCAAAATAATAATTTTAAAGCAAATTGATAGCATTAGCTTACAAATGGATATGCAAAACAATGAGCAATAATATCATATATTATACCTGAATAATGAGCTTATCCATGAGTAAAATGAAGGTGCCTTGCTTATATAGGCAAGAATTATCAACCATAGCAGTAGGATCAAGCTAAGGACAAATATCCATCATACAAAAGGAATAAGTTATATGGTTCGTATATTTGTAACCACTATGGAAAGAAAGAATCTCAACCCTCCAAATATACCTAAAAATATCTCCATTACACCTAGGAATAGTCAAACCAAAAAATATCCCCATAATATCTAAGAAATAAATATGTAACATCTCATAATATATAAATAAGATAAATGAAAAATCCACACATAAGTGGGTGGGGAAAATGCATGGAATAACTAAATAAAAAGGAAATAAATTACCTAGGTTAACATGAGCTAAGGTAAACAACCTACTCTAACACCCCCCTAAAGTGAAGCTAGGTACCAAAAAATAAAGTGGCATATCCACAAGTATGAGTCCCGATAATAAGGCCTGATTAGGTACTCATGTACAATGTGTATCCAAAATATCTCGAACTAGAATATGGAAAACCATGTGGAAAAAAACCATCAAACTAGAAAAATATAAGAAGTAGTAAAAATGAAGCCAATGAGTGCTCCCAACACCCCCTAGGACAACGATATCCATGAAGAAGTCTTATGAAGAAGTGGATACCTCTACGATAAACAATGTGTCTCCCAAGAGGAAGAAAGAAACCATGAACCAGTAATAAAATGTCTTCCCACTCCAAGTGAGTGTGAGAGGATGAGAATAAAATGTAGAATGATGATGTAGAATCTTTGAAACTAAGATCAAGTGAATAATATGTCTCCAATGAATTATTAAATGAATATCCAAGAATGTAGAAGACTAAACCAACACCAAAATTGGATATAATATAGTCCCAATCAACATCCAAAAGATCAATGTGCACAAAACCATGAGTGTGCAAAAGTGGAAAATATGTGTGAAGAGCATCCATAAAGGAAGAATCACCAATGTCCTACTACATAAGTGATGATGGTCGCATGGAAGCAGCAAGATAAAGAAGCGTAGGCTTAGAAGCCTCAAAATAATTAACATGGTCTTTGGGATCTCCAAGTGAGAGTCCAACCGAAGACAAAATATTTGTATCCAACTCCTATAGGAGTACACCATCCAATGTGAAATAAATAGAAGAAGAATATGGTGGACAAGGTGGCTCACTCAAAGAAGGAGGGCACACCATGAAAGATTTCTCAAAGGAAGAAGTACATGGAGGAGATACAATGTATACATCATCATCAAATAAATGAGTGAGCTCCTCATACATGTCAAGAAAATCATATTTGTGAATTTCAATGAAAAGAGAGGCAACACCATCCAAGAAGTCATATGTATGTAAGGATGTAACATGCCATGAAATATATGTTGTATATGATGTAACATCAACATGATCAACCACAGAAAACAAGTGTGGAGATGTATCCTGTAAAATATATGAAGCAAGTACTATAGCATCAACCTCATCATCCAAAAAATCATGAGATAGTGACTCAAAAAATAAAGGTGCAATGTCACAAATGATGTCCTCCATGCAAGCAAATGTAAGAGAAGGTACCTTGGATAAAAAATTTCTTTTCAAAACATAATAAGCAATGTGAGGTGTGTTCTCATGAACTCCAATATAATTTTGAAGCTTCCCACAAACTAAATAATAAAGCATGCTAGAGATCCTTAAATTTTTTATGAACCATGTCCTATACTCCTTATCCTTCACCATTGGTTTGTTTTTTGGAGTTATGAACAAAGGATCCAAACCTTCACTTTGACTTAATGAATAGAGTACCTTAAACCATGCTTCAAAATTTTCAACTTTTGCCTCTATGCTAAATTTAAAAAAAGAAGTTTCCAAGATGTCCTCAAAAGTAGAAGAACCCCCCCCCCCCAAAAAAAAAAAAAAAAAAAAATGCCACTATAATGTGAGAAGTCTAGTGTGATGTCACAATATGGTGCAAAATACCACAAAATAACATCAATGCATAAATGAAGCTTCTAAAATTTGAAAAAATATCCAAAGGAATTTCCAAAAGAATCCCCTCATTCAAATTAAGTTTCTCAATGAGGAATATTGACAAAAGAGGATGCACCACAACAAAGCAAGGGAAGTCAAAGACAAAGAAATCCTAAAGCATAGTAATGTGTAGGCTCCACTAATACTGAAAACCAAGTAATATTATCACAAAGTTCCAAACTAAGTGGACAAACAAAAAATGAAGGAAGATGAGACTTTATAACAATAGTCCATATATCGGTTCAAGTGCAAAAACCTTTTTCACAATGCAATATTGAGAGTGCAGTCATAAAATCATTATAAATGTCTAAATATAGATCCAAACAATCTGAAATTTTATAGACATATCAAAAACATGATTTTACAGGCCTAAACAAATTTTCGCTAAACAACTTCCAATATTTCTCTTGAAAGGACAGGTTTACTAAAAATTGTAAAATTTTTGTAACAGTCATAATACAGCTCCCAATTCTCTAAAATGTTATGGGAATGTATATCATTTTATTTTACACATTCTGTAAAAACATTTGCAAAACCTTCAAAGCTTTGAGGAAGATATATGCAAATTACTAACAAAGTGTAGATTTTATTAAAACTAAGATATATTGAAGAATACATATTCAAATGAGCTGAAATTTTTAACACAACTCATAAGAATGCATATACAAACCTCTAAAAATTTTCATATAAAAATTCCATTTCTATCAGGAGATACATGTAAAATATAAAATTTGGTTGGGTTGGTGACCCTACCATAAAAAGGGAAATGCTCAAAAAAATTGATTAGGACAGATCCAAGGGAATGAGGCTATTGAAGTATGGGCAGAAGAGATTTTAGGAGGGTGGTGATGATCTAACAATGGAAGGAGTGACACAAACTGGCCAAAAAAAATCCATCAAGGACCCGATCACAAAAACTGAAGCTTCCACACCAATCTTCGAACTTGCAAGAGAAACAACTACACAACACTCACAAATGGATGACTACAACACATATTTCTCTAATACCATAAAAGGAATTATAATCATATCATTCCAAGCTACAATAATCTCAAGTGTTAACTAGACACCACATTCAAAAAAGAATTTGAAAGGAGATTGATAGCATAATATTAGAAATAGATATGAAAAACAATGAGCAACAATATCATATATTATATCTGCATAATGAACTTCACCATGAGGACAATGAAGGTGCCTTGCTTATATAAGTAAGAATGATAAACCATAGGTTAGGATCAAGCTAAGGACAAATATCCATCATACAAAATAAATAAGTGATATGGTCCATAGATCTGTAACCGCTATGGGGAGAAAGAATCTCAACCCTCCAAATATACCTAAAAATATCACCATTACACCTAGGAATAGTCAAACCTAAAAATATCCCCATAATATCTAAGAAATAAATATGTAACATCTCATAATATCTAAATAAGATAAATGAAATATCCACACATAAGTTGGTGGGGAAAATACATGGAATAACTAAATAAAAAGGAAATAAATTACCTAAGTGAACATGAGATAAGGTAAAAAACCTACTCTAATAGAAATATCATAAAAAGATAATTTTTTTTTGAAAATCATATAAATCCAAATATTTTGCAAGATCATAGAAATCCAAACCTTTGCCAAGATCATATAAAGTCAAACTTTGAAAGTCCACAAAAAGCTAAAATTGTCCATGATCATAGAAAGCCAAAAAAAATTCAAGATCATAGAAATCTAAAATTTTACCAAGATAATACAAATATAAGATTTTTTCAAGATCATATAAAACCAAAAAATTTACATGATCACCAAAATCCAGCCTTTTCCAAGATCATAGAAATCCAAACATTTGCCAAGATCGTAAAAATCCAAACTTTGGCCAAGATCACGAAAAGATAAAATTTACCAAGATCATAGCAAGCCAAATATTTACCAAGATCATTCATCAAACCCTATACCACATTCAACATACCCTATATTTTGGCAAAAAATGGAACCAAAGTTCTAAAGTTGTCCAAAAATGTACCTCTCATGACTAATGAACAACTACATTGTGCTCTGATTATTGCCATATCATATTCCATTCTAGTGCCACTATATTATCTACAATTTTTCTTTCTTGTAAACTAACTAGAAGTGGCTTATGTATTTTCACAAAATCTAATAGGTAGTGTTTTTCAAAGGACTACATAATGCCCTATAGTTCCATGATAGCACTATCTCCTTAAGTGTTTCTTCAACATCATATTTAGTGTATTTATTTGAGTGCTCCAATTATTTTCCATTAATAAACTATTATGCTTATTGTGTGTCATCTAAATATTCCTTAGTGGGTTCTTCCATTGTTTTTTTACCTTTTTAGATTCATTACTAATTTGTATTTCTATCACTTCCTCCACATTTGATGAGAGGATGTAAACTTTGTTGGAGCTTGTTGGGTTCAATTTCCCCTACATAGGCCTTAGTTGAATTATTTATCTACAAGGCCTTATATTCCTTATAGTATAAAATAAAATAAAATAATTCATTTTTTAATTGATAAGGTTTTGATGGACAATTTCAAGAGGAGTATCCATGTTGGTGATAAGTAATGCTTTTAAAAGGTATATGCTCATAGTCCAATAGTTGGTTGTGAACATAGTCAAGAAATTTGATGCCAATATTTTCTTGAATACATTTATTTAGGTTTACCCTTACATATATATGAGTATAAATTACATTATTGGTCTTTGGAGAGATCCAATAAATGAAATATCATATGGTATTTCCTATCATTTCCATCATGGTATTATTCCACAAGTATAAGAGCAAAAAAAAAAAATATGAACCAAGATGTCCACCTCTTTACGTTCCTTTACTTGTGGGTCAAATATCAATATCTAGGGATTCATATATAGATGACTAGATCCTAGAAACCATGGACCTCCATGGAAAACTATATTTTGATCTTTAGGAGATGAGAAGGTAACAACAAAGTACCCTCATCCAGCCATCATGAACTCATAACTAGATATTTTTGAACCCCAAGTATTGCTTATCCATTTTTGTATTACATTCAAGCTAGGCCACATGCCTACAAATTTATAGATTAGTGTCTAAGCTTAAAGAGCCAAAATTTGGAGGTAGACTTCATGCACCTCCATAATGGTACCTCATCTTGTTTGGCCATAAAGGATCCTTTTATAATTTTATTTAGATATTGAGGCTCAGGAACTCAATGAGGGTAGGCATTAAGAACTTCACCTATATTGTCCATAATTTTAAGGAAAGGTGGTTGATGGGAGAAAAGAAAAATAAAATCCATTGCTAGATGATTTGAAAAGAGAATCTATTAAATCCATATCTAGAAATAAATTAAAAATAAACAACATATATCTAATCTAGGTCCTTATGTACCATTACTATGATAAACCAAACTCTCTATGTTTCTCCAGATCTCACTGTACTAAAACCTAGACTTCTTCCATTATCAAGTCTTCATGTATGACCATTATTAAGTCACAAGTTAAGAAAATTGGTTTGTGTGCATGTCATGCTTAGGGGAGCTACTTACATAGACACACTCATAAGATCATAATACATAATATTGTACTTTACAAGCATAAACAGTGGTTCTCACCACTCATTTGGGGAATTTTCAAGCCATCCAATCTTGGTCGCTCAAGCCAAGAGCAAGCAAATTTTAGCCGCTCAAGCCTTGAGCGACCAGACCATAGCCTATGTAGACGATAGCGTCCAGATCATAGCCACTGCATATGACAGCAGCTAATCCATAAGAAGCGGTTTTCCAACAAAAAGACCCAATCTCATGCGGAAGTGGCAGTCTGCATGCAATAAAGATGAGCGAGAGTGACTTTGCATTCCTTTTCATGACCAGTTCACATAGGAGACTTGATTTTGAATTTAGAATTAAGTTAACTAACCTCCAAGCATAAACAAAGGACAAAATTTTCTCATGCTAATGAACAGTTCGCATAGAAGACTCAAGTGGGCAGTTAGATTTTAGTTAACTGGCCTTCAAACATAGAAAATAGACAAGGGCTTCTCATGCTAACTTGCACTACGTATGATAAATTCATTTCTAGGGCTTGGACATAGACCTAGGGTTTCAAACTATAAAAGGTGCAATCCTAAGAGCACCAAAGAATCCATATATGACATATAGAGAGTCTTATCACATCCAAAAATCACATACACGAGATCATTTCAGAGAGAGAGAGTTCTCTTTTGGATCACATGTGCTACAGAACTTTAACAAATCAAATGGCATAACACCTACTTTATTCAACATCAGATCATAGAATTTGACCCATATCTTTGGGGCAAGGAGAGCAAGGTTTTCTTTAGCAGCCTCTATCTTGGACAGTGGCCCACAAGGCTGGATTAGATAGACATATCATCTTTTATCTTGTTTTATTATATCATTAGTATAGATTTACTTGATTCCATGGTATTATCATATTTCTATTACATTCTTTGATTACTAACAACCTCATTCGGGGAGGCAATATCGAACACCTAAAAGTGTGTTGTTGTTTCATTACTTGCAGGGCCACAAGTACATCGGACGAAGGTTACAACATACTAGAGCAAAAGGGATCCCTATAGGAAACATACCTAGATAAGGAGGCATATGTAAGCCTTCATACATTTTCGTGTGCAAAATTGGGAAGCTTTTATAAGCACACCACATCTTCGCGGAAGGGGGACTTCTTGCCCAATTGTAATTTATAGTATCAAAATGGGTATCCCTAAGAGGGACCAACATGTAACCGAGCTTTAATATCAATAAAGAGATCCGTATTTTGTTATTTCATGTTATATGCTTTATTTTTCCTATTGTTTTTCCATTTTATCTTTGGTATTCTAAATAAGAATTGCAAGTAGGGTTTGTTTTAGAAAAGGGACCGATGTGCGTGTTCTCAGGATCACTATAGATGGCGATCATGGTGGGATAGTTACCTCCATTGCCAATGCAAATAGTCTTGCATGAGGAGGAAATCCGTGCATCAAAGGTATTTAAAGAGCTTGCTAAAAAGATGAAAACCTTTAAGAAACAAGAGGCAGCTGGGAATTCACCAACATTAAGCAAGATACACAATCAACCACTATGCCCATCAATCCCTAGCCCTCCATATCCTAAGCACTTTGATATGCCTAGGTTAGATAAGTTTAAAGGTGAAGAGGATGCACAAGAGCATGTCACCAATTTTATCAATGCTTGTTTTCATATTGAATACAATGATGCTCTCATGTTAAGAACATTCATAATGACATTTTTAGGTGTTGCCACTCAATGGTTCAACCAACTACCTAAGCATAGCATAACCAACTTTGAACAACTAGTAAATGCATTCTTGAAGCATTTCTCCTTTGGTGTTAAGAAGAAGGTGAACCTTTAAGATCCGACGAACCTAAAACAGTATGATGATGAGCCAGTAATGGATTAAGGGAATAGGTGGAGAAAAATCATGGCAAAATTATCATTCTCCATTCCAACAGAAGATATCATTCACATGTTTACCAAAAGTTGTTCTAAACATATATCCATCTTGCTAAAACTCCAACAGTATCCTTCGTTCAAAGAAGCTTTGGCACAGGCCAAGCTCATCGAAGAGATAAAATTAGATGAGAGAACCATTAAGCTCCGAAAAAAAAATGAGTGGAATAATAATGGTAAGAATGACAAGTACAAATAGAAGCAAAGTAACCTTGCTCTAGTCAATCAAGTCGTATTGGCTACATCAAAGGATGGGGTGCACAACAACCATAGAACTATCAAGCACATCCTCCACCAGCCAACTATGACCAAAATAACAATCAAGGAAGAAATTGAGAATACAAGCCACCTTGTTATTTCATGCCTCTGATAGAATCAATGCAATAAATCTTTAATCAATTGAAAAAGGCCATGAGGATCATATTTCTTGATATACCTCTTGTATATCCCATCCATACTAAGCCAAAATGATATAGGGAAGATTAATTTTGTCCTTATCACAGGATACCGGGGCATGACATTGAGGTTTGCATTAGGTTTAAGCATCAAGTGAAAAACATGACTGAGGTGGGAGAGCTCAAAGTTGACAACCCACTAGCTCTTGATAACAGAGACATGGGCATATACAGAAACCCATTGCCCAATCATGAAGCCCCTTGAGAATCAAGGGGGCCAAGTCAATTAGGTTTGAGCTAACATACCTACCAACAGATGCATTGGGATGGTTGAGATCGTTAACATAGCAATAAGGACTAGGCAGTATGGTCAACCGCAACTACTTGTAGCTCCCATAAACATCCCAACCACTCATAGGCAAAGGTAATATAACCTTCCAGGTCCACCAACAAGACTTGTGGTATCTATTAAGAGTAGATTTAAGTAAAACCTATAGATGACTCCAGCTAAGTTATCCATAAATGAGCTCATACAACAATACCCAAAGGTAAGGGATATTCTAATGGAGATTTAAGAATAATTGAGCTTCAACCACAATATGTGAATGCATTCACTCATTTTATGGGACAAGTGCAAGAATAACAAGAACCTGTAATACGATTATATGATCATGATATTAAGATAATTTTTGCTGCCTTACCAGACCCTCCGCTAAATATTGTAGCACCATCAATGACTTACCTTTCAAGAGGGTTTTGGTCGATACAGTTTCATCGATAAACATCATCACAACAACTGCAATAGAGCACCTCAAGATACCCAAGACCAATATCATTCCAAGAACTTACACATTGAGATATTTTAATTATGCTTTATGCAATACTGTGGGAATGATAGTCCTACCCATCAAGGTGGGATACAAGACCATCCCCGTGATGTGTCATGTCTTGTAAGGTGCTATGCAGTACAACATACTCTTAGGGTACCCTTGGATAAGGGCCATGAAGTGCATGCCTTTGATCTTGCACCAGTGTGTCAAGTATGTGCACAAAAGCAAAGTCTATGTGGTTCTGGTCGATGAAGAGCCTTTTAAATACTTTAATCAGGTAAATAATCTGGGATAATTCATGATCCCTTCTAATCACCTATACGTGGCACCTTCATACCCAACCACACAAGTCGATAACAAAGACAAAGGGGTAAGAAAAGACCCAAGCACATCAACACCTCCTGGTGCACTCAAGATAGTCAATGCTTCTAAAGTACAATCAACATCAAAACCAAAAGATAATTAGAAGCTAAAGGCCCCCTTAGTTAAGAAATATATGCCCAAGGAAGTGCCAACTATAGCCATTGCTGAAATTCCAAGTCCTATGGAAGAGGAATATACTCAAGATCTAGATGAAGATAGTGATTATCAACCTGCTTCACCAGTATCATCCGTGGGGTCATCCACGTCGTATGCATCAATACACTTGGAAAGCATAGGCATAGGGGAATACCTTGTGTAGAACATCACATTTATGCCTATAATTGAGTATCCACAGGACATAGGGAGGCCTAAAGACTTAAGTCCACCAATAGGAACAATGGTTCCACTTGGAATCCCTCCCAACAAAACCAATTTTGTCTGTCAGCCTGGACTGTGCTCATAAGTCTTTAGATATAGAAGGATATGGTTATGAATTATTCATAGTTAATACTTGTTACCTCTCTAATCCCAAGTTTTATCTAAGCTACTTTAAGCATTGCCATTGGCATGGCTATGGCCTTGGCGTATATGAGCAGGGATGTAGGAGACCTTACAAGCCACTATATCAACTTCCTTATGATAGATTTGGCTTAGGCTACTATAGCAGAGGTTGATATGACTCACTTGTAGTAGCATTGGAAAGACTAAGCATAGGGTTGGGAGAAGACATTGATTTCATTCCTTATCACCCTATGAGAATAGCAAAATTGAGCAATAGACAAGTAGCCAAGGTAAACATACCACCTACAAAAACTTATCATCCAAACACCTCAATTGATTCCACCTCAACAGGGTACAACTCATGGGATGAGGAGAATGGATATGAAGCAAGTGATGATGAGGCACAACTTAGCTTAGCCTATCAAGGGCCTTGCTATTTATAAAATTTCACATGGTCTATCCACGATGAGATTGAATATAACATCATATGAAAGTGACTATGAATCAGAAGACTCAATAAAAAGAGCTTACTTAGGCTTAAGCCATCAACCCATGAATTTGGGGTGAGAAAAAAATGCAAATGGATTCTTCATAAGTGATGAAGAATATGAATATGAAATAGAGATGACCTACTTGGGGCCAAGACATGAGCCCCTTGTATTAGGGCCACATACCAATGCTAACGGTTTCTGGATAAGTGATGATAACTTTAAGTATGAGATTGATATGGCTTATCTTGGACCTCACCACTTGCGACAAGTCAATGAGCTAGTAGAGAGAGGCGGAAATTCATGCCATAGACCCTCAACTCTAATTTTTTGGGAGACCTATTGACCTAGCTATCATTCATCAGATGATTAATCCCCCTTTGCCTACATTCAGAGAGCAATTAGAGCCTAATGATCCTATTGTCTGCCCTACTCATGGGCCAGATCTAGAAATTCCCATTCCTCCATAACCTCATCGTGAGTATAGAAGAGAAACACCTAAGACAAGATTGCACCCATGTGGTCCTGGAGATTTCATCCCATCCATAAACATGATATCCATCGATTTGACCACTCCACTTAATAATACAGAAGATCCTACCAAATCATTGCATCTTGATATAGACACTATTGATTGGGATCATGCTAGTTCACCCATAGAGCCAGAAGACCTCTTCCCCAATGAAGAGATATTACAACCATTCCATTTTGCATCAGTTTGTGCGTATGACGTCTTCCATGTTTGTTTGGAACCTGAGTCAATAGGTCCTGTGAATCCCATTTATGACATTCATTTGATACCCATTCCTCATCAGCTAGAGGATGGGTCACATATGGCTATAGAAGCAACTTTTGAGGTGGACATCAGTGATGATCATACCCAACCAAGGAAATTCAAGTTTGGAGAAAGTTTATCTCCATAGGAACAAGCCATCTTGATTCCTCTCCTCAAGGAGAGGCCAAATATTTTTACTTAGACTTACAAAGACATGCCAGGGATAGATCCAAATTTAGTCATTGGCAACCTTTCATTGGATCCCATGAAGAAGCCAGTCAAGCAAAACTAAGGAAAATGCATCCAACCATTGCTTTGATGGTAAAGAACGAATTGCAAAAACTACTGGATGGAGTATTCATAGTTCCTATTGACTATCCTGAGTGGGTATCAAACATGGTACCCATAGAGAAACCTGACGGAAGAGTCTGTATCTGCACAAATTTTAGATATTTGAATAGGGCAATACCAAAGGATTCATTCCTATTGCCAAACATAGATGCTCTTGTATATGCAACCGCAGGTCATGAGATGCTCTTCCTAATGGATGGTATTTCTGGATATAACCAAATATGGATTAAGCCCGAAGATCAACATAAAACTACTTTAATTACTCCATGAGGAACATTTTGTTACAAAGTGATGCCATTCGGTCTCAAAAATGCTAGTGCCACATATCAGCGGGCCATGACATACATATTCCATGACTATATGCATAATATCTTGGAATATTACATGGATGACTTACTAGCCAAGTCCCTATTGCGGCAAGAGCATACCGAAGTCCTTAAACAAGTCTTTGATCACCTCATAGAACACAATGTCTGATTGAATCCTAAGAAGTGTGTATTTGGCATAACTTCTAGCAAGCTTTTATGATTCATCATATCCAAGAGAGGCATCGAAGTAGATCTTGCAAAGGTAAAGGCTATACTATAAATGGCCACCCCTACCAAAATTAGGGAGTTGAGGAGCTTACAAGGCAAGATAACATCCATCAAAAGATGCATCACGTAATTATTAGACAAATGCAGACCTATGAATAGGTTGCTATGCAAGGAAGTATCCTTTCATTGGGATGAAGAATGCCATAAAGCCTTTGCATATATCAAGACTTATTTAGCAATGTCACCAGTATTGGCTCCACCAAGGCTAGACATGCCATTTTTACTATATATATTGCCTACTGATTTTAAATTAGGCACCATGTTAGCCCAAAAGAATGCACAAGATAAAGAGCAAGCCATATATTACATTTGTCGCACCTTGGTGAGTTATGAGCTAGGATATCCATATGTCAAAAAATTGTTTTTAGTAGTGGTCTTTGCAACTCGAAAGTTGACACTACATGTTCAGCCATACGACCTATGTCATATCAAAATAAAATCCTTTGCAGTACATGATGAACAAGACATATCACAATACACATACCACAAAGTGGATCATGCTATTGATAGAATTTGATCTAGAGTTCATAAGCTAAAATTCCATCAAGGTACAAGTCATAGCATATCAATTAGCAGAGGCACCTCTTCAAGATAACAAGCCTCTCACCATAGAGTTTCATGATGATGTAGTCTTTGCATTATCAGATCCACAAAAAATAAAAAAGCCTAAGAGAGAAAAAGACATGTCATTTTTATTTGAAAATTCAAAGTGTGAACAAGGAGGCGAAGTAGGGATTGTATTTATCACACCATAGGGTGCTCCATTACCCTTATAATTCAAACTAGAATTCCTGTGCACAAACAACAATACAAAATATGAAGCATTGATCCTAGACTCCAAAAAATTGTAGCAATGGGCATTAAAATATTGAATATATTTGGTGTCTCCTTTCTCATAGTAAACCATGTCAAAGGACTCTTCCAATGTAGGCGCCCACTCTTGAAGACTTGCAAGGAACTTGTTGACAATTACTTAGCCTGGCTGGAATGGTATGACATTGAGGCAATACCTCGTACATTGAATATATTTGTAGACACTATGGCCTCTTTGGGACCCTTAATCCCTCAAAATATGTCAGCTTATTTTACAACTGTTCATGTAAAAGTGCTTTCACACTCAGAAATATGATGTGAAGCTTTTGATAATCAAGAATCAGTCAACATGATCAACATCAAACCAAATCAGGATTGGTCCTTCGCAGCTAGAAGTTTCTTGCAAACAACACCTTGGGGGTCATTTATCTCCCAAGGACCCATAGAGTGTGGTGTGACCATATACCATAGAGTTGTTCCTCAATCCATGTTCACTACCTTGGAAATGCAGGAAGAGCAAGTTGTCTATTCTATAGAAGTTGTGGCCTATCAGGATTGGATTTCCCAATTGTGGGACTTCCTGAAGCTCAAAATAATACCTCAAGGTTTGTCACATACAGAAAGGTGAACATTTAAATAGAGAGCAACAAGATACATTTTTCTAGGAGAAATCCTCTACAAACGAGGATATGATGGAGTATTGCTTCGTTGTCTTGAGCCCCAGGAAACATCTTGGGTAGTTTCACAAGCTCACGATAGAATATGGGGAGGGCATTTTAGTGGCATGGCCATCATTAAGCGCATCTTGAGAATGGGTTACTAGTGGCCCAAAATGGAAAATGATTGTTGCGAGTATGTCAAGAAATGTAGTAAGTGCCAATATCATGCAAATCTAACGCACTTACCATCATAAGATTTGCAGCCCATCTAGGCAGCATGGCCATTTTTGCAATGGGGACTATACTTGATAGGGAAGATCTCACCCCCATCCTTAGTTCGACATACATTCATCATAACGACCACATAATACTTCACTAAATGGGTAGAAAATATCCCCTTAACATCAACAACTGTACCAAGGATTACGGAGTTTATACTCCACAATATCATAAGTCATTTTAGGGTCCCTTAGAAGGTAATATCGAATAATGGGCCATATTTTAAGAACAAAAATGTGTGTGCTTTAATGAAAAAATACCATATTTAGCATAGTTTTTCAATGCCTTATTATCCACAAGCAAACGAGCAAGCAGAAGCCTCAAACAAAACAATAGTCTCCATTTTGAGGAAGACATTGCAAGAAAATCATAAGGATTGGCACATGCAATTACCTCTTGCACTATGGGTATACATGACTAGTATACGGATGCCCACTAGGGAAACACAATTTTCAATAGTATATGGCACTGAAGCCATCATGCCTCTAGAGTTGGAAATCCTGGCTCTACGCATAGAACTAAAAGACTTCATAGATGATGAAGCTGTGCAGCAAGGCCAACTTGATCAATTGATGTTTCTTGATGAACATCGAGTCAATGCTTTAGATCATCTCTATGTTTACCAATATCGCCTTGCGTGAGCTTATAATAGTAAAGTCCACCTAAGGGAATTCAAGGTTGGAGATCTAGTGCTCAAAGAAAACCAAGATAATTCAAATCTATCGCCGCATCTACGAGATAAGTTTGTGGCAAATTGGATAGGTCCATACATGATTTCACAGAGATTTGGGTCTGGAGCATATCGCCTTATATCATTAGATGGTGTTGAAGAGCCTGAACCTCTCAATATCATTCACTTAAAGGCATTTTACACATAAAAACACAAAAACATTAAAATATTTCATAAAACATCAAAAACATTAAAATATTTCATAAAACATCAAAAACATTCAAATATGTCAAAAACACAAACAAATCATAAAAGCATAAAATATCAAAAATACAATAAAATCAAAGGCTCCAAGTGTAATTCATACCGCTTGGTCAAACAATCAAATCAAAGGCTCCAAGGGTAATTCATATCGCTTGGTCAAAAATCAATTCAAAAGGCTCCAAGGGTAATTCATACCGCTTGGTCAAAATTCAAAAGGCTCCAAGGGTAATTCATACCGCTTGGTCAAAACCAAAATCATCAAAGGCTCCAAGGGTAATTCATACCACTTGGTCAAACATCAATTCAAAATGCTCCAAGGGTAATTCATACCACTTGGTCAAAATTCAAAAGGCTCCAAGGGTAATTCATGTCGCTTGGTCAAAAATCAAATAAAAAAGGCTCCAAGGGTAATTCATGCCGCTTGGTAAAAAATCAAATCAAAGGCTCCAAGGGTAATTCATACTGCTTGGTCAAAAATAAAATAAAAAATGCTCCAAGGGTGATTCAAACCACTTGGTCAAAATCAATAAAAAAAGCACCAAAGGCATAATAAGCCCTTTGGTCCAATTAATAAAAAATACAAAAACAACATAAAATAAAAAATACAAAAACAATTGCACTTCACATTTTGCATCCACATCATTGCATTGCATTTTAACATACATTACAAGATATTCCATGAGAGTCTTAAAATTGATACCACAGTTTATTGCACAAGTCATTCATATCCATACCTCCATCCACATGTGTGTAATTGTGTTTCTTAACACAACCATTATTTTTTGCTATACATAATTACTAAGGCTTTTCGGTTAGTCAACCAAATCTAGTAATATTATCAAATTTTGAGGAAAACAACTTTTATTAGTAGAAAAAAAGGCCTAGCTGTGATAGACTTGGATATTCACGATCCCGTCACTAATTGAAAAACTAAAATCCTAGCTAGTACAAGGAAAATATGAAAGCTACAAAGCGGTCTAGGTTACCTTAAGTGAAAAGGATTATCCTTGCTTATCCCCCTATGCAACCAGTTTAAAGGTGCTGAGAATTGGCAAAAGTACAAGCTTTACCCTATCAAAATCCCTTGCTTCAATCAAAACAAAAAAAATCCCAAAGCAAAGTACATATTCAAAATGCCAAGCATACAGTCCAGATTTCAAAGCAAAAATCCGATACACAAATCATACATTCAAAATACAAAAAAAAAAAGCAAGCTAAAGGAAAAATCAAACAAAAATAAAGAGTGATTTTCATCACTCAGAATGATCAAAATAAAAAGTGATTATCATCACTATAAAAAAAATCCCCGTTCAAAGAAAAAATCAAATAAAAAATAAACAGTGATTTTCATCACTACATATGAGCAAAAATCCAAAGCCAAAAATAAGGGAATAAAGCTTAAATCCCTGGAATTCTCAGCATTTGTACAAAACTGGAAGGAGAAATCCTTACACATGACGATATGTATATTACAATTGCTTCATACATTTGTGTAGACCAATGTTTGAACGTGGATGAGCTAGCTTAGGTAACCAAATATTGCCTAGTAGTATAGTCCAACTAAGTCCAACATAAGGATGAGAATAACACTTGAGGATCCATGATATTAGCAATGGGCTGAAAGAATCCTGCTTGACATTGGAAGAAATGCTTGAGTTCTATCTCAAAATATATAATCACATGCACACACAAAGATCATGAAAACCAGGTCCATGGTAAAAGCCTTACTTTTCAAAAGTCTAAGTGATAAGTAGACAACTATTGATAGGGGAACTAGAGTGTTTGAATCTTCAAAAATCCCCCCCCCCAAAAAAATAAAATTACATAGCAACACATCATAAAATTATTCACACCATCACTTTTATTTATAAGATTCTATAAATTAGGGGGTATCAACATAGTAGGACAGATATCGCATATATATTAGAAATAATATATAGATGACCAGTGACTACTTTATATCTTTTAATTTATAGAAACTTATTAAGAAGATACATTACACACCATTACATCTCATATATGAATACTTAATCAATTCTTATGATAAGAGTGATTATTTAAATTCATGATTATATTTTTTTACTTTCTGTGGTATCACCCATTAAGATTTTCAATGTCATATGCATTTTGTATGTTTTAAGTTATTAGAGCATACAGGTTCATTTATACCATTCCACCACATAAGTTAGATGCATATAATTAAAGCAAAAATTAAACATGCATTTAACAATAACATTTGCATCCGCAAACACAAGTCATTAATCATCCATAAACCACATCATCAAATATATAGGCAATATCCATTTGCACACAATCATAAATTCATCATACATCATCAAAATACATCACATCATATCATCAAATCATATAAGCATCTAAAAATATCATCTATCATCTAACATATCCATCGAATCATCACAAATATCATCATCGCATCATATCATAAAACAAAATAACAACAAAAACATAAGCAATAAATGATACACATAATGAGTCATAAAAGGCAAATATATCATAAAAATATGTGTGTCAAGTCCAATGGATATACAAAAATACCCATGGGCTATAGTCATGTAGGTCAGTCGACCTCAAAAATGAATCAAGAACCAAGTTGAACATCAATCAAATATCAAGCTTGAGCCCCTACATACCTCCTCTAGTGCCACCTCCCCCTGTGGTGGTGTCACAAGTCAAGTGACATGAGCCTGTAGGTCTCTCTATCCACGTTCGGGTCTGCTAGCTAGGATGGGTGGAAGACTACCCTAAGGTAGAGTGCAACTGACTTGAGAATCACATACATCTATTGGATCCTTAGGGATAATATTGTGCCTCTTGAGCTACATCTGAAGGAGGGTAACATGATCTGTAAGACCCCAGATCTAAACCTCATGCTCATCCAACAAGGACTATAGCCATCCCACATTTGCCCCTGAACCTTCTATTGGAACCTCCTATGGTGTAGAAGTAGGAACAATAAACTGCATCCTGATATCACCACCCCCAATAATAGCCTATAGAGCCTGTATCTATGTTGTGAGCTGCTCAATCGTAGCATCTCATCGTTGTACCTGTATCTTAGTAGCCTAGAGAATAGCCTTAACCTCGTGAAACTATGCTCTTAGAGGAGAGTCTCTCTCCTTGGGCTCTAACTCCTCCTCTTCCTTAGGAACATCCACCTGCTCTGTCGGCTGATCCCATACCTCGGTCCTGGCTCGAACCCTATGTCCTACCAGATCTACACCATCATCCCCACCATCATCCTTGCATCCTAGACTATCAATGCCATGCCACATATGATCACCCCACCACTAAGAGTAGGCCTTTGCAACTCCCCCAACCACTGTAGGGTCTACGGTTGGGGCATCCTCCTCATCTACAAGCTCTATGACCTATCATGGAGGTAGGTCCATCTCTGTTGTGAGGCACCTATACAAGAATGGTACCAAGGACACATCTTGCTGCAATCCGTACTGATGAAGAACCTGAGAGTAGAAGAAATACTCCTGGATGGCAATATTACGGCCAATGAGCCATCGCTCGTGTCGTGTCCTGAAAGTAAAAATAGCTTGATCATCTCAAACTAGACACTCATAGTAAGGCCGCCACATGACATCTCCAACCAATAGTCTAGTGAAAGCATCAATGTAGTGGGATAGCTCCCCTGCAAAAGTGTGGCTCTTACGCTCCTCATGCTCTTGAGCCCATTTGGTAGCATAACACTATGTTCGATCCTCAATAGATGTAATCTCAGCTAGGAGCCCCTTAGGGTGATCTACCTTAATGTGCTCCCATCCCCAAACTTGTAAGAGCAAACTACAAGCAATTTTGATGCATCCCCGCTGATGGATGTGGTATAACTCATCGTAGCACTGATCCAGTAGCGATCTACCCCATGCATAGATGATAGGCTCCTCACTATCCAGTAGGTCCTGCACCATCACCAGGAGGTTCCAAGGGAACCTCAAACTTGAGCAATCTAGGACAAGAACGTTGCTGATCACCATCAGCAACATGACATGTCTCACTGTGAAAACCTAAGCATCATACCAAGTCTTGATAGATACTCCCTCGGACCCAGTCTCTTAGAGGGCCTATGTAGAGCATGCTCTAAACACCCAAGCATATACGACCACCTGATCAGTAGTGGTCGATGAAACAATGGGCAACCCATCAAATGGGATCCAAAAAATCCTATAAACATCCTCCAGTGTGATTGTCATCTCATCGGGCAGAAGATGGAAGGTGTTGATCCACAGGTCTCAACGATGGGCTAAGGCCATAAGATATGCCTAATCGGCCATAATGTGGGGAAACTTGATAACATACTATAGCCCACAGGCCTTAAACCACTCCCAGTCAGTGTCATCAAATCCAAGAAGCAAATTGAGCAGGAGCTTCGGGTCTCGAGCTCGAGCAATGAGGATCTAAACAAAACAAAAGAAATACAAAATATAATTATAGTGCATCTAAGGCATGATTCACAATAAACATGAAGACGGTGCAAAAGAGTATGAATTACTCTAAATCTAAGCAAAAGAAGAATAAATTGTACCTAATCAAGCAAAGCAAAAATTCAAAAGTTAAAAAAATCATAAAAATCAATACACAAAATGCAAAAATCAAGGCTTAAGCTTTCACCGCTATCACCTAGAGTGGCCAAAACCTGGCCGCTAGAGGCAGCAGCGGACAAGGCCCAATGGTTAAATTTTTGACCATTGGCATTCAAGCTTGGCCACTCTAAGCGACTGCGGCTTAGAGCTGGCCGCTCTGAGTGATAGCGGCCAAGGGGCGGCACGGCAAACCCATGAACCCTTGGCCAAAAAAAAAAAAAAAAAATTACAATTGAAAAAATAACTTAAGCAAAACAACAAAAGGGAGGGAAAGCAAACAAATTGGAAAACAAATCCCCTACCCAAGCATCGAAACTAAGCTAAGTTTGAGAATGCCCAAAATGGTGACAACAGGTGAATAATGGAAAATTTTCAAAAACCCTAGGCTAAAGCCATTGACATATTGTAAAATTGGGGACCAACCCATAATGGCAAAAAGGAACCTAAGCTTAATTATGGAGTTTGTTTGTTGCCAAAAGGTTTAGTGATGTTCGTTTTCCTCATTTTTTAGTGAAATTCAATTTTACTTAAGCAAAGAAAAGAGAACTAGGGTTTTGAAGAGAAATACCTGAGAAGCTCTAACTCCAACAGCTGATGTCTCACCTTGCGTAGCCATATCCTCAACACCAACAAGTTTCAAAGTCACAACCGTCACCACTACACCAGAGCTCTGAAAATGAATCTTCAATAGTGAAAATGATAGGTCAAAACCCTAGAATTGCAAATTTTATATTTCCTTAATTATGCCTTGGCCGCTGCTGATGTCAATGGCCTGAGCTTCTTGGCTGCTCAAGGCAAAAACGACCATAGTTAGGAAACCAGAGGCCATTGGACCTGATAGCGGCCAATACCATAGATCAAAATTAAATAGTTCCTTCAATGAGGGAATAACAAAAACAACAAATAATCACACTTTGATGGTTTAGGATCATCAGAATGTTCAAAATAGAAAAAAAATCACATAAAATCACAATCTCAAGTAGGCCTTGTATCTAGTTATCTATTCTATCCACTCGGTGATTGCAACGATTTGCAATCCATGTATTTTGGTGATATGAGTAGGCAACCATAAGGTCACTTGAGGCAAAATCAACTCATTTTGGAATTATGATGTCACCCTTCAAACCCGAAGAAGATCAATATGGTCAGACTGCTCCACAGGCACAAAGGGGTCATTTTAATTCCCCTATGACATCAAAAACATTAATTCAAAGTGATACAATCTAGGCATGAATAGAATAACTCATCCTAACTCCCTAAGAATGATATTGATAGTAAAACCACTCCTCGGGATAGGTATGGATGATTATCATAAGCAATTGAAATCACACTTGGATGTGGGACTGCCCATTAAAAGCAGAAAATACTAGAAAGGAACCAGATTAGTCATTTTGGTCAAGCGACTTGTCGCTTCAATGATTGTCATTTCTTCACCAATCCATTGTGTGAAAAGGTAGTTCAAAACTTCAACATAATCATAATCAAAATCAACAAAATATCACTTGATCATAGCAAAATTATGTTTGTCCTTCTAATCATTGCAAACAACAATCACAAATTTCCCTTGTTTGTTGGGAATGTAAGCAGACATGACATCTTCAATTGTAGCTCTCCTACTGATCAGAATTGTTGTAGCAGTTGAAGCTAACTGATTGATTTTGATTAATGAGTGTAATTTAACATGCAAAAGCCACTAGGATAAGTCAGGGTTATGCATAGCGGCTATTTATAGCCAATTGGCTAAAATTAGGATTTTCAAAAATTGGAATTGGCTAATATTTGGGACCCTTGACCAAGGCCCATTAGCCAAAAATTTATGGGTGCAATATTTTTTGGGGGGTCGATTCACCCTAATTTTATAATAATTTGACCATTTTAAGTTTAAATTTCCAACATTACCTTTAATAATAGTTAATCTTCTACATGTGTTTCGATACTATTCGCCTGGATTTTGAAACTAATTTGCCAAATTTTTATAACTACATTTTTGGGCTGACCCCTTATACATAACCCTGGGCTAAGTCCTCCAAATTTTGAGGCAATGATTCAAGGGATATGTGCCATCTTGCATTATTGGGCTATCCGATGTTGATCAGACCATTGATCACCATACACCCTACAAACGGATCAGTCTATATTTTTGCTCAGCGTTGTGTTTTCCACACAGCACATCCCAAAGAGGGTAATATGTAGACACCTAAATCGTGTCATGCTTAGGGGAGCTACTTACATAGACACACTCATAATATCATAAGACATAATATTGGACTTTCCAAGCATCAACAATGGTTCTTACCACTCATTTGAGGCCTTTTCAAGCCATCCAAGCTTGGCCTCTCAAGCCAAGAGCAACCAAATTCTAGCTGCTCAATCCTAGAGTAGGCAGACCTCAGCCACTACAGATAACAATGGTTAGATCATAACCATTGCATACGACAATGGCTAAGCCATAAGAAGCAGTTTGCTGATAAACAGGCCCAATCTTCGACGAAATTGGCAGTTTACATGCAATAAAGGTGAGTGGGAGTGATTTTGCATTCCTTTTCATGACCAGTTCACATGGGAGACTTGAGTTTGCATTTAGACTTAAGTTAACTGACCTCCAAGCATAAAAAAAGGATAAAAGCTTCTCATGCTAATGAACAGTTCACATAGAAGACTCAAGTGGGAAGTTAGATTTTAGTTAACTGGCATTCAAACATAGACAATAGACAAGGGCTTCTCATGCTAACTTGATCTATGCATGAGAAATTCATTTCTAGGGATTGGACATAGACTTACGGTTTCACACTATAAAAGGTGCAAGCCTAAGAGCACCAAAGGATCCATAAATGACATATAGAGAGCCTTATCACATCTAGAAATCACATACACGAGATCATTTTAGAGAGAGATAGTTCTCTTCGGGATCACATGTGCGATGGAGCTTTGACAAATCAAAGGGCATAAAACCTACTTTCTTCAACATCAGATCATAGTCTTTGACCCATAGCTTTGGGATAAGGAGAGCAAGGTTTTATTTAGCAACTGCTGTATTGGACAGTGGCCGACAGACTTGGCTTAGATAGACACAGCATCTTTTATCTTGTTTTCTTATATCATTAGCATAGATTTACTTGATTTCATGGTATTATCATATTTATGTTACATTCTTTGATTACTAACAACATCATCCAAGGAGGCAATCTAAGACACCTAAAAATGTGTTGATGTTTCATTGCTTGTAGGGCCACAGGTACATCGAATGAAGGTTACAACTTATGAGAGCAAAAGGGATCCCTCTAGGAAATAAACTTGGAGAAGGAGGTATCTGTAAGCCCTTGTACATTTCCGTGTGTGAAACTAGGAAGCTTTTATAAGCGCACCACCTCTTCGTGGAAGGGGCACTTCTTGCCCACTTGTAATTTATAGTATCAAAATGGGTATCCCTAAGAGGTACCGACATGTAACCGAACTTCAATATCAATAAAGAGATCCGTATTTTGTTATTTCATGTTATATGATTTCTTTTTCCTCTTGTATTTCCATTTTATCTTTGGTATTCTAAATAAGCATTGCAAGTAGGGTTTGTTTTAGAAAAGGGACCGGTGCGCACGTTCCCAGGGTCACTACATTGTGATCTAATCCTCTTGGAAATGGCATAACGAAAGAGACTATACATTCTATTTGAAACCATGTGTTGGAAAAAATATGCAATTTTTCTACTATATAAGTTTTATCAAATACCTCTATTATCCCATAAATGTTGAAAAATTGAAGGAATAACATCCCAAATACCACTTCATTTGATAGATGAAGGAAAATATTTCATTTATTTAGACCATCCAAGAGAACCACCCATTGTTTCTAAAGGAGATTGATTTATGTTGAAGTCACCCCAAGAATCCATAGATTATAACTATGGATAATAATTGTTTGACACAAATATTCTAAGGTCCTTACAACATATTTCATGATTATTAACTATAGATTAAACACATACATTTATAACCCTAACTTTGGTGTTTTCTCTTTCCTACAAAATAAGCCAATGACCCAATTACATTTTTTTCTAATAATTACCTATCCCATTTGTGTTTATCCCATATTGTCCTAATACCACTAGAATAATCTATAAAATAAATTAACATACGATCCCTCATATTCCAAGTTATTTTAACAAAATTCTTGCATCCTTACTACTTAATTTTATTTCTTGTTTCTAGAAAATATCAAGACTATAATAATTTTTTCATTCGTTAATAGCTATTTTTTAGGAATCTTGTTCATACCTCTAATATTCCATGATAACATTGTCATCATCACTTTTTATTTTTATTAGTGGAATTATCCCCACTTATTTTTAACAACTATGATATATTTGTAGCTTTCCAAATTATTATTCCTTTGAGTTTCATTTTTACTTTATTCTTGTTTTGATGAACTTCCTCTCTTTATTCCTTTCACACCAACACTTTCATCTTCATCATTTTCTTCTATTTTCTATATTATTCATATTGATACTTATTTTCTAAATATTTATTCTACCTAGGGAATTTGAAATTGAAGGAGTAGCCTTATAAACACTTTCTTCTTTATGTTTCCCTACAAACCCTAAAGTATAGGGATGTTCCTCCATAGTAATTACTTTCTTATTTTACCCTAAAATCCCTAAAATTTCATGGATATCCTCCATATATATTTCTTTACTATTTTTCTCTTAAAAACCTAAAGTTTAATGGATTCACTCTGTACTATTTTTTTTTAATTCCATGAAGAGGATTTTATACTACTTGAGAAAAAGTAATATAATTTACCTTGGCTAACGTTTTCCTCCTTCCCCACATTGAATTTAAAATTTATTTCCTATTTTTCTTTGTATATATAAATCCTAAATTTGAACTTGCACATTATACTTCCTTATACATTATATCATTATGTAGACACCTAAAATACATCATGTTTAGGAGGATACTCATATGGACACCTTTGCAAGCCATATGACTAATATTGGACCTTACCAAGATCCAATAGTGGTTCTAACCACTCAAATAGGATAGTCTAGTCCTAGTCAGCCATAGTCACTGATGAAATCAGTGGTTGCCTCTATAGCTGTTGATTATAAAAGTGGCTACGAGCTAGCCATACCTATTGATAGTGACTATAGGTAACTTACCCATAGATGCACCTATTGATAGTAGCTAACCCTATAATAAAATCAAGCTACCAAATTTGAGTGAAATTCGTTGAGCATAACTTTTCTTAGATGGTTAGGATATCGAAGCTTCTGGAAGCATCTCTACAACTACCCAAGCATAACCTTTTCTTGTTCTTGGATTCCCTATGAAGCTATGATGATAAATGAAGATTCTACACAAGGCCTTCGATTTTATGAGCAAACCCTAAATAAATTCATGTGCTAATACCATAGCAGAGCTCTATCGGATTGAATAGTGAATCAACATCCCTCTAAAGCACAATGAAGCCCTATCAAATTGTACAATGACACATATTTTTCCACCATTGGAGACTATCCTATATTGAAGATTACCCTTACTATTCAAGTACTAAAGTGCAATGGATCGAAGCCAATTTCACTACAAAATTGTGTGCCAAGACACAAGCAACCCTTGAACATCAATTTTGTGTAAGAATTGATCAGTACCAGGCTCGATATTCAAAGGATAGAGCCTCTTTATTGTATCCACTATTTTTAATAGTGACCCATGTTGAGTGGTAGTTTTGCCCTATTGCAAAACCACACTCAAGTTAGGATTCTTCATTAGTAAAACTCTCTTGCAAATAAATGAGATATTTCTCCAAGGTTTCTCATACTTGATGTACACAATGAAACTTAGAACACCTCAATAATTTACAAACAACCATTAACAAGGGGTCTGCTGGTTAGAATGATCTCTTATGCATTATGTAACATGAAAGGGCTTGAGTTCCCTTATGTGCAAGAATAAAAAATGAAAGTGTTTGAAAAGATGCTAGTTCATTTTATTTCTGATTTATCCATGTGATTTACCCATAAACCCTGTTAGCAGGTTCCTTTTATCTTTAGTTAAGAATGTTTGTTAGCAAGTGTTGTGGGAAACCCACTTCATTTTATCTTTGATCTTAATGTGAAGTTTGGAGTCAGTATCCTCCCTGATTTGTAGATTTATTTTATCTTGATTTTAATGATAAAATAAAATATTGAAAAGCTATGATAAACAGGTTCCTTTTATCCTTGAATGAAAATCTATGCAAATTATGAAAACCCTATGGAGTGCTCAAATGACATAAATAAATCCCTGAATAAGTTTAATGAATTGGCATTAACAATAAACTTATTAAGAAATCTTATGATTTTGAAAATATGTTAGGATTTGATTAATGAAATGAAAATATAGCAAAGAAATAGAAAATTAGGGTTAGAAGAAATAAACTTAAAATCTAGAAAAGAGGACCAGATTGTAAAAATGGAACCAAAGAAATAAACTACAAAACTCTAGAACAGAGGACTAGAGATTTAAAATTCTGGAAAAGGACCAGAAACTTTAAATTTTGGAAAGAGGACCAAAAATTTAAAACACAAATGAAATCAACTCTAGAAAATAGGACCAGATTATGAAACCTAATCAAAGAAACAACAATTGTGAAATGTTTCAGCATATCCTACAACAAGAATGTCAAATATTGAATAAGAACACAAACAATTCAGAATTACAACAACACACTCTGAAAACTGGTTATGGCGAGATTCAAAGGTTTTAAAGCATATATGAAAATTATTTTCCTAATGCAACCACATTCATGCATAAAAAATAAAAAAATAACAATCCAATACATGAGAAAATAGAAAAATATGGTAATAGAATGTGTTTTCTATCGTATCCAAAATCTTACACTCTACATACAACAACCCAAACCAGAATCTTCACAATAGTCTCATAACCTTCCAAACCTTCTCTACCTTGTTCATTCTACAATTTTTCTAGCCCTTTTAATATGTTTCTAGGGTCTATTTAACTTCTTCAAAGCACCCCCTTATTTTTCCTCTTTTTGTTTCTTTTATTTCTATTTACAATGCTTGTTGGTTTCCCCTTTAGCCTCCTCATTCGTAACCAAAATTAATCCCTTTAAAATTTTCATAATACTTCAATTTAACCAATATTCAATTCTTTTAGCTTCTTGTTCCCAATGCTCTTTCCTTGCAATGCTTACCAATTGAATTGAATAAAAACACCTGCCTCCTCTCTAGAATATATCTCTTATATATTCATATTAGGCGTTGGTCATAAGGTTAGATAAACCCTTATCATAAGCTTGCATATAAATTGATTCAATCAAACCTGAAAACCATAGGTAGTCATTATATTCCATTATCTACCAAGTTTTAATACCCATATAATTCCTCCTTCAACAATGACGTCCACCCTATACCCGAGTAGATTTCTATTATGGCCTCAACGATTTATATTTTTAGTGTTGTTAAACCATGGTGTTTGTCTGATTAATAGGCCCCACCTTTAGTAAACCCTGACAAATACTTTAGCTAGATGTCATGAATAACATGGCCTTATCTACCATAAGATATTGATAGGGCCTATTATGTCTTGGACTTTCATTACAAACCTTGCTTTGATGGACCGATTGCAATCAGTAGTGAGTAACGCATCCTCGCACATGATGATCATCAATGCTTATATCTTCTTACACTCTCTACAATTTTAATTCATTATTACAGATGTCATTTCATTTTTTTGAGATACCTTAGACCATCCCTAGATCCCTTATAGTTTATACCTTATGCTATGCGATCTGTTGTTATGCTTCCATTTGTCTTCAATATAAAGTACTACGATGGCTTTGTTTACTATGATAGAGAAACTCTACTAGTGGAAGAGACTCATCCAATAGGTGTATATAATTGCTTCCCACCCATGAAGTAGTTTCTAGATTCGACACTTTGGCATAATTTGATGATTTTTCTACCTAATTCTATGGTTTATATGAGAGGTATCATTATTTTCCTCTAGATAACATAAGCATCTCCTTCATCCTTCAATGGTGATGCACTTCACTCCCACTAGCGATCTACCTTTACCGCACTCTGATGCAATACTTCCAAATCCATCAAATGAAAATTCTCCAATTAACATCTACAAAGCCATCACCCAAAGTTGTACATTGATGAACAACCGTCTACTACATACTAGATTAGCATATAAAACTTGGTGACACTTCTTCATCCTTCAAACACAATAATTTGTCTAAAAAAATCCTATAATTGATATTGTGTCTATCTCAAATAATTCTAGTTTGTACTACCAACACGAAAAACAAATAGTATGAAATTTGGGATTACAACAAACTCTCCTCATATCTTGTTGAAGACGTTTGATATGGATCATTGAATCTGATAGAAATTGAAGAACTTCCACTGTCGACTGATCAAATTCTACATTGAGCCCACATTATTGCTAAGAACCACTGCTAAATCAGGGTGCAATATCCCTATATTTATAAATTTATCATATTTTTGCATCATCCCTATCTTCCACATAATCCACGTCACACATTCATGACACCATTGCTTTCACAGTATCGCCACCACTAGTCCATGTATTTTTCTTTTGCCTATTAGTCTGCATTCATTGAGCCAACTCTTCCTTGATCATAGTATCCATAATATTATGACCTATGAATATCTTTTTTAACATTTTCATGCTAATACATCCACACATGCTCCTTATTTATTCTCTACTGTAGTCTACGTCGATTCCAACTCACTAAAACTATCACTTTGAATCCGACCATCGTATAATTCATCATCTTTTTATTGCTTGTGCATTCACCACATCTCTGGATTCTCAGTGGAATCACCTTGTCAACATTTAGGTCATTTGTCACTTCAAAAATATATGGAAATTCACCCCTATGCTATCTGTATACTTACCAATTCTTATCCCCAACTGTCCTCCTTGTTTATTTAAGATTTGTGAGATCCGTTAGCTCACCGGTATCCTTGCTCGATGAGGTTCGTGTCTAGTTTGTCAGTGTCACCAACTATAGTGATCCATCAAATTTGAATCCAACCTCTTGCTCCATAAGCACTACTAGGTGGATGTCCTTATATGGAACTGCTACCATGTAATCATCATCGTAATTGGTTTATTGTCTAGTTGTCTATTGCTTCAAAGATTGTGCTACATATGAACCTTGCAGTCATTAAAACATCTTTTAAATATTGAAAACAAAACACTTAAACTAAAAATAAACTAACTACTCTAGACCTACTAACATGATAAAGTAAAACCATTAATACCAAATATTTAAAACCATCATTAGAGACCTTACAAATCCACTAACAATTCAAGGTCCATTAATAATAAAAGGCAATGAGAATGAACCCATTATTATATTATATTATTTTATTTTTAATTTTTGTTTTTTTATTATTTATTTTTACTTTATATATATTAAATATATATATATATATATATATATATATATATATATATATATATATATTATTGACTTTTCAAGCTTGAAGAATTAAACTGAATAAATTCTAAACACTATGCTAACCCAAACACAAAACACTTTAATCAAACTCAAAGGACACACACCCAAAATGAACCTTGACATCTACAAGGTGAAATCCATGAGCAAGGATTTATCAAAATTGCCACTCAAAGAAACCTAAAATCCTAAAAACACACAAAATTTTAAGGTGGGTCCCCAAAGTATATATATATATATATATATATATATATATATATATATATATATATATATATATATATATATATATTACTGACTTGATCAAGCATGAACAATTAAATTAAATAGATTCAAAACACTATGCTAACCCAAACACAAAACACTTCAATCAAACTCAAAGGACACACACCCAAAATGAACCTTGACATCTACAAGGTGAAATCCATGATCAAGGAATTATCGAAATTGCCACTCAAAGAAACCTAAAATCCTAAAAACACACAAAACTTTAAGGTGGGTCCCCAAAGTTGGGGCTAGTTGTGGAATGTCCACAACAACCTGCAGGTGTAGTTGTCAATATTAATAGCAACTAATAGAGTTGACTACTCTGATCATTAGCAGCTAGGGTATGATTAATCATTTATTATGTTTTAGTAGTAGATTTTACATTTCCTGCATTTCATTTGATTTCCTAATGTAGATTAAAAGTGTTTCTTTCAATATTTACATATTTTACTTCACTATTTCATATATTTTCACCTATCTTTATGCATTTGCTTATGATTTACACTTTTCAAGAGACAAACCTCATTTTGAGAGGCCTCATATGCTACTAATCCATATTGTAGTTCTTTGTGTGTAGATTACAGAGCATTGCATGGTTAAAGATCATCAAGATACATCATCATTAGCATCACAAAGAGGAGGTTTTAGGGATAATACCTCCTATAATAAAATTGGTGAAGATATAAAGACCTTGTGGAATACATCTTCCCCTTTTTTAGGGCTATTTTGTGTAATCATGTATCAAATTTTAGTATCCTTAAGAGGGATAAAATTGTAACTGAATCTTGTTTGAATAATACAAAGAGAGCATTCCATTTTATCATTTTAGTTTTCTCAAATGGTTACATGTGTTTCATATTTTCAAATTCATTATAATATTGCATTAGATTATATATATGGTTATTTATAGCTTCACAAGTGGTGATCACGGTGGGCCTAGTCTATTTTTTGATTGCTAACTATGTTTTTCTTGGTATTTTCTCATTATAGGTACAATCACTCTGAGTGACAACAAATAACAGTCACAGCTGCACTAAGTGATAATATCTAGCACCATAGCCACCCCGATCCTCAGTGTCTATAGGAAAACCAAAGAAAATCCAACTTGCGACATTCTTATTCAGATGAGGACTCACTTGTAAGTCATCCTCTCCCTATTTTTCTATTTTGTATTTTTGGAAAAGGCAATTAGAATTAATTAACATACATAGAAAAAAATTAGAGTCAAATTTTTAGGTTTTTTTGTGTTTTGTTGTTAGCTATTATTGGGAACATCAGTTGTTGTTATTAGCCACCCTAGAAGCCAATGACTAGGAATTCTAACTGCTCCTATGTACAATGGCTAAGACTATTGCCTACTATTCATAGAAGCGACTACTATTAGATTTATTTATAGGTTTGCATGATATGAAGCCCATTCAAAGGCTAAATTGTACTAGTTGAATCTACATCTTTCTAAACTTGAAACATATTTTCATACTACATTTTTAAATATAAAACATCATTTTATTCACATGTAGTAGAAAAATCATGGTGTGCTCTTTGATGCATATTTTATTTTTGTTTATAATATGAACAAATCACACACCATATTTCAAGTATAAACGTTAGTTGTGTTGGGATCTCACATTTAACCAAATGATCAAGACCAATGGTGGATGTCATTACCACTTGGTTGGCTTGTATATTAAGTTTTTATCACCCATTCATGGCTAAGGCCGATCCAAGAACCATCGAAGTCATGGAAAATAGCACATATTTCTCTTTTGAGAGTGTATCACTACCCACAATGGATTGGGTGAGGATTGGTAGGACCTATGCTCTCTAAATAGATATGAGTTTCATCTCCATATCTCAATGGTTATGATAGCCTGGACTTCATTATCAGGTTTTTTGCTGCGAGTATACAAGTGAAAACCTTAAATAATCAAGAGTATCATAAAAAATTTGCAAAACACGATACGAGAGATTTTATTTCCAATAAACCATAACACACAATATGAGTTTTAGGAAACACAAATAAAGTTTAAAAGAGATAACAATTTATCTACTTTTTTGTTTATAAAATTTACATACGAGATAAATTCACAAAGTTATGGTCACTACACAGGGTCACCCTCGATCTATGATTGATGTGGCAACCAATGCACCACCAAATACAAATAACATTAGAGTTGATCCCCCTACACAAAATGCTCCTAAACTACATTCAAGTTGTCTTAGAGGAGATAATTCTATACATAGAGGATATCATCAAGAAACACTAACTAGGAGATCTAATATAGGATCTTCTTATGATCTAAATGAGGATGTTTCAAGACCCCAACCATATCATGATGGCAATAGATAAAACTGACCCAGTGAGGGGTAAAACATATGGGGTGCACCTAATAACATACCCACACAAGATCCAAATAACTTAGAGCATGGAGCACATCTAATAGATATTTGTATTATCAGTGTGAACAATACACCTCCTGATCGACCATGGAGAACTCATCAGCTTGATCACATTGAACAAGCTCCTCTATGATCAACACATAGAGCCACTTAAACTTGTCATTCTCATTATAATATTGCACACAGTGAAGATATAATGTGACATACTTATGCCCAAAGGGAGAACTATAAGCACCCACATAGTACAAATACCCCATAAAAACATGTAGGCACAAAGCAAAGAGTTGCATATAATGTCAATGCACCCTAAAAAGATAGAGGAAAGAGTATAGTAGATCATTCCACTAGAAATCACATTACTAAGACTCCTTGCATAGAGTTAGGTAGTCAAAAATATTATACGGTAGACCGATCAAATTGGGTATGTAGACTTTATGTAGTTCGAAGAGTAAATACTCCAATATTATTTAGAGGATTTGCATGTAGAGTGCAAGCATTTAGAATAGGAATATGTGGAATGACAAATGCTGCTTCATCAATGTTTGTATGAATCCCATCAAAGAGAATAATGAATCCTTGATCAAAAGGAGCGGGAAGAGCAATCAATTAGATTGGCTTAAGTAGAATTATCCCTATGTAGTGAGTATAGGTAGCAGCACAATGAGAGATGTGCTATCTCTCACCTTGATCTATGTGCTAAACAAGTAGACAATAATACTCACCGTATATCACAACATACTTCTAGGTAGTAGTAGTTCCAAGTGCCAAATCTTCCTGAACATGATCAATATGAAGAATTAGAGCAAGATGATTAGGAATAACAATATCTTGAACCGTCATCTATAAACGTGGATGATGAATACAATCAACCACCTCGATCCCAAAGGAACCTACCACCTCTTGATCCTTGAATATATATTTGAGAGGAAGAGATCACCTCTTCTCAGGATTACAAAGTGTTTCCCAAGAGAATCAAATCTCTCAAGAAACAAGGAACAACTTACCAAAAACCTAATTTAAGCAAGATTTACAACCAATCTCTTTATCCGTTGGTCTTGAGCCTGGCACATCCTAAATATTCTAAGATGCCCAAGCTGGATAAGTTTTGAGGTGATGATGCACAACAACACGTAACCAATTTTATGAATATATGCTTTTAACTGCAAAATAATAATGCCTTGTTACAAAAATTCATGATTACCCTTTTAGGGGTAGCCCTTGAATAATATAATTAATTACCAAGGAACACCATCACTAGATTTGAGTAGCTAGAAAATGTGTTTCCTCAATACTTCTCATTTGGTACCAAGAAGAAAAAAAATCTATTTGACCTGGATAATTTACAAAAATACGATGATGAGCTAGTGATGAATTATGGGAAAGGTGGAGGAAACTCATGGCAAAAATTCTATTCACCATTCCCACAATTGAACTTACTTGAATGTTTACCAAAAGTTATGCCAAACATATATTATTATTTCCCCAGTTGCAATAGTACACAATATTTGAGGAGGCTTTGGCACAAGCCAATGGGATTGAATATATAAAAATCCAAGAAGGATATTTGAAGCTTCTAACAAAAAAAGAATGGAATAACAAAAACACATGCAATCAACCACATCAGGCCAAGCCTACACTGGTCAATTAGGTTGTGTTGAATATTCTAAAAGTAGAGGGGTCACAGTGACAAAAAAATTATTAATATTAACCCCCTCCAGCATATTATAACAATCAATGCACTAAAAACTAGGGTAGAGACAAACAATGTCACCCATATCACCAATTTACATCATTATTTGAGTCTATGATGTCCATATTCAATCAATTGTGTAAGGCCAAGGTACTTAAACTACTAGAAGTCTAGTTGTTATACCCTAATAAAATTAAGCCGAAGGGATATATGGAAGATCAGTACTATCTTTAGATAGAAAGGCCATGATATCAAAGTGTGTCATGGATTCAAAAATATGGTACAAAACATGATAGATAAGGATCAACTACAATTTGATATCCCTTTGGTACCTAATAATAAGAACATGGTAATATTAAAAGAACCTCTACCTAATCATGAACCTCCAAGTAGTCATGCAAGCTAGGTAAACTAAGTTTAGATAGATCCTCCTACACAAGTATTTATTAGCATGGTCAATGTTATCACAAGAAACATGAGATAAAACCAGCCAGAGCCATCTATGGCTCCCATCTATATCCTAGCTATGCCCTAGAAAAGGCCAGCACAAAACCAATTTCCAGGCCCACCGACAAGACCAGTGGTCACCATTAGGAATAGACTCACTCAGAGTTTACAGATAACCTCGACAAAGCTATCCATATATGAGCTCATCCAATAGTCCCCTGGGCATAGGGAGACTTTAATGGAGATTCTAATATCTATAAAGCTCTAGCCCTAGGACCCTAACGCATTCAAAAATTTTGTGGGGCATGTCCAAGAGTGCAAAGAGCTAGTGATCACTTTCCATGATCATGAAATAAATAAAGTTTTAGCTAGCATAGCCGACCCACCGTTGCATATATTCACTGGTATAAATTGAATTCTTTTAAAGCGAGTGTTTATTAGCACAAAGTCATAAATTAATATTATAAAAATGAGTGGCTTAGGACATCTTATCATCCCTCAGTCACACATTATAGCATACATGTTCACTTTATGAGCATTAAATGATGCATTATGTTCGACTGTTGGAACCATTGTACTTCATATCCAAGTAGGGTTGAAAACTATATCTGTGTCATGTCATGTGCTTGAAGGTAGCATGTAATGCAACATCCTCCTTGGTGGACCCTAGATTCACAACATGAAATGCATTCCATCTATCCTTCATCAATGCATTAAGTATTTTCATAAAGGAAATGCTTATGGCATCCCCTTAGATGAAGATCCCTTCAAATATGTTAACCAAGTTGACAATACTAGAGAATTTTTCTTACCCTCTACCCATTTGGACATAAGACCAACATCACCTATCAAGAATATAGATCAAAAATCCAAATTAGTGCAAGCTAATCCATCTAAATCAGTGCTGCCATCAGATCCTAAACCAAAGCCCAATTATAATAAACCATCCTCATCAACAAATCCAAAATAAGAATAGAAGCTAAATGAAACCATGGTTAATGACCTTGAAGTCATACCCCATGTCTCGAATATAGAGATTCCTACTCCCATGGGAGAGGAAGAGTCACTTGACCTGATGGAGAAGTTACCTCAACATGCATCCTCTGCCTCATCATTAGGATCATCTGCTCCTTAGGTGATGATACATATAGTAAACCCAAGACTTGTAGAATACTTAATGTAGAATGTAACCTTCACACCTATCATAGAGTCTACACAGGATTTGGAGAGACCCTACATCCCATCTTTTCCCATTGGGATGGTGGTGCCTATGGGTATACCTCCCATTTAGACCAAATTTATTTATGGAGGCTTCGATCAAACCTCCAGTCATTATCCTGAAGATCACCATGATGATGACCCATTTACAAATAATATCTACTACCTGTCGAATATTGACTATGATCTACAATATTTCAACCATTTCCATTGGTAGGTAAATAGTTTGGGTCTTAACGAGCATGGTCATAGGACACCTTATCAACCATAATACCAGATACCTATAGATAGGTTTGGATTAGGCTATTCTATTTATGTATTGGATAATCTTTTAGTTGATTCTCTACAACATCTAAGCTTGGGCTTCAAAGAGGATATTGATTAGAATCTGTACGCCCATACCAATCCCTTACACTTATGGAGGGACCATCACCCAGTTCTATGGTATCTATAGAACCACCCTTAGTCTACCATGAGAAAATTTCTATAGAGACCAACTCAAAAAGCATTCCAAGAGTCAATTGGGTTATTAGAAATAATGAATATGCTGACAATATTGGTATTGAACCTCAGAGGTCTAGCATAAACAAAGAGTCCAAATCAGAACCCATTTCTAAGGAGGATGAATCAAGGTACAACTTTGAAGACGATGATAGTGAATATATCTCTGATGATGATAAGTATGAGGATGAGACAAAAATGGCCTACTTAGAACCTCAACACCTGCATCATCTTAACATTTCCTTGAGAGAAGTAGAGCCAATCAGATGCCATGTAAACATAAAAAAAATTCTATCATATCATTTTCCTTGGTCCTCCTTACTTAAGATAGCTACTTCCCCTGGAAGATCCCATTGTATTATTTGTGCCCAGAGCAGATCCAGATATGGCCATACTTATTGAGCCACATCTAGAGCATGGGGGACAACCCATAAGTAGTGAGTCTTATCCATGTGGTCTTGGATATTTATTTCCATATATAAACATGATCTCTATTGATCTGACCACTCCAATCCATAATTTATCTAATCCTTCAAATCCATTGCACCTCAATCCAGAGGTCATTGATTTTGATCACATTAATTCACCCCTTAAGCCTGAAGATTTTTTTCCTAATGAAAATATTGCAACTATTTCATTTTGCACCAGGCTATGCCCATGATGTTTATCATGCTGAGGTCAAACCTGATATGATAGATTATTTAAACCTAGATGATGACATCCATATGATTTCTACACCTCATCATCTTGAGGAGGGATTACATATGTCAATAGAGGAAACTTTTAAAGTGGATATTAGTGTTGATCCCATGAATCCAAAGGAATTTAAATTAAAAAAAAACTTATATCCTAAGGAACGATCCATCCTCATCCCTTTATTGAAAGAGTGACCTAATCTCTTTGCTTGTACCTACAAGGACATGTTGGGTCTAGATCTAAAACTGGTTGTCCACAATATTTTGTTGGACCCTACTAAAAATCCTATCAAGAAAAAACTTAGGAAAATACATCCGACCATCGCTTTGATGATCAAATATGAAATGCAAAATATTTTGGATGTAGAATTTATAATTTACATAGACTATCTAGATTGGGTATCAAACATGGTACCCGTAGGAAAACCCGATGGAAGAATCTATATTTGCACAAATTTTTGGGACCTCAACAAGGCATCACTCAAGGATTCATTTCCATTTTTGAACATTGATGCTATTGTATATGCCACTGTAGGTCATGAGATGCTCTCACTCATGGATAGTTTTTCTAGTTATAATCAGATTCGGATCAAACCCAAAGATCAACATCAAATCACTTTTACCACTTCATGGGGAATACTTTTCTATAAGATTATACCATTTGGCCTTAAAAACACTAGTGCCACATATCAGCGGGCTATACCATATATATTTCATGATTATATGCACAAGATATTGGAATACTACATTGATGGCTTATTGGCCAAGTCATTACTATGTGAAGAGTATGTTGAGATCCTTAGAAAAGTATTTAATCACTTGATTGAGCATAATGTTAGGTTGAATCCCAAGAAATGCATCTTTGGTGTAACTTTAGGAAAAGTCTTAGGATTCATCATTTCAAAATGAGGGATCAAATTAGATCCAACAAAAGTAAAATCTATATTGAAAATGTGTCCCCACAAACATCATGAAACTAAGAAGCCTATAGGGCAAGGTAGCATCCATAAAACACTTCATTGCGTAGTTATAAAATAAATATCAATCCATGAATTGACTACTACATAAGGGATCTCAATTAATTAGGACGAAGATTGCCAAAATGATTTTGTTGATATCAAGAAATACCTGGAATTACCGCTAGTACTAGCTCCATCAAGACCAGATGTGCCATTTTTTTTATATATATCCACCACTAACTTTACACTAGGAACCATGTTAGCCCAGATGAACAAGCAAGACAAAGAACAAGTGATATGCTACATAAGTCAAACCCTGGTCAACTACGAGCTAAATTATGCATATGTCAAGAAATTGTGTTTAGTAGTGGTTTTTGCAACTAAGAATTTGTGCCACTATATGCTAAGTCATACAATGTATGTTATATCAAAATAAAATCCTTTGTAGTATATAATGAGTAGAACATATCATAATACATGTATAGTAAAGTGGATCATGCTATTGATAGAATTTGACTTAAAATTCATAAGCCAAAAGTCAATCAAAGGATAGGTCATAACTGATCAACTGCAAAATATACCTCTTTAGAATCACAAGCCTCTTGTCATAGAAATTCTTGATGATGTAGTCTTTGCATTATTAGAGTCACCTGAACCTGAAGAACTAGACAATAAAGCTAATATAACATTGTTCTTCTATGGTTCAAAATGCAAGCAAGAGGGTGGTGAAGGGATTGTATTTTTCATTGCATACGGTGATCCAATGCCCTTGTCATTGAAACTTGACTTTTCTTGCACCAATAACAACACTGAATATGAGGCCCTAATATTGGGTCTCCAAACAATGCTCACCATGAAGATCAAAAAGTTAAACATATTTGGTGACTCCTTTCTCATAGTAAACTAGGTTAAGAGAATCTATCATTGTAGGTGTCCTATCCTGAAAGCATATAAAGAACTTGTGGATGCTTATTTAGCCCAACTAGAGTGGTATGCCATCGAGGCAGTACCTTGTGCGTCAAAAAAGTTTGTAGACACTATGGCATATTTGGGATCCTTAATCCCTTAATATCCATCTACTTAATTTACTACCATCCAAGTGAATATGCTATCGCAAATCTGCGATGCGACATAAGGATCACGATAATCATGAATCAGTCCACATGATTCATATAGAACCAAACCATGAGTGGTTCTATAAAGCTAGATACTTTCTAAAGAAGACATCTTGGGGGTCTTTGATCTTGTAGGGTCCCACTAAGAGTGGTACTACAATTCACCATAAGGTTATCTCCCAATCTACATTTGTACACAACGAGTTGCAATGGGAACACATTGTTCAGTCTATCAAAGCTATCGCTTATCAGGATTGGTTAACCCAATTACGTGATTATCTTAATATTAGAATAATCCTATAGGGATTTTTTCATTCGGCCAAAAGAGCATTGAAAAAAAATGACCAGATTTGTCTTGTTAGGAGACATCGTGTATCATCGTAGCTATGATGGAATTCTCCTTCATTGTTTTGAGCCCTAAGAATTAGCTTGGGAAATTTCATAGGCTCATGATGCTACATGTGGTGGCCATTTTAGTGGTATGTCCATTTTTAAGTGCATCCTTTAAATGGGTTATTATTGGCCCACCATGGAGAATTATTGTTGCGCATATGTCAGGAAATGCGTTAAATGCCAACACCATGCTAATCCTACGCACCTACCATCGTAGGATTTACAACCCATCCAAGCGGCGTGGTCATTCAATAAGTGGGGCTTTAATATAATTGGTAAGATCTCTCCCCCATATTCAGGCTGACACATGTTTATTATAATAGCCACTAAGTATTTTACCAAGTGGGTGGAAGCGATCTGGTAGGAACCAATGTTCCTAGAAAGTTGGTAGATCTACAAATGGATGAAATAAAATAGAAACTAATGGAAAATGGAAGAATCATAGTTTTATTGAATCACTTTTTACACTGGAGGAAAAACCACCCAATGAATTTAATAAATATTATATTTGTTGTTCGATGGATGTTTGAATACACACATGGAAATGTATTTAAATATCTAATATTGTGATGTGAAAGGACACGTTGGTTCATAATTAAATGAATGAACTAAATAATATGAATAGTTAGGATTAGAGTCCTAATATGCCACCCTCTTTAAAAATATCTTTGTTCTCAAAGCTCAAAGTGAGAAGCTTCATCCTTTTTTTCCAAGAAGTATTGCTCATGTTCTTGCACAACTTTAATGTTATCTTTTTGTAAGCAAGGATATCAGGAAGGTGGAATAGTGAGTGGTGGATTTACAAGAAGAAGAGTAGGAGCAGGATAACAGTGGGAGGGAAATCCTTGGGGTTCCTTAAATATGTTAGAATAAGGCATCACAAGTGGTGGTAATACATCCACAACTTGTTGGTGTTCTCTGGAAGAGTCAAGGGAAAATCAGTGTGAAGTCCTCTTTTTGCCTTGTTTTCGAAGAGGTGTCAGCATGTGGCGATAACTAACTAGTGGTGAGGAACTTGTATGTAGTTCTTGTAGAGTGTATGTGTAGCTATAATTGATCACTTTGTGTATGTCTACTTCATCCTTGCTTGCTGGATCAATTGATGCATCGATCACTTTTGGCATATCAACCTTATTGCCTTCATTGTTGTGATTAGGTGCTTGGGTCACTTCGTGCTCATATTCCTCATCGTTAGGGCTATCCTTGGGTGTATCCAACACTACTTCTACCTCAATTACATTTTCATCATTGGAAGAACTACAAGGGAATAGATGCATCTCGAATATATAGTTTGGATGTAATAAATTGAGGATTGCCAACAAATTTCTCATCACAATGAAAACAAAGGCCTTTTTCTCTTCATGCCTTAATTTCCATTGGGTTGATACATTTAATGGGTAAGAGGTGGATAATTTTTGGGATTGTGTAAGTATTTTGTGATTCCAATATAGGTAGTCTTTTTAATTTGGTCCTCCCATTGGCGAAACTTGTCTTTTTGTACAGTACTATTTCGAAGGTCTTCCCTCCACTAGCGAACCTCCTGTATGATTTACTAAAGTTATGTTCCTACTAATTACTATCATCAACAATTTATCTAGTCATCATTGAAAGTAGTCTCTAATTTTGCCAAAAGTTATCACAAAATTATCGCGAAAATTCATCGACAAATTTTGCTAAAAATCATCGTCAAAATTTCGCAATAAAAATTGTCGACAAAATTTTTGTAAAAAGTTGTCAATAAAAGTTGCTAAACAATCATCGTCAAAAATTACATAGAATTCGTCGACAATTTTCTTGTAAAAATCATCGAAAAAGTTGTTAAAAAAATCGCTGGCAAAATGTGCAAAAAATATCGTCAACTCCTTTAAAATTTTTGTCACCAATTTCTCTGTCCAAAATTCTAGTCGTCAATTTTTTGATATTTTACAATTTTAGTGCAAAAAATTCTAAATATTTTATTGCAATTTTTGTCAAAGTTTGTTTTTCAAATTTTACGGACCTGCGGTCCTTTTTGAATTTGAACTTTTAATTTTAGGTGGGAACAACGGCTAGCGGTAACTTTTCAAATTAGATTTTTATTTTTATTTATTTAGGTGAGAACAATGGCCAGGAGATAGTGCAAGAATGAGTGGTGGCAAGGTGGAGCGGCAAAGGGCAGGGTAGGTGGTGCTAAGGATAGAGTGGCAGTAGGGTGCAAGTATGAGCGACGATAAGGAGTCAACAGTCAAGCATGAGTTTTGAGGGACGAGTGATGAATAGAAATAAGATTTTTGTATTTAGGTGAGAACAATGGCTAGGAGATAGTGCAAGAATGAGTGGTGGCAAGGTGGAGCGGCAAAGGGCAGGGTAGGTGGTGCTAAGGATAGAGTGGCAGTAGGGTGCAAGTATGAGCGACGATAAGGAGTCAACAGTCAAGCATGAGTTTTGAGGGACGAGTGATGAATAGAAATAAGACAACGATGACAAATGGAAAAAAGAAAATAAGACAACGATGACAAATGGAAAAAAAGATAATTAGAAAGTACGAGTGATGAATAGAAATAAGACAACGATGACAAATGGAAAAAAAGATAATTAGAAAGTACGAGTGATGAATAGAAATAAGACAACGATGACAAATGGAAAAAAGAAAATAAGACAACGATGACAAATGGAAAAAAGAAAATAAGACAACGATGACAAATGGAAAAAAAGATAATTAGAAAGTCAACTAGAAAATATAATAAGACAAGATGGCAAATGTAATTAACAGGTGATTTCACCCGTCGAGATAAGCTAGACAAAACGCTAGGTGCGTGTAACACCTTTTAAACCCGCTTTGGTCCTTTCGCGGGACCAATGTGGGATAAAAGAGAACATCGAATTTGAGCGCTCTTCCCACTTCCGTCATCAGATTCCGAGATTGGCATTCTCTACGATAGCTGGAAAATTTATTTTGTTCAAAACCTTAGTCTTCTTAATTTTTTTAGCGTCGAAAAACATTACCTGAAGTTTTATTTTGTCGTCCGTTATATAGCAGACCTTGTAATCTAGAACATACAAACCTGAAGAGATTTTAGCACCACGGAGATGTTATATTTATGCGGTTGAATATGTTGAATTCAGATATCAAATCTATTGAATCCCTTGAATGCAGACATCAAATTCACACTGTAACAAACAGGTTGAATCCCTTGAATTCAGATAGAATGCTCTGTGAAACTTGTAAATGATTTTTCTTGGTTGTAATAACTCTAAGCATTTTTTTTACAATTTTAACAGTTGTATACCTGTCGAGTCTTCCAACCTCCAGATTATCGTTGTTTTACCCTAATTAATTTAGATATTCTTGAGAAAAAAACTTCAAAGCTGTGAGAATCCAAGCTCCCTGGATTGCTTGGCAAAGAATAGAGAAAAATTATGCTTTAATTCCTTTTATGCTGGCATGATGTAATATTTTTTTCCCAATGATGTAAGTTAAAAATAAGGTCGCTCGAATAGTATTGAACCTTATATTTAAATTTAAATTTTTATCTCAACCAGATATCTGGTTTTCACCATTTCTTCTGTGTTTGATGCCGGTGATAAACCAAAAATATTAAATTTTCTTTTATAGCCTTCTAGTGATGTCACCCTTCGGTGATGGTAAGGTTATATTTTGATGTCAATGAACCTACTGCAATCGGAAAAAATAAAATTATTTTTATCAAAAACTTAGTCTTGTCAACTTTATCTCACCAAAAATATGCATAGCGCTATCTGTAATTTTTTACATGTCGAAAAACAACATTCGATGATTTTTATTGAATTTTTTTTTTTTTTTCTATTTTTCTCCTGTTGTGATCTAGATTAATTCAGAGTTTAGTCATATGGAAGAGATGATAAAGAATATTGTTTTTAAGACTCGTTCTCCCTTTTCTTCCACGCTAGTCGCCTGTGGACGTTTCTAATATTTTACTTGCTCGTTGTGATTTTTATATTTTGTTATTGCTGGTAGGAATTATTGTGAGGGTTGCCTTGTGGGCAAAAGTGGTGATTGTTTTAATGGTGGACAAATGGTGCAGGGGTGAATTGTTGAATTTTACAGGTGATGCAATGGTGCAGTAGCTTAAATGAGAACGATGGCAGGTAAAAAAAATTGGGTAAATAATGGCTATGAAATTTCATTGGTTGGATTCACGTGGAATTTTGTGCGATTTCATTAAATAGTATCTAATTTTTTATTTTATTGAAATTTCGTGCAATTGTGCGATCCTACCCTTATTGGGCAGCCCGCAGTCGATTGTGACAGCATACTTGACCTCCATGCTGACAACCCTACCGACTGACAACGGTAGGCGGTGATCTACCCACATGGCTCCACTACAATCCATGTGATCTGAGATGCTCCTACTGGAAATTCGAACACCTGAAATGAAATGAAAGGAAAGATTTTAATTACGTCCGCGAGACCCAAATATGGTTTATGGGACCTCAAATATGGAAGTACAATTACTCAAATCATATCATATGATCTTTAATATCTTTGAGAAGGTTGTTCCTTCTCCTGCTGATTTGTGTTAGCAATTCTCCAACTTTTTTTATTTTACTGTCTTCAAATAAATCTGTAATAAACTCGTTCCCAAGTGTTTCTTTGTATTTGTCACGAATATCTGAAAAACTCGGGCATTTATAGATGAAGTGTTCCTCTGTCTCTACTGCTCCTGTGCTGCATAAAGTACATATCATTTCTTCCCATTGTTCTTTGGGCGTTGTCCATCTCTCTGTTTCACATCTAAGCCTATGAGAGCTAGTCCTTATCTGAGCAATGAGTATTTTTTCCTTCCACTTGATTTCAGCGCCTATATACGCTTTTTCCTTGTGGTCATACATTGGGTTAAAATTTGCAATATAATATTGTCTTTTCCTGCTTGCATTTTTCCACATTCCACTTATGAACTTTTCATTCACATAATTTTTTATGTCTTTGTTGACATTTGGGCATTCATTTATGTTGATTTCCCAACGTTTCATCCATTTCTTATTTTGTTTCATCCACGTATTCTTTTGCTTATGCAACTCTTCGTCCCTAGCTGCTCTGGGCCATCTATCATTTGTCACGTTTTCTGTTTTTTTCAAGTAACATAACAACTTGGTCATAGCAATTGCTTCTAAAGAGAACATTCCAGTTTCAGCTAGAATAATTTCATAAGGGGTTGTGGCCTTAATTTTGAGAAAGTTTGTGATTAGATATTTTTGAATCCTTTCTATTTGCCTCCATTTTGCATTTGTTGTGCCACTAGCCCACACCTCGCAACCATACAACATAACCAGTGTAACAAGTAGGCCAAATAAGACCTTGGTGGTCTTCCAGTCTCACAACTCGGCATTCCTACACCTGTTTTGAAGTGCATATAGTTCTCTCCATCCACTTTGAGTTTTTTTCACCCTACATGTATTCCAATTAAGTTTGTCATGAAAGTCTATGCCCAGGTATTTGTATTCTACTACTACATCAAGCAGTTCTCCTGCAAACTAAAATTTGAGTTGTTGCTTCTTCTTTTTTGCTGAAAAAATCATAATTTCTGTTTTTCTCGTGTTCACCTGCATCCCAACTTCTTTACAAAAGAGTTCTAGAGCTTGAAGATGATCTTATAGATCTTTGGCGTTTGGCCACAAGAATTACATCATTCGCATACATGAGGAGTTTTACCACATATTTGGCTAAATGCACACCCTCTCCCCCAAATTTGTTTATCCATTCTTCTAACTTGTCAATGTACAACCCAAATAATGTCGGAGATAGAGGGCAACCTTGTTTGACACCTATGTCACTACCAAAACATTCAGATAACCCTTCCTATGTTCTAATTCTAGCCTTTACATGCTCAATGTAGGAGCATCCAGGGCAGCACAACAATCTTGCATCACCAAAAAAGACAAGCAAAAGAAACAAGAAAAAAAAGTTCTAAGTTTGAAAAAATATGCTAAGGTTCAAAGGTGTCGCGATATCGCGACATAAAAGTTGTCGCGATATCGCGACACCATCAGCATAAAGGTAGGCACAAAATAAGTTGTCGCGATATCGCGACATAACAGTTGTCGCGATATCGCGACACCAACAACACAACGACGGGCGCAAACGTAATGGTCACGATATCGCGACATAACAGTTGTCGCGATATCGCGACACCATCAGCACAACGACGGGCGCAAACCCAAGTGTCGCGATATCGCGACACAAAGGTTGTCGCGATATCGCGACACCTCCGATCAAGGGCGGAAGCAAAACTCAAGTGTCACGATATCGCGATGGACTTGAACAAAGCAAGAGCTAACATGCAGATGTCACGATATCGTGACACACTGGCGAAAGAAAGCCAAAGGACATGCAGATGTCGCGATATCGCGACACACTGGCGAAAGAAAGCCAAAGGCAAAAAAGTGTCGCGATATCGCGACACATTGGCGAAAGAGAGCCAAAGGCAGAAAAGTGTCGCGATATCGCGACACATTGGCGAAAGAGAGCCAAAGGCAGAAAAGTGTCGCGAAATCGTGACATGTCGCGTTTTCACGACCCGACCAAGAAAGAGAAGGCGGGTTTTTGCGAGTCGTTACAGGATGACAGTTGGCGGTTCCAGAAGCCGTTAAGGCAGTTCCAAGAAACCGTTGCAACGGTTACAGGGACGGTTGCGAACGACGTTTGCAGCAAGAATCTTTGAGGATAAAAAGGGATTTTTTGAAGGATTGCGTAGGCTGGGGAGAGGAAGGCTGTGACTTCTTTTAGCATTTTTCTTACTGTGTAATTTTTCATGGTCTGAATTGTAAAGCTTCCATGCTTCGAAATAAATTGCGTCTTTGAAATAAAATTGCGTCTTTTATTTGTTATTAAATTTGGCTCCCCATCAAGTGGTATCAGAGCAGTAAGATTTTGAGTGTGTGAGTAGAGCACCGAACGTGAGGCAGCTTGCACCAGGATCTGGGGTTACGAGTTCTGAGAAACAGTGAAGTAGAATGCCACCGCAAAGAAATCATGGTGCTGGAAGGAACGTGGTTCCTGAAGGAGACTTTCGAGCATTGTAGAGGCAAGTGCAGGCCCTACAGGAAGAATTGCATAGAGGAGTAGAGCCAAGAGGAGAAGACCAAAGTGATGATGAAGCTTGCGGAGTTGATGATCCATCTGAAGAAGAAGGAGAAGCGATGAGTTCTGTAGAAGCTCGAATGATTAAAGCTATCTCTCAAATTGGGAAGCGGTCGAAGATTGATGTATCCACTTATTCTGGAAATTTAAATCCAGAAGAATTAATTGACTGGATTAATGACATGGAGGAATATTTCGAATATGAGGAAGTTGAAGATCCAAATCGAATTAAATTTGCCAGAACCAAGTTGAAAGGTCATGCTGGCATATGGTGGAAAGGAGTGCAACTGGAAAGAAATCGGAGAGGAAAAGAAAAGATCACCAGGTGGGATCGAATGGTTGAAAAACTAAAACGGTAGTTTATTCCAGCAGATTACGAATTAGATCTGCTGAGAAAAATGCAGAGTTTGCGCCAGTCCAGCAAGTCTGTTAAAGAATATACAGAGGAATTTTTTAAAATTTCTATCAGAACCGGTCATACAGAAGCAAATAAAGAGAGAGTAGCCCGTTACATTAATGGGTTGAGAACCAGCGTGCAAGAAGAGTTGAGTCTGGTTCGAATGAACAACATTGAAGATGCTTACCAGTTTGCTCTGAAAGTGGAAGAGAAACTGAACCGCAGATTTGACGAAGAAACAAAGAGGAAGAGGTCGTGGTGGAAGAACTGGTGGAAGAACCAATGGAGGTAAATATGATGACCAAAAGCAGACTGGTGAAACCAGCAATCACCAGGAACAGAAGGAGGAAAATGCTTACCGACCCCGTAATCAGAACAATGATTATCAAAGGGGACGAGGTAGAGGTGGACGTGGATATGGCAGAGGCAGATTTCGTGGAACCTATTTCAATTGCGAAGAAGAGGGGCATCGATCATATGAGTGTCCCAAACACCAAGAAACACCGAACAGAAGGCCTGAAGGTAATGCCAGAGCTACGGTGGTTGAGGATGGTGTTGAATCTGAGCACTCTGAAGAAGTAGAGCGCAGAGAAGTGATGATCACAAGGAGAACCTTGTTGAACGAAGAGAAGGAACCAGATCAACAAAAAAGCCTATTTCGCACAAGGTGCAAATGTTCAGGTAAAATCTATAATATTATTATTGATAATGGTAGTACAGATAATTTGGTTTCTGAGGAAATGGTAGCTAAGTTAAAGCTAGAAAGAAGACAACACCCGCATCCATACCGGATTGCATGGTTGCAGAAGGACCATAGAGCATTGGTCGATGAACAATGCTTGGTCAAGTTTCAAATTGGAAGATACCAGGATGAGGTCCTGTGTGATATTTTGTCGATGATGCTTGCCATTTGTTGTTGGGCAGACCATGGCAATTTGATAGACGTGCAACGCATGATGGGCATGCAAATACCTATTCCCTGACAAAATATGGAGTATGCCACAAACTGAAGCCATTGAAGGAGGTTGAGGAAAAGGTATGCAATAATGCTAGAATTTGTTTAGTAGATGGCAAAAAATTTTTGGATGGTTTAAAGAGGGATTCAATGTGTTATGCATTAATTCCTACTATAAAGAGAAAAGAAACTACTGACATTCCAGCAGAAGTTGAACATCTGTTAGCAGAATTTCTTGATATTATATCAGACAATGTGCCTGAGGGTTTGCCGCCAATGAGGAAGATTAGTCATCAGATTGACTTAATGCCAGGATCTAGCTTACCCAATAAGGCTGCCCATAGAATGTCTCCTATAGAGAATGAGGAGTTGAACCGCCAGGTTCAGGAATTGTTGAGGAAGGGTTTGATTCGAGCAAGTTTGAGCCCTTGTGCAGTGCTAGCAGTACTTGCACCAAAGAAGAATGGTGAATGGCGAATGTGCACTGATTCCCGAGCCATTAATAAAATTACCATTAAATATCACTTTCCATTACCCAGAATGGACGATATAATGGATTGTTTGAGTGGAGCTAAATACTTCACTAAGATTGATTTGAAGAGCGGATATCACCAGATTCGTGTTAGAGAGGGTGACGAATGGAAAACAACTTTTAAAACCAGAGAGGGTTTGTATGAGTGGTTAGTTATGCCATTTGGATTGACTAATGCACCCAGTACGTTTATGAGGCTGATGAATGAAGTATTGCGTGACTTTCTGGAAAAGTTCGTGATAGTTTATCTAGATGATATTCTGATTTTTAGTAAAACATTGGAAGAGCATTTGTTGCATGTTCGAACAGTTTTTGAAAAACTGCGTGAAGAGCAGTTATTAATTAATATACAGAAGTGCAGTTTTGTGCAGAAAGAGTTGATTTACCTAGGATTTGTCATCTCAGAGGAGGGTCTAAAAATGGATCCTAAAAAAGTGAAGGCTATCATTGAATGGCCTGCCCCACGAAATGTAACAGAGGTAAGATCATTTCATGGTCTTGCAAGTTTCTATCAAAAATTTATTAGAGACTTTAGCAGTATTTGTGCGCCCCTAACATAAACTATGAGAGGGGATAAGAGAGAATTTAAGTGGACTGCCAAGGCAGATACCAGTATGGACATATTGAAGAAGAAAGTGATAGAACAACCCATTCTGGCACTTCTAGATTTTAATAAAGTGTTTCAGGTTGACTGTGATGCCAGTGGCAGCGCCATTGGAGCCGTATTGAGCCAAGAAGGTAAACCTGTTGCATATTTTAGTGAAAAATTGAATGATGCTCGCAAGAAATATTCTGTTTATGATCAAGAATTCTATGCAATAATTCAGGCTCTTAAGAAATGGAGACATTATTTGTTAACCAAAGAGTTTGTTTTATATACTGACCATCAAGCTTTGCAGTATATAAATAGTCAAGGTAAACTTAACCAACGACATTTGAAGTGGGTTGAATTCCTATAGAGTTATACCTTTGTACTGAAGCATAGAAGTGGCAAATCTAATAGAGTTGCAGATGCCTTGAGTAGAAGGCATAATTTGTTGATGGAAATGAGAGTGCAAGTTGTTGGGTTTGATGAACTCAAGAGTTTATACCCAGTAGATCCAGATTTTGCAGAGGCATGGATGGCATGTGTGTCTCCTACTACTGTGGATCGCACTAAGTGGTTGGATTTTATGATCCAAGATGGGATGCTATTTTGGCAGAACCAGTTGTGCATTCCACGCAGTTCCATGAGGGAAAATTTGATCAAAGAGAAACATAGCGGAGGACTAGCAGGGCATTTTGGTCGAGATAAGACCATTGCTCTTGTTAGTGAGAATTATCATTGGCCGCAGTTGCAGCCAGATGTGACCAAATTTGTGCAGGGTTGTAGAGTGTGCCAGATGGCAAAAGGAGTCAGCTAGAATACAGGAATGTACCAGCCATTGCATATACCAGAGAGACCGTGGGAGGACATCAGTATGGATTTTGTTCTTGGACTGCCAAGAACACAACGTGGAAATGACGCCATTTTTGTTGTTGTTGACAGGTTTTCGAAGATGGCTCATTTTATTCCATGTCAGAAGACAAGTGATGCTGTTCATATTGTAGGCTTGTTTTTCAGGGAGGTTGTGCGCCTTCATGGTCTACCCCAAAGCATTGTCTCGGACAGAGATACCAAATTTGTGGGTTATTTCTGGCGAACCCTGTGGAAGAAGCTGAAAATAGAATTGAAATTCAGTTTTGCGTACCACCCGCAGACTGATGGACAGACCGAAGTAGTCAACAGAAGTTTGGGTAATCTTCTACGATGTCTGGTAGGAGATAAACCCAAGGGATGGGATCTGATTTTACCACAAGCAGAATTTGCTTACAATAATTCTATCAATCGTAGTACTGGTAAATCCCCATTCTAGATAGTGCATGGGAACAACCTGAGAAACGCTTCTGAGTTGAGGCCGATGGATAAGGGTGACAAGCGCAGTGCTGAAGCTGAAGACTTTGCAGCACACATGAAGAATTTGCATGAAGAAGTACAGCAGCATATCAGTCAAATGAATGCTACTTACAAAGCCCGAGCAGATCAGAAGCGACGTTTCAAGGAATTCCAGATAGGAGATGAAGTCATGGTTCATTTGCGCAAGGAACGTTTTCCTACCAAAACCTACAATAAGCTAAAAATGAAGAAGTTTGGACCATGCCGGATCATAGGTAAACGAGATTCAGGCAATGCCTATGAAGTAGATCTACCGAGTGAGATGAATATTTCACCCATCTTCAATATTTTTGACTTGGTTGAATATCATGCAGGAAGTTGTAGCACACCAACCAGTCCAGATCTGTGGAACATTCCAGCATCCACTCCAGACAAAGAAGAAATTGAAGACATACTCGACACTCGTGAAGGTAGAAGTACCCGAAATAGGCAATATTCGAAGTATTTGGTCAAGTGGAAGAACCGACCTGTCGAAGATGCCACATGGTTGTCCAAATCAGAGGTTGATCGTCTGGGTTTTCCTCTGACCATCTAGAAGTGAGGATCACTTCTAAAAATCTACCCTAGGTGTCTGATGCAGGAGCATCCAGGGCAGCACAACAATCTTGCATCACCAAAAAAGACAAGCAAAAGAAACAAGCAAAAAAGTTCTAAGTTTGAAAAAATATGCTAAGGTTCAAAGGTGTCGCGATATCGCGACATAAAAGTTGTCGCGATATCGCGACACCATCGGCATAACAGCAGGCGCAAAATAAGTTGTCGCGATATCGCGACATAACAGTTGTCGCGATATCGCGACACCAACAACACAATGGCGGGTGCAAACGTAATGGTCGCGATATCGCGACATAACAGTTGTCGCGATATCGCGACACCATCAGCGCAACGACGGGCGCAAACCCAAGTGTCGCGATATCGCGACACAAAGGTTGTCACGATATCGCGACACCTCCGATCAAGGGCGAAAGCAAAACTCAAGTGTCGCGATATCGCGACGGACTTGAACAAAGCAAGAGCTAACATGCAGATGTCGCGATATCATGACACACTGGCGAAAGAAAGCCAAAGGACATGCAGATGTCGCGATATCGCGACACACTGGCGAAAGAAAGCCAAAGGCAGAAAAGTGTCGCGATATCGCGACACATTGGCGAAAGAGAGCCAAAGGCAAAAAAGTGTCGCGATATCGCGACACATTGGCGAAAGAGAGCCAAAGGCAGAAAAGTGTCGCGATATCGCGACACATTGGCGACAGAGAGCCAAAGGCAGAAAAGTGTCACGAAATCGTGACATGTCGCGTTTTCGCGACCTGGCAAGAAAGAGAAGGCGGGTTTTCGTGGACTGTTACAGGATGACAGTTGGCGGTTCCAGAAGCCGTTAAGGCAGTTCCAGGAAACCGTTGCAACGGTTACAGGGACGGTTGCGAATGGCGTTTACAGCAAGAATATTTGAGGATAAAAAGGGATTTTTTTGAAGGATTGCGCAGGCTGGGGAGAGAAAGGCTGCGGCTTCTTTTAGCATATTTCTTACTGTGAAATTTTTCATGGTCTGAATTGTAAAGCTTCCATGCTTCGAAATAAATTGCGTCTTTTGAAATAAAATTGCGTCTTTTATTTGTTATTAAATTTGGCTCCCCATCAATGTACAACCCAAATAAGGTCGAAGATAGAGGGCAACCTTGTTTGACACCTATGTCACTACCAAAACATTTAGATAACCCTTCTTGTGTTATGATTCTAGCCTTTACATGCTCATATAGTCTGTGAACTGCTGCCCTGTAGTGAATTGGAACCTCTAGCTCTTCCATTCTGCTCCATAATTTTTTCCTTGGTATTGTGTCAAATGCCTTTTTGAAGTCTACAAAATAGCAAAAAGCCTCCTCTTTTTTGTCCCATATTTTTTCCACTATGTGTTTGAGCGTGATACAGTGATCAATAGTTGAGTGATTGGGCCTAAAAACTGCTTGCACCTTTGCTCTCTTTCCCTTTTCTTCTGCCTATATGCTGATCCTACGCTCTATCATACTCCCAAAAAACTTTGCAAAGAGAGGGTTGATCATGATAGTTCGATATTTTGAGGGATTATTTACATCACTTTTAAAAAAAGGAATGGTCAAGCTAGTTGTCCACTCAGTAGGGAAGCCATTTTGTATGACCTCATTGAAAATTTCTTTGATTTGCGGTGCCAAGATATCTACCCCCCATTTTATATGCTCTGCTTGAAGATTGTCTATGTCATGGGCTTTACCAGTTGCTAACTTTTTTATCCCTTGAATAATGTCTTCAATTGTGAAAAGTTCTTTCTTGACAATGATAGTAGGGGGTGTCTCCTGCTGGTTACTACACTGATACAGTTGTTTTGAATACTCCAACCACTAATTAACTGTTATGTTATTTTTAGTTTGCATACTTTTCATGCTTAGTTCCTTCCAAAATTTCTTTGGTTCATGCTTCCCTAAATAAATCAATTCTTTCCTTCTTGTTCTAGTGTATTCTTCTTTTTTTGCCCTTACCAGTTTCTCATGCTTTTTTGTTTGCTCTTGTTTTACCCATTGGTTCCTTTAGTAATCTTCGCATTCTTTTGCAATCTTCATCAAACCATGGGTTGGTTGGGAAGCTATTCCTTTCTTTATTTTTAGGTTTAGATCTCTTGCATTTGTTTAGAGCTTCTTGAATAACTTGCATTAACCATTCACTCTTACTGCAATCTCTACTACTGTGATGTAGTTCTTCCCTCTCTTGTAACTTATTATTTAATACTGCTCTAAAATTCTGTCGATTTTCATCTGTTAAGAGAATGTTTCCCTTGTGAGGATATTTATTTTGATTGGCTTGCAAGTGTTTTTCTCTTGGTTTGTCTCCATGCATTAGAAGTTTCATAAAAATTGGGTTGTGATCTGACTTAAGTTCCACTGGAGAATCTTCCACTTCTAGCTCCTCTATTTTTGGTATGTAATTCTGTGAGCACATTACATAGTCTATTACACTTTGTCCCTTATATGTTTTGCATGTATACTTTCCTGAATTTTTCTATTTGTTCATCCCATTGCAAATAATCAAATTGTATATGCTGCAAAGACCTAACAACTCTTCTCCATATTGCGTGATAGCTCCATGCTCATCTTCTGAAGTCCTGGTCCATTGTTGATTTTCCTCTTCTGGCATCCAAACAAGATTAATCTCAATATCTTCATTACCTTCTAGAATGTTAGCTTGCTTATTTGTTGTCCTTGCATTGAAATATCCAATTAATATAATCTCCCCCAACTTACTGTATATTGAAATGTCTCTTTTTAGGGAGGAGTATGGGTCTTCTCGGTTAAGGTCATGTTTCTTATAGAATTTAGAATTCTTGGGAGAAAAATAACATGCTGCTATGCTAATAACTGACTTATTTTCTAGGATCTTTATCCAGATGTACTATTTGTTTTCATCTTGTTTTTCAATTTTAATGACCCTATCCCATTCCCATTTTATTAAAACCATAATACCCCCATGCCCTTTGCCATTTTTTGCTACTTTATTCCATATTGCTATTTTTTGTATCCCACAAATTTTGGAGTCCTACATCCATCATGTTCATGTGTTTTTGTCAATATGATTATATCTTTATCTCTAGCAATGGGCCCTAACTCGGGTCCTCTTCTCCAAGGGAAACCTCTACAGTTCCAACTTACCATTGTAAGATGTTCCCGAGGCGGGCCATACTCCCTATTTATTTTGGATTTGTTTAGATGTGATGTATGCCTTTCCATTTATTAAATATGCCTGTTTCCCTTCATTCCTTCCTGCCCTCACCTTTTCCCATTCCTTATTTCTTTCTTCCTGATGTAAAAATGTTAGGTCATCATCTAAATAAAATTGTGACCCTCTCAGCATGCCTCTATTTTTAAGTAACCTTATTTTATCCTCGTAGCTCATCAATGTGACCCGAATATGTCTATCTCTGCCTCCTTCTCTCAACCTGCCAATTTTGCTTACTTTTTTTATATGACCCTTCCACTATAATCGATCTAACAAGAAGTCCCTAGTTAAAAAATTTGTGTCTTCCCTGTCCCCATAATATTTCAACCCTTTGATGATTATGTTTGTTAACTTCTCATGTCTTTCTTTCTATTCTGTTATTTGAATTTTTACTTGCTTCTCTATCAACTCTTTTTGTTGATTGACTGGTTCTTTTACTACTTGAGACCATGTCTTTGCCTTTTCTAATTCATTCATAGCTCATTTTATCTTGTTTTAATGTTTTGGAGTGTTTTATGTACCTCTTTTATTTGATTTGCATTTGTTTTTTCCACATCTATTGCATCATTGATTGGGGGATGGATGGCTTGTTTGAGGACATGCCATTCATGTTGACCCATGTTTGCAAGGTTTTGTAGCTTTGACACTTGCTCCTTGAGTTGGTTGTTTTCTTTTACCAGCCTCCGAATGGTGTTTATAACCTCATCTAATTTAGTTTCTCTTAATTTCTCCCTCCTTTCCATGCTTTCAAGTTTCTCTTTCATCTTCATTAGCTCTTGCACATAAAGTCTTGGTGTCCACATGAGTGGTGTAGTAGTGGGACTGTAAGTTTCTTCCTCATCTGCAAACTCATTTTGGTGATTTGCCTTTGATTTTTCCTTATTCTCCACCCATTTATGTGGTAGAATATTTTTTATTTTTATTTTTTGATATTCCCTTTTCATTGTTGTTGCCCTTGCTCGAGCTTTTTGATGCCTTAATATCCTCCAATACTGTTTCTCATTAACATATATTGGTTCTTGCAATTGTTGCTTCCCTTCTTCCATTTTCAAACCCTTTATATCCAAACCCTTTGTACTATTGATCCGTTGAAATAAATGTGTAATAAAACCCTCTTGCTCTGCAAACCCCCTACTGCAAACCCTTGCTGATAATAAAACCTTCTGCCGCAAACCCCTATAACGAATGTATTTCACCTACCTACTTAAATTGTTTTATAAATTGAAAGAGGAAAAAAAAAAATGCTTACCTGATGAAATAGATGTTTAATACAATACTTCGCCACAAACCCTCCTTGCTCTGCAAAAACCCTTTGCCACAAACCCTTTAATTTTTTTGTGCTGATATTTCTTGTTCGGTTTAGTGTACAGTTCAAATATTCTTCGTTTTTTCGGCTCTGCTTCAGTATCCCTGTGCTCTGCTTCAGTCCTACTTCAGTATCTTGCCGTAAAATTGATGAATAACCTCCACAATAGTGATATCCTCTTGAAGCATAAGTTTGATGCTTGTATGAAATCTGAGGATTCTGATAGCCATCATACGAAGGAATCTGATCAATGCTAAAATCATGAGATCTAACATCATTAGATGAATAATAATGAGAATCTGATAGCTTCTTGACCTACATGAACTCTGAGGCATGAATTTTGAGGGCCACCTGGTGGACATGACTTTCAAGGCGATTTAGAGCTAACGTGGCAAGAGCTAATGTGGAAACCCTACGAGAGTTTACATGGCACCCCTATGAGAGTTAACCTGACATCCATTTGGTGTATGAAAAGTGGTAGCATGTGATTAGCTCTTCTGGCTAATGTGATGGGTTAGCTATCTTTGGACACATGTCATTTGCTCATGTATATGCATGGAGGTCATCAATTGGTCCTTTAGGGAAGAAAAAATATCTATGTTCGATTGCCCAAATAAAATCGCTTACAAAGGGTGCCTTGGTTGTTTTATACATCTTTGTTGTGCCTGTATGGTGCATGTGGGATTTAATATCCCAACAACCTTTTAAAGGTTTTTTTATTAGCTTCATCGTGGAACCTAGAACAAAGGGAAGTTGTTCTCTTTGAGCTTTTAGATCGGTGAGCTAGCCCTACCGGTGTCGGGGCTAGGGGTAATACTCCAGATAGGAGGTTGGGAGTTTGACTCCCATCGAGGTCCAATACCCCTATTTTTCTAAAAGGGGCAATGGTTAATTCTTTACCATATTTTTTTGTTTTATTTAATTAAAGTTTCATATATTTTTTTTAATAATTTCAATAAATACTGTTTTAAATCAAAAATTTTAATTGATTTTTTAACAACAAATTTATTTTATTATTAAATTATAGTATTTTGATTAAAATTTATTTAAATTTTACAAATTAAATTAAATATAATGAGATCCATTTATTTTTTGCAAAAGTAATTAAAATAGTATTTTTGTTTTCTCAAAATTTTGAGATGTAATACAAATAAATAGCACATCCTTTTGCAAATCTAGGAGATTTAAAAATTTCTCAAATTTTTTCTAACACACTAGTTTTGAGAGTAAGAGTTTTTCTCATGAAAAATAGACCTTGGTGTCGATACGGGTCCACTAAAACCAAGTCGTGAGCCGACTGGTTTTAGATAACCTTTCAAAAGCTTTTCGTGTGTCGACTTGACTTGAAAAGTGTTCTACCTTGTTAAATTTGCAAAGCAAAGGGAGGACAAGAAATTGTGCAAATCAAAGGGTTGAAGCAATGAAACTTGTTTATTTTGCAACACAAAAAGGAGGGCAATTGTTTTTATCACATTCTTTGCAAAATTGTAAGACAATGGGAGAATTTTGAATGTCAATTTTTTTTGTAAACATAAGATCAAATCATTTGCAAAAATTCTTGTAATAAGGTGCATTTTCGATAGCCCTCGACACATTTTGTTAAATTTGTAATGTAAAATAGGTGCATTTTTTATCAAATCTGACATCTATGTGTTAAAAATTTGTGGGCACTTTTTTATGCTTTGTTTTATTTCAATTCCTATTTTTCTAATTACCTCTTAAAGTTAAAATCAAGCAAGCTTAAGACCCCAAATTTTACACCCTTTTGTGCAATTTATTGCACAGGTAAAGCCAAATTTTTGATATTCACTCCATAAAAACCCTAATTCTCTCTTCTTATTTGGCTTAAAATTCTCAAACTAATCATACTTTTTCAAAAGGGTTTTTAGGAAGGTGCCATTAAATATAAATTAGAGTTAATTCTCTCTCAATACTCTTGTAGGATATATCAAAAGAAAGAATAATATTTTGTGAAAAAAATGAACCTTCAAAGTAGCAATTGTTTGTACTAAGTGGGGATAATTCATTTCTTCCTTCAAAACATATTTTGACAAAAGGGAGATAAAACTTGTAAAGGCAATTAGAAAAGCAAAAGTCATCAAAATCAAACCTCTTTTTAGGCTTCATAAATAAAAAATCTTTTTGTTTGAAGTACTTGCAATAAATGGGGGATTGTACCTCTTTTTAGGCTTCATAAATAGTAATTCTTTTTTTTTTGAAGTACTTGTAATAAAGGGGGGATTTTTTTGGTAATATTTTTTGAAATTTGCCTAGGCGTAAATATTTGTAAAAGCATTAGAAAGCTTCATATGTTGCAAATGTTTTGCACTTATATGGGGATAAAAATTTCTTTCCTACCTCATAGAATATTTTACAACAAGGGAGGAAGACTTGTAAGGGTGCATTTTCGGCAATGACCAACACCTTAGTCAAACTTCTTGCAAAATTATATTATAAAAGGTGCATTTTTGGCAGATACTGACACCTTAAAAATGGGTATATAAAATAAGAATAATTCCCCAAAACCAACTGATGTTGTTGCTAAATTAGTTAAAGGTCCTTACTTTCCACTAGATATGGAAGGAATGGATTTTTATGAGGATGGAAAATTTCTCACACTATGCAATGGTGTAAGATCTATTCTCAAATATTTTGAAGCTTGTGAAGACCTTTAGAACAATGGTGCTTTAATACCTATTGGTGTTGTAAGGGTAATATACATGTCATTTGTTTCACTTGATATTGCTCAGCATAAAAGAAAACAGAAATCAATGAGGAATCAAAGGTCATGCTCCTAATGGTCGATGCTTGTTGTAACAAAAGTGACCTTAAGCCCATGGTGGTGAATGCTTTTTGTGACACAAGTGATATTCAGCCCATGATGGTGAATATTTGTTGTAATACAAGTGACCTCATGCCTATCATGATAGATATTAGTTGTAGCACAGGTGATATCCACACACAACATCCACACACAAACAAATGTTGCTTGCGATACTAGTGACTTAATTACTAAACCTCCTCAAAAAGAGCTCCATAATCTCATCAATAATGACAAATGCTATATTGTTAAAAGCATTGATAAATATGAAGAACTTGGGTGTTTTGAAAAATACACCAAAGGTAATGGATCCAAACTCATGAACAAAATGGTATTCAATGGTAAAGGATTAGGTAAACATAGGAATGACATTAAAACTCCTATAATGCCAAATTTCAAGCCAAATAATAAAGGCCTTGGATATGATGAACAAGCAAGTACTAGTAAAACCATATTTATAAAACCTAAACCACATAAAAATTCTACAAAGCATTGTTGTAGTCATTATGGAATAATAGGACATGTAGCAGCTAGGTGTTGGAAACTAAATCCTTATGACACGTGGATGTACAAATCACTCCTATTCAAATTTTTTTTACAAAGTGAAAATAACCAACAAGGTTCATATCGATTGTGGATGGATAGATCTCACACAATGGACCAAGATGAAAGAAATATTGTATGGCTTTTACAAGAAAGGTAAAACCTATGGTAGAACCAGTGGTAGATCCAATGACAAAGATCCAGATATAGACCTAGAGGTACTCATCCATAGGTACACTTAGAACCATGTGCCAAAGCCTGAGCCTAAGTAAGAACCAACATATTTCATTTCTCTCCTTCACTATATGGGGGAATTATATACATTACCCAAATAATGTATATAATAGAATAAGGGGGGGGTGTTAGAGTAATTATCCCATTACTTGGATAATATATAGATTCCTATCTTGGATAATTACCATTTTTTGTTAAAGTAGAATATAAGTTACTACATTCCCATCGATGAATAGGTTGCATATATATTCACTAAGGCAAGTGCACGTGTCAAATTTGAGTTGTTTCACAACACTCTTTGTATTTTAAAATAATGTAATAAATGGGGGATGTTAGGGTAGATATATTAGGTAATTTAATTATTACCGTAGTTAATTTAGGTTATTACTTTATTTTGTTTACCATGAAGTTATTCACTGTTACGAATAACTTATGGTTAGTAGGTTAGCTTAATTCATGTATTGTTAGCGTAATCTGCTAGTTGTTAGTGGTTAGGACCAAGTTACATTTTTTAGCGACAAACTCGTAGTAAATTTGGTGTATGCATTAATTAATTGTACTTAACCTTAGAACATCAATAATATTTTCTAGTGTTCATGGTTGAAATACTCACACTTATGAACTTTTGTTTATTAAGGGGTGTTCATGAAATTAGATAGATACTATATGGATATCAACAATGATATTTATATGACCACTGACTATTTTGTGTATGTCTTTTAATATATATTTTTATTTGTGGAAAACATCCCAAAAGGGATGCCACTTTCGGGTAAGATCCAAGGAGGCAGGGATATCTATTCTGCCAAAGTATTTTAATTTTTAGAAGTTTATAGGGAAAGCCCCATACATATCACATCATATTATCTCACATATGGATGCCTATAAGATTAATTCTTATAATAAGGGTTACCATTTTTATTCATGATTTCCATACATTCTGTGGTGTCTTCCATTATTTTATAACATATATTAGATTCATTTTGTATGTTTTAAGTGATTAAAACATACAAGTTCATTTACATTATATCATCCTCATGTATTTAATGTATTACATACATTGCATTTACCATATCATAAACATAGGTTAAATGCATAAACAATGGAAATAAATTAAACATACATTTAACATTCACCAATGCATTCATATAAGAATACATAGTAGTGCATCTACATATCTATATCATAGCATCTAATCATACATTTATCATATAGCTAGTGCATGATAGTAGTACATCACATACATATAACATAATAAAATAATCATCTAATCATTGCATCCATAGTTGCATCACATAAACATAAAAAAAAAGACATAATACACATCATGAGACAATAATAAATTTTCATATATATATATATATATATATGTGTGTGTGTGTGTGTGTGTGTGTGTGTGTGTGTGTGTGTGTGTGTGTGTGTGTGTGTGTCATGAGTATATAGAGGTACACAAATACCTACATACTACAAATGTGTAAGTCCTCAAAACTTACACTCAAAATGATATAGACATCATGTCTATCAAGCTAGGAATTCATCCTTTGAATCACCTCCATATTTTACACCATCTCCGTGGGGTTGTTTGGAGCTGGTACCCATTGATATCTCAAACTGGGCACATGACTTGTGATTGGGCCACAATGATGACTACCCAAAATCGCTTCACTTGCTCCATTAGGAGCCCCTTGCTAAGGACCTAGCTGTTACAGTTCTGCTGCATATCCTAACCTTAGCATCTAAAAGAGCTATATGTGCTGCATATGATGTCTATCACCTTGCATAATATACTAAGAGTGCCTACAATAACCTAATATTTTCATCCCCATCTAAGCCTACCAAACCTGGAGTAGCTCGAGTAGCTGGTATAACCCGATCAATAGGAACAATCTCTAGTTGTATTATGAAAGCATCCCTATTAGTAGTCCTAGCATCTATAAGGGAATCCCTAGCTATCAATTGTGCCTGTAGGATATCCCCCCTAGGTAACCTTTTGAATTTGGAATGTGTAAGAATCTAAGCCTACAAAGTGGTCCTCTTCTTTGCATACCCTCACCACTACCATTTCCTTGCACTCAAATGACTCTATATAGTAGTGAGATATATATCTCATTCCATAACCTACCATTGAGCTACCTATAGCTTTGCCTATAGACTGTGCACCTAAGCCCATAGCTAAGAGACTCTCATCCTCATCTTGAGGATCATCCACCTACCCTACAACTTGTCCCCACTCCTCTGCCATACGTCTCACTTGTAACCCATAACCATAACCTCCCTTAGCTACCACCTCATCCCTAGATCCTCCTAGACTATCACCACCCTACCATAGCTAAGTGGTCCACCAAGTATCATACTTTGCTATAGTCCTGAGATCCGTTGTGCTTGTATCCTCAATAGGAGGGTTTACCTCCTTAGTCAGCCCTGTGACCTGTGGTACTAGAAGCTCTATCTTCATCTTTAGCTGATGATAGAGGAATGTATCCTTTGGTACATCTCATGATACCCCCAAAAAATTGGTGATCTAAGTATAGTGAAAGTACTTACTCACCCTCCTATGGTTCCCTATGATCCATCTATCGTGCCTCACTCGATCCAAGTACCTCCCTACCTCCTCCCACTCAAGATAGCCTAGGTAGGGTCACCATATAATTTGACCAGCATGCAACCCTATCCGTAAACCAATGTAGTGGTATATATCTCTAACATGAGAGTGACTTTAGGTAGTATTTGCATTTCATGGCCACCTAGCAGCATAGCACTAATTATCTACTTCTACAATCACTATAGCTAAGGACAACCCACTAGGTCAATCTATGTGGATGTGCTTCCATCCCCAAATCTGTAGTAGTAGGCTACATCTGACTCCCACTTGTCCTCATCACGTAATCTGGTATAGCTCATTTTAGAGGTGTGCAAAAAATGCAATCCCCATGCCATAATTAGGGGCTATTAGAAGGTACACTCTAGCAAGTCCTACACCATGTCTAGGAGGTTCCAAAGGACAATCACTCCTAATGTATCTGGTAGTAGCACATCATAGATAATATGAATGAGTACCACCTAGCATCAAGAGAAGGAATTATCCTTGTACCAATGGTAAATTGTAACCCCTTCATGCTCAATATCTCCTAGTGCTGTAGCAGCTTGGTCTCAAAAATCCCATTCAAAAACTACATCCCTAGCTATAGTGGGATTTGAAGTGATGAACCATCGATCGGTATCCTAAAGATATGGTAGACATCCCCTAATATCATCATTATCTCTCTAGTGGGAATATGGAATGTGTTAGTCCTACTATCCCATTGATGGACCAGGGTTGTAAGGTAAGACTAGTCTGACATCAAAGTCAACAACCAAACAATATACTAGAGGCCAATCACCTTGAACCACTCCTATTCATCATCATCTAGAATTAAGTAGTAGATTAGGATCTCACCCTCGAGCTGTCAGAGTCTAATATACAAGAAAAAGGTAAATCAATGCAGTCACTCACTAATCCTCAAAAGTAAAAAAAAAATCAATAAAAATATAAATTTTTCCCTAATGTTCTTAGCCACTCACGTTGATGGCAGTAGCCATAGACTTCGTCAAAATCATCATCGGCTACTACAAACGGTTAAATTTTTTATCATTGGGGTTTGAACCTAGCTGCCATAATGATGGTAGCCCCCAATTACCAAATTAGGAGCCACCCTCACCAACAAAGACTATAGGATTGACCCTACGCAAGTTCAATACCTGCACAAAAATACCCAAAAATTAAAACCCACCCACCTAAGCTAACCTAAGCTAAATCTAACTAAGGGGTGAGGTTCATTTCTTATAGTTTAGTGAAGTTTAGTTAACCCATTACTTAATGAGGTTCATTTTAAATGATTAATTCACTAGAGTAGGAAATGGTGTATCTACCTTAGGAGCTCTAGCTTTGCCACTTTTGGAGGCTTCTGTATGATCTGCCATGGTGGTTGCAGGTAGTTTTAATAGCAATTCGTATCAATTTTTAGATTCTCCCTTAGATATCTCACTTTATCCACTACTAGCCAGGAATAATGAACTAAAAATTACTAAAATTCATATTTATATTTTACAATTTTGGTAGTTGCTCACTCTGATAGTGGTCATGGATCAGGTCAACCCCATTCGCTAAATTTGATAGCAGCTATGGTATTTGTAAACTACGACTACCGTACCTCACAGTAGCTAACAAATAGAAATAAATGCACCTAATTTCTCACCATAAGGAGTTTCATAATGGACATTAATGCATATCTACTAGTCCATAATCATCAAAAATATTGATCTCAAAATTAACAAAAACATAAGATAAAACAAATACCAAGTGCACCTCATATCCAATTATTTACTCTATACACTTGGTGGTTGCAGCGACTTGCAATCCATGCAATCTTGCAAGATGAGTAAATTACCATAAGGCCATTTGAATCAAATTAATCATTGATTAATTGAGATGTCTTCACTTCAATACCTAAGAAGGCCATTTCAGTCAGACAACTCGAGAATGATGTATTCATTTCCTTTCTTCTATAAAATTTCATTAGATCATCAAACATAGTGATTCATCACATGCTTAATTTGAATTGCTATCATATTGATTTCCTAAGAAGGCCATTGTGTCTAGACTACTCCATAGGATAGAGATGTACAATTACTATTAATGGTTGAAATCACAGCTATAATAGCACCTATTGTACAACAACTTTAATCATATTGAACTATCTAAAATTAGTCATCTTGGTCAAGTGACTCGTTGCTTTCATCACTTGTCATTTTTCTCATTGACTTGTTACTTGAGGGAGTAGTCATAATCAAAGAATTCATAATAAAAATTAAAAATTGAACACTTAATCATGTGAATTGTGTTCGTATTATGAATCATTGCTAATAGCTATCACAAGCTTACCCTTTTGCTGGGGAAAAAGCAAATATGCTAATTTAAATATTTTTTAATCTGACTATTAGTCCTTTGTAATGCAAAAATGTTATCCAATTTTCTTCAAAGAGCTTCAAAGTTTTAATAAAATTAAGCCTTCCATGTCGTTGGAAGCAATGATTCAAAGATACATGCCTTTTCCATTATTGGGGCATCTAACATTGACCAAATAAATAAACATCAATCAACCTATAATATAGCTTTAGGTTGTTTGTTTTTGCTGAGTGTTGTGTTTTCCCATAACACATATTAAAAAGGGGTATCTATAGACACCTAAAAATCATCATATTTAGGAGGCTACTCATATGGATACCTTTGCAGGCCATATGACTGATCTTGGACCTTACCAAGATTCAACAATAGTTCTAACCACTCAAATAGGGTAGTCTAGTCCTAGTTAGCCATAGCCACTATTGAAATTAGTAGCTACCTTGACAACCACTAACAATCAGAGTGACTACAAGCTAGCCACACCCGTCGATAATGGCTATGGAAAACTTACCCATAGTCATGCCTATCGATAATAGCTAACCCTATAACAAATTTAGGCTATCAAATTCGAGTGAAATCCATTGATTGTAATTGATTCTTGGAAAATTAGGAGATCAAAGCTTTTGGAAGCATCCCTACAATTTTCCAAGTATAACCATTTCTTTTTCTTGGATTCCCTCTGAAGCTATGATGAGAAATGGGGAGTCTACATAAAGCCCCCAATTTTATGAGTAAACCCTAGAGAAATTCATGTGCTAATGCCATAACAGAGGTCTTCTAGATTGAAGAGTGAATCAACATCCCTCTAAGGCATAATAAAACACTATCAAATTGCATAATGACACCTATTTTTCCACCATTGGAGACTGCCCCAACTTGAATATTACCCTTATTGTTCAAGTACCAAAGTGAAATGGATCGAAGCCAATTTCACTGTAAAACTATGTTCCAAGATACAAGCAACCCTTGAACATCAATTCCACATTAGAATTAATCAGTACTAGGCATAGGATTCAAAGGATAGAGCCTCTTTTGCATGACCACTATTTTTAACAGTGGCTCATAGGTGCAACCACCAACATTAATAGTAGCTAATAGATTTGGTTGCTTTGATCATCAATTGCTAGTATCTGAGTAATCATTTCTTATATTTTAGTAGTAGATTTTACATTTCTTCTATTTCATTTGATTTCCTAATGTTTTTTTGGTAGATAAGATACTATAGCATTAATACCGAGTTTTATAGGTTGAACAAAAACATTTTACAAAAATCAGCCCAGGGATGTTGATGAACATGTCCTTACTAAGGATCCTATATATGTAAAATCTACATGTCGCCAAAGCCATTACATCCGGTAAGGCACATAGCATATTATCAAAAAGAAAATTCCCATACAACATTTTGGGTATACCCCAAGAAAACACACCTGCATCATAATTACAAAAATAGAAACAGACACAGATTCCTTCCTTGAAATAGTGGAGAAACAAAAATCTACAGATACACATAGCAGAGTACTAAAAAAAACTCCCACAAGCTCTGTATTGACAGTTACTCTTAATAATTCTTTGGTAATTGTTTTCTTCCATATATGACATGCTTTGGGACCACATCTCGTCTTGGCCAATCAACCTTGGAGAAGTGAACCTACTGGCTAGATTTATGGTGGTGGCTATTTGGTGGTCCATGTGGCTCTGGTTCAAAGTCTTATATTGTCATTTCTTTCCTACCCTGTGATTATCAACCAACCTCAAATTACTAAGATGACTAGGAGCCATGTTATCTAACATGTGATTGTCCCCATTAGTCTTTGTGGTATTTCCAAGAAGCATCCACCAAGACTGACAGCTCGGATAATTTTTATTGTGAGTCCATTTCAAAAAAGAGATGGGAATACTCATAGCCTTCGAAATTATAGTGCCTTACCTGTTGGTAAATTCGACTATAATTCTTGTCATTATTGTTGAATAAGCTCCTCTAATTTTCTCAGGATACCGTGTTCCTATTTGAAAAGTCCTTCACCATCGACACCCAAATTAGCCAACTTATCAACAACTTTGTTAGCTTCTCGAAAGACATGTTGGGTTTTTTTGTCCTATCTTCCCTGGAAAATGATCTTAGCCTCTTCAAAAATTGTTTTAATCCTCCAAGGAGGTGTTTTCCAATTATTTAGGAGATTTATAACATGCATAGAGTCTCCTTCTATGATAAAATTGCCTTCTAAGTCTTGAGTCATTTGAAGGCCTCTCCACATAGCTCTATATTTAGCTTCGTTGTTCGTCCTTGTTCCCATATATTTGGAAAATGCAAGAATCATATTCCCATTATGATATCGCACAATGTCGCCAGTGCTTTCTCTACTAGAATTGTCCTTAGCCCCTCCATAAAAATTAAGCTTAAACCAACCCGTAGGAGGTGGGGACCACTTAACATTGGCTCTGGGGTTGACTACCTTAGACACAAACTCATATAGCAAGGTTAATATTAAATATTGAGCAATCATGGTCTCCTGCAGTGAGGTTTACGACTATAAAAAGGGATAAGGTTCACATTATCATTGGCAAAGGATAGGATCCTGACAATGATAGTTTGATGATCATGGATAGACTCATTAAAGACTATATGGTTCCTTTCTAAGCACACCTGCCAAAGATAGTGATTGAGATAAATTTTTCACATGTATCTAAGTCTTTGGATTGAAAAGTGGCAAGGCCACTAGACAAACAAATCAAGTACGATGGCCGGTTTAACCCAAGAAATATTAAAGGTGTGAAAAACCCCACTTAGGATAGTCAAGGAAAAAGGGCACTCAAGTAAAATGTGATAAATGGTCTCCTAATTAGCCCTACATAGATAATAGTGATTAGTGATACAAATACCTTTACGCATCATATTATCAATGGTTAGAATTCTTCCTTGGATAACCAGCCATGAAAAGACTGCAATTTTTGGAATTAATTTTTTTATCCAAACTAAGTCCTTTTGGAGGAAAAAATCATCGTCATCAAGCATAATATTGTAAGCTAATTTAACAGTGAACTACCCATTTTCCGTAGGAGCCCAGGTCACTTGATCTTCCTTGGGTCTTACGGGGATAAAATGTTGCCCGATAATGTTACAAAGATAATTTGATTTCGCTTGAAATCCTTGAATCCTTATTTGTTTCCACTTCATTCTGCCTCTGTCCTCAACCATATAATCGGAGACTTTTCTGCCAATGATTTCTTTTGTGATATCTCTAATTTGGGCTAAGTTAGGATATTGCATCAATGGTTCGTCCTTAGCCCACCTATCATTCCAATAATTTATCCTCTCACCATTGCCTAAAACCCATCTTAAACCTTTTTTGATGATTTCCTTACAATTGAGAATTGCTTTCCAAAAAGCAGAACCTCTGATTGGAACCGAGTCACTTAGAAATTCCATTTTTTGAAGATAATTTCATTTGATGATAGTTATCCATTCATTTTCTTCACCAGAAATGAGGTGCCATGCCTTCTTAGCTAGTAAAGCTAAATTAATATGAGCAATTCTCCTCAGACCTAAGCCCCCATTTTCCTTGGGTCTGTACACTTTGGTGCATCCTACAAGGTGTATCCTTTTTTTCTCCTCTGATCCAGTCCATAAAAATTATTTTTGGAGTTTCTCAATTTTATGGAAAACCTTCATAGGGGCTTTGAAAATGGAGAGAAAATATATTGGAATGATCTGAAGAGAGGCCTTAGTGAGGGTTATCTTTCTTGCTTGAGATAGAAGATGACATTTCCATCCAACAAGTTTTTTATAAATTATTTCAATAACCCTGTCCCACATTGACTCTCTCAGAAAACTAATGAAAAGAAGGAGACCAAGATACAAAATGGGGAGGTTTGCTATATTACACACTAAAATTTTTGTAATCCTTCCTTGCCTATGAATGGGAGTGTTCAAGAAATATAACTTGCTTTTACTAAAATTAACTTTATAACCAGCAGCGTCCTCTTAGAGTTGCAGGATGTATTTAATTATTTTTGCCTCAACCACCGACGCCTTAGTCAATAGAAGGGTATCATCGATGAATTTTTGGTGAGAAACAACCCTAGTGAGATATGTTGCCTTGATTCCTAATATTAACCTCGAACTACAAGCATTTTGATGGTTCTACCTAAATATTCTGCCACAATGATGAATAACATGGGGCTGATAGGGTCCCCCTACCAAATTCCTTTGTGAATTTGAAAGTAACCAACAGTTGTTCCATTAACCAAAATCAATAACCATGATTTAGAAATGCATTATTTGATAAAATTAACCCATTGGTGGTGCAAACCAAACTTAAGGAGGACAAAAATCAGAAAGTCCCATTTTAGCCTATCAAATGCTTTGTTCATATCAAGTTTGAGGGAAAAAATAGACCTGTTAGTCTTATGAGCAGAGTGCAGAGCTTCATGAACTATGATAATTCCATCCAATATTAACTTTCCTTGGACAAAGCTTCCCTAGCATGGATCTATGATGCGAGGTAGAACATCTCTCATTCTATTTGCAATGGATTTAGTTAGGATCTTGTAAGAAATATTGCACAGACTGATTGACCTGAAGTCAACCATAGATTCAAGGGTTTGCTTCTTAGGAATTAGAGAAATAAAAGTAGAGTTGAGACCTTTTGGGATATGATTGCTTGCTTGGAATTCTATGATAGTAGAAATTACCTCCTCACTTACGATTTCCCAAAAAGCTTGATAGAAATGAGGGGAAAAGCCCTCGGGTCCCGGGGCTTTGTCTGGCTCCATGCTAAACAAGGCTTCCTTAATTTCCTCATCAAAAAATGGAGCTAGAAGCTTAACGTTTATATCCTCATTTATTATGCTAGGAATGTATTGCAAGATAATACCTTTGGCCTCCTCATTGTACTGTGATTCCTGACAAGGATAGAATTGAAATAAGTTACTGCCTCCTTTCTAATTTCTGTTAAGTCCTGAGTAATAGAACCATATAATTTTTTTTAAAATTTTATCTTGTTATTGCTTCTATTTCTAAGCGTGGTGATGTGAAAAAACTTGGAATTTGAATCTCCATATTTCAACCAAAAAGCCCTTGATTTTTTCCTCCAATAGATTTCCTCACAGGCCAAAATGTTATGAAACTCTGCTAGTTTTATATGTTCCTCCTGCCTAGTAGTTTCATCAACATCACCATGTTGAATCCTCTAATCAATTATATTCAAAATTTCAAAAACCTATTTTTTATTTCAAAGAGGTTCCCAAAGACATCTTTGTTCCAAGTTTGAATATTTTCCTTAACAAACTTTAATTTTCCAGCAACTTTAAAAGCTGCACTACCCCTGATAGGCTGCTGCCACCACTGAATTAAGTTATCTCTGAAACTAGAATGTTTGATACACATAGATTGAAATCTGAAAGGGTTCTTGAAGAATGGAGAGTTAGGGATCTCCAAAAAATGTGATTATGATTAGAAGCAATTTTAGGAAGGGCTTGCAGGGTAGAATCACCGAACAGAGTTGTAGCCTCCTTTGATAGAAAAACTTGTCAAGCATTTCTTGAATGAGATGACACCCTATCCACTGATTTCTCCAGGTATAATTTGCTCCTATAAGTTTTACATCCATCAACATGTTGAAGTTCACAAAGTCATTGAACTCATCCATGCTCCTTATAGGTGGTCCATTTCCACCCATTTTGTCTGAAGGGTAAAGAGGAGTGTTAAAATCCCTAGCTAGAATCCAAGGGACATTATGGAAGATTTCACTCATATTGCTTTCCTAATGTAGATTAACAGTTTTTATTTCAATATTTACACATTTTACTTTAGTATTTCATATATTTTCACCTATCTTTATGCATTTGCTTATGATTTACACTTTTTAAGAGATAAGACTCATTTTGAGAGGCCTCATATGCTACTAATACATATTGTAGTTCTTTATGTGTAGATTACAAAGCATTTCACAATTAAATATCATCAAGATCCATCATCATTAGCATCACAAAGAGGAGGTTCCAGGGATAATCCCTCCTATAATCAAATTGGTGAAGACATAAAGACCTTGTGGAATACATCTTCCCCCATTTTTGGGGCCATTTTGTGTAATCATGTATCAAATTTTGGTATCCCTAAGAGGGATAAAATTGTAACCGAATCTTGTTTGAATAATACAAAGAGAGCATTCCATTTTGTCATTTTCATTTTCTCAAATGGTTACATGCATTTCATCTTTTTAAATTCGTTATAATATTGCATTAGATTAGATGTATGGTTCTTTATAGCTTTACACATTATTTTGTTCTATTTTACCTTTTGAAGATGAAGAAGAGTCTTTTTGACACTTTGTTGGGAATGTCAAATCCTTGATTTGAACTAGTTTCTACTATGATTTGATCTCCTTACTTTATACTGAAGTATGATTCATGCCAAAAATATTTTTTCTCTTTCTCCATAATTTTCACTTTGCACTCTTTTATCACGTATCTAGTCTCATAATATTTGCAACATTGGAATGAAATGCTTTCACCAATCATTAATCCCACCCTCTTTATTTAACTTTAATTCTAATGGGCTAAAATAAAGGTTTTCAAATATCCATAGCAACATATATTCAATTATATAACATGCCTTATCTCCTTAGTATTTGGTCCCTCCTAGATGAAATTCCCTATATTATTATAAATATTATTCAAAGTCTACTTACTGATAAGTTGATAAGGAAGTAAAAAATCTTAATCCACACTAAAGATTTTTGATAGTCTTTATCTTTTGAAAAAAGTTCTCACTCCATGGTGTTAAATGTAATGCATATTTTTCCCTAAACAAAGGACCACCAACCATTAAATTAAAAATTATTTCTAAAACAAATAAGATGATGAGGAAAATCCTTTCATAAGAAGATTTATGGTGTGATTTTATTCAAATCCCCACTTCCATATTTTCCACTTTTGAATCTCTAGATAATGTGGCTAGTATCTACGGAGCTTACACATTAATTCGCTACTTTTAAAAACTATTATGTCATGTTCAATCATCTCATCCTTGATAATCACTTCTAGTTTAGTATATACTACTTGGATAATGTTTTTCATAGATTCTCTGTTCCTGTTATCCCTGACTAGGGCATCTATATTTTTAAGTAGGGGATATTACTTTCAATAAGGCCATCCTTACTTCTAGTAAGGAATTAAAAAAAAAAATGTTTCTACCATGCTACCTAGATTTTCTTCATAAAATCCTTTAGATTTTGAATTTTCCCTAAGATCTAGAACAAGAAGAAATGGTGCTCACTCCTTGCTTTCACTTTTATTTTTACTCACTCTTGATACTTGCATGTATTCATAACACTATTTTTCTAAAACAAGGAAAAGGTGAGGCTACCTCTTAGCTCACACTCACTATAATCATTTTTTTAAACCTTATGAGTTTAAAATGTTTAATTTTATTTTTACTTTAAATTATTTTAGAATTTATTTTTAGAAATCATTCAAAATAATTTATAGTGGGAAACTTGAAATCCTATGGGAATGAATGTGTTTTAGGATATTATGATGGGTGATATTATGATAGTGGGTATGTGAAGAAATATGTTTACACCCAAATTTATTACTTTATTATCATATCGGTTATGGGATAGTAAGACCATATAGTAGTCATAATATATAGAACTATCAAGTAGTTAGTTGTCGACAAAATAATTGTTTGTTTTTCTATATTTGTTGTTTCATCAATAACATTTTTTTATTCTAGTAGTTATACAATTAATTTTTTACTCTATCATAACCTTATCAACATTATTTGTATTCTCATTTGTAAGCTTAGCCTTATTTCCTAGTTAAAAAATTATAATATTTGTTTTTGAATTTCCACATAAATATTTATTTAGGTTAACTTTTCTCTTTGTTATTATTGTACATCATTTCTTCAAGTTTTTCCATTCCCAATAATGCTTTCATTCTCATGTCTTCCACATTTCTAGATTATTCATTGATCGACCTATCATATACAATATACTTCTCTAGAAAACCTAGAGTTCTATGGATAGATTTCATAATACCTTTTTATCAATATCTATAAACCCCATAGTGCAGGGAAGAAGATTCATACTAGTATAGATTTATGTTACCTTACAATGTCTAAAAGCTAAAAGAGATTACCTTCATGTTATTTTTTTGTATTGGTAAAATAGGATTTTTGAAAGGGCCTTAACCCTTTTACAAGCCTAGATTAGTTTATTTAGTCTTACCTTTTGTTTTTACTCTTACCAAAAAATTCAATACATACTAAAATATTCATATACCTTCTTACATCAAAATCCTACAACTATTATTCCTTTTATTTTAGTTGCATAAAAACTACCAAAATTTTAATACATTTACCACATTTGAGCTTCAGTTTATTTTAGCACATAAATATACAACATACTGTAGAACAACAATGAAATCCAATATCATTAAATTTATAAGCTCCATAATATGGAAACCTTAGTAGAAAAATCCATTGCTCTTTAAATAATAGATCCCTTATCACACTACAAATCTATATATCTTTAGAAACTAGAACTCTAAGTAGATAGATCCATAGACTTTTATAAAAAATAATCCTTCTCAATCAAAGCCTCACAATGCTTCCAAAATATCATATGATAGGTCCATAGATCTTTAGAATATTAATCCTTTAGTAGGCAAGTCCACAAATCTCCAAAATATGGAGCCCACAAATGAATCCATAGCTCTTTATAAAAAGAGCCCTCAATAGATAATTTCACAGATCTCTATGGAATGGGTTCATCTACATATGAAAATATTCAAAAAAAGAAAACCTTATAAAATAAATATCTTTGAATTAGTATAGCTACAAGCTAACAAATCCTAAAAATATCCAAAGGAAATAGCCTCGTAACATGAAATTCCATAAATATCCAAAAAATAATTTACTATAGGTATTGTAAACATTGGAACTTCCACCCATTGGTTTGAATTTATAAATTTTATCCCTCCTTTTACACTAAATGGAGTATATATGGATGTATCTCATCTAAAAATATCCATATTTTATGTTTCTCACTAAGAGATGCCTAGTTGACTAGCTAGTCGACCACTCCATTTCCTTATCTATAGATATGCACCACTTGAAATTCTTCTAGTGCATTTAGGTATCATAGTGTATTTGTTACAATATATGCTACCCTCTAAATCTCCATTGATCTTTCATTAAGTATATTAATAATATTTAATGTCTCCCTAAATTATTAATATCTTATCCTCCAATTTAACCACCGTATTTACCCCTACCACCACTACTATACCTTTATCTTGATGAAAAGTCATAATGCCTAAGTACTTACTCATAGCTATGATCACCATTCCATGTCTATCCTTTAACACTGCTCCTCTTCAAGATTTTCCTAGATTATTTTTAGAAGCCCCATAAAAATTTAGGTTTAGCCATCCTATTTTGGAGGCTTCCACTTAGCCAAGCTCCTCAAGCCTCCTCGAGTATTTTTATTTTCCCCTAAATAGACTTAGGTTTTTATTTACACTTAATTTGACCTCCTAAATTGTTAGTTTTTGACACAACATGTATTGGGAGATAGTAAACACAAGATGTTGAATAATAAGAAATAAAGTAAATTTGTGAGATTAATAAAATATGTTATAAATAGAAATGATGGAAATCAGTATAAAAGTAGCTCTGGAGGAAATGAACACTCCATGATACAAGCTACTTCTTAATGAATGAGCTCTGAGATTATAGCTCACACACTCTACACTATTATATCTATCGTACTCTACTATCCTACACTACTATATGTCACCTCTATATCTATGGTCCTTTATATATGAAGATAAGTTCCTTGGCCAACACTCTCCGTAGTTGTACAATGGAAACCTTACACATTTATAGCTTGCACATTGACACTTGTGCATTTATTACATTGTATGAAGTAACTGGATAACTTACCCCTAAAGTAATCTAATGTCCTAAGTATGTACCAAGGAAGGTACATTTACATGACCCAAATAATGTAATATAAGCTATTTTTAACACCCCCTATATTACAATATTTAGGTATTGAAGAATTTAGTATTCAATATGCATCTTCCTCCATATCATGGCTTTGAAATGGTTCTTCTTATTCAGCTACTTCATTATCCATGTCATTGTTAGAATTTCCCAAATAGATATGCAAAGCATTACAAGAGATTGAAGAAGCAAAATAGAACTGATTGATTTATTCCAAGGATCAACTTTGTATAAATAGCAAAGTTGATCATTGAGAGCCGTTGGATTACAACAACTCATCAGACCTGATGAAGACACCACTGAGAGTTCTCCTGACACATGGAGGAGTGGAGACTCAAGTGTGTCTATCCTAGTGGAACTTAAGAGAATATTCTCTTATTCTAACACCCCCCTTAAGTGATACTAGGGGAGATTCATACAAATGAGTCCCGACAACAAGGCCTGATGAGGTACTCATGTACAATGACTTATTTTTGAAGATATGGTAAAAACCCAATGGGAAAAACCATCAATCAAAAGGAAGTAAGAGGCTTGTCTTCATATGGCGAATATTGTCCTCTTTATACAAAAAATAAGGATGAGTCCCAACAACTTGGCCTGATTAGGTACTCATTTACATTTTATAGTTGATGAAAAAACCCTTATGGGGAAAAACCAACTATGAGAAGAAGAGAGGCTTGTCTTCATATGGCGAATATTGTCCTCTTTATACAAAAAGAAATATGAGTCCCGACAACTTGGCCTGATTAGGTACTCATATACAACATATAGTTGGTGAAAAAACCCCTATGGGGAAAAACCAACTATGAGAAGAAGAGAGGCTTGTCTTCATATGGCAAAGATTGTCCTCATAAAACCAATCAATGTAGCTATATTACTCCAAGCTTATCTCACAACTGAAGGTAACATGGAGAAGGAAATGACTTGGTGAAGATATCTACAATTTGATTCTCAGTTGGAATATATTCCAAGTATATATCCCCATTCTGAATATGTTGTCGTATGAAGTGCATGTGTATCTCAATGTGCTTGGTGCATTGATGCTCAACCGGATTGCATGCAATATGAATTGTGCTCTGATTGTCACACCAAAGAGTTATAGGATTTTCATGGGTGAAACCAAATTCTCTCAAAATTTGTCGAAGCCAAAGAGCTTCCTGACTAGCTAAAATTGTTGCCCTGTATTCTGCCTTTGTAGAAGATAAGGCTACTGCTTGTTGTTTCTTGCATAACCAGGCTATTGGTGAAGAACCAAGGCAAAATACATAGCCTGAGGTTGAACATCTATCTTCTATTGAACCTGCCCAATCTGAATCTGTGTAGCCAATGATATCCTTGGAATTTCCCTTATAGAAGAGCCCAAAGTGCATAGTGCCTTGCAAGTAATGGAGGATTCTTTTTGTTGCTTGCCAATGACTGAAATGAGGTTGATGAGAGAATCTAGATATGAGGCCAACAACATATGAGATATCTGGGTGAGTATGAGTAAGGTATAATAGACTTCCTACAAGCTGATGGTATAGAGTTGCATCACATAGAGGGGATGAGCAGGAAGTACTGAGATGAATGCCAGATTGAAAAGGGGTAGGAGAAGGTTTACAATATATCATTTTAAACTTTTGAAGAAGATCTAGAGTGTACTTTTGTTGACACAAGGAAATTCCTATTTCTGTTTGACTTATTTGAATCCCAAGGAAGTAATGAGCTAGACCTAGATCAACCATTTCAAACTTTTTAGAGAGGGAGTCTTTTATAGTCTGAATGTGAGTGAAGTTACTACTAGTGAGAAGAAGATCATCAACATATAGAACAAGAATGGTGATTTTGCCTTCATTTCTCCAAATGTAGACTGTGTTATCAGACTCACAATGAGAAAAACCTATGAAAAGAAGGAAGGAGTCCATATTTTCATACCAAGCTCTAGGGGCTTGTTTGAGGCCATAGAGAGACTTTTTTAGCCTACAAACAAGAGAGGAGTCTTGAGTGAAACCAACAGGTTGTTCCATGTATATTTCTTCTTTTAAGTCCCCATGTAAGAAAGCACTTTTTACATCCATTTGATAGACATGCCACTTTTGTGAAGCAACCAGAGCAAGAACCAGTCTAACAGAATCCATTTTAGCAACTAGAGCAAAGGTTTCTGCATAGTCAATACCTTCAATTTGAGAAAAACCTTTTGCTACTAGGTGAGCTTTGTGTTTGTCTATTTCTCCAGTAGGCCCATATTTTGTTTTGTAGATCCATTTACAATGAACTAACTTCCTTCCTTTGGGCAAGGGAACTAAATCCCAAGTTTTATTTTTGATTAAGGAAGAAAATTCATTTTCCATGGCATCATCCCATTCTTTGATACCTGTTGCTTCTTTGAAGGATTGAGGATCAGAGGAAATAGACTGACAGACAAGACCAGTGCCTATGGGGTTGGATGATCTGGTAGATGGAAGATTTTGGATGTAAGGAGTAGCTTCTTTAACAATGGTGCGGGCCCATTTTGGCATAGTGGAAGGAGTAGAAGGAGTTGAAAGACATTGAGTTGGAGTTACAGGTTCTTCATCTTGATTATCAATTTCTAAGTTAACCTCAAGAGTTGGCTCTTCATAATATTGAGGTTCTACTATAGGAGAAGGCTCAATGGAGGAAGAAGGGGATTGAGGATCTCTTTGAGGGAATGTTTCATCAAATTGGACATTCCTATGAAAAAATACCTCATGAGTTGAGGGATCAAGGAGCCTGTATGCTTTCATTTCTTCACAATAACCAACAAAGATGAGATTTTTGCTTTTTTTATCGAGAGCCTTCCTTTTCTTCTTTGGGATGTGAGCCCAAGAAGTACACCCAAAAATATTGAAGAAGGAAACATCTGGTTTTGAGCCAGACCATGCTTCTTCAGGAGTTAAATGGTCAAGAGCTTTATGAGGTGTGCGATTTTGAATATAATTGGCACAGTTAATAGCTTCAGCCCAAAAAACTTTTGGAAGATCTCTTGAATGGAGCATGCAATTAGCCATCTCTTTTAATGTCCTATTTTTCCTCTCTGCAATACCATTTTGTTGAGGATTATGGGAGACAGAATGTTGATGAATGATGCCATGACTTGATAGAAATATGGAGAACTCATTACTACAATATTCCCCCCATTATCAGTGCGAATTTTCTTGATTTTGCAAGAGGCCTGATTTTCAACTAAGGCTTTGAAGACTTTAAAGTGGGATAGAACATCACTTTTATATTTTAGGAAGTAAACCCAAGTTCTTCTAGAAAAGTCATCAATAAAGGTTAGAGCATATTTTGCTCCTTTGAAAGAAGGTTCAGGAAAAGTCATCAAGTCACTATGGATTAGTTCTAGAGGGGATGAGGCTTTTAGAGAGCTACTTGAGTGGAAAGGGTCTTGATGTTGCTTTCCAAGAGCACATCCAGGACAAACTCCATCAATAGAAGAGACTTGGGGTAAACCTGTTACCATATCATGGGTGCTCAGTTCCTTTAGGTAGTTGTAACTAAGATGTCCAAACCTTTCATGCCAAATTTTGCTTTCAAGATCTCCATGAGCCACAAAACAGGAGGCCCCTTCTAGATTTTTGAATCCTTTGAAGTGAAATAGGTGAGTGTTGTGATCAATATCTCCTTTAGCTATGAGAGAATAGGGATCTTGAAAGTCTCTTATCTCAACTCCTATTGGAGAGAAGAGAACTGTTTTCCCCTTTCCAGAAGTACAAATTTGATAGATGGAGAGGAGATTTGTGGCAATGTTTGGAACATAGAGAACATTATTTATAGAGCCACCATCAATGATTATGTCCCCCTTTCCTTTGATTGGGATAAAGGAAGAGTCACCCACTTCTATGCTACATGTAGAACTAGAGGAGATAGAAGAGAATGACTCATCTGAAGAAGACATGTGATGAGTAGCTCCAGAATCTAGAACCCAGTAATTAGAGGAAGAATTGGAGGTTTTCCCTTGAACATTTAGGGATTTCCCTATTTGCTTTTTATTGTCTATATTTTGATCCTTCATAGCTGCCTCTAGTTGTTGTAATATTTTCCAGCATTTGTTTGTAGAATGACCATTCTTTTTATAGTGAGTACAAGTTATAGGATTCCTTTCCTTCTTTTTGAATTTTTCTTTAGTAGAGGTGGAGGCTACTAAGGCTTTGGAGGAAGAGGAAGAGGAAGATATCTCATATCTTGCAAGTTTTGTTTCTTCCCTAGTTAGTCTATCACAAAATTCTTCTAAAGAGGGCATTTTAAAGGTTGCACCAAGAGCATCTTGAGTAGATAGAAAGGTGGTTGCAAAGATTTGAAATACACCATTTAGTTTAGAAAGAATTAGATAAATGCATTCTTCATCAGTATTTTTCTTCCCACTGCCTTTGTATTGAGTGAGGACTTCTTTGAATTTGGTGAGGAAGTCAACAATACTACTAAAATCTTCAGGAGACAAAGTTGTTAGTTTTGCTTCTAGTTGCATTGATCTAATTTGATCTACTTTCCCAAACAAGGTTTTTAGTTTCTCCCAACTTTCATGAGGAGTTTTACAATCTATAATGTGAAACCACAAACTTTCATGAACATTAGAGCTAATAATACCCATAGTTTCATGCATTTTCCCTTTGTGAACAAATTTTTCATATTCTTTATCAAACTCAGGTTGCTTTTCTTCTAATAGGTGAGTGAGCCCTTTCTGAGAGATAAGATTTAAAATTTTAGGTTTCCAAGTGTGAAAGTTATGAGGGGTGAGAGGTTCAATTGAATTCATCATTTTGACACAAAATAAAAGTTGAAGTTTTAACCAATATATCCCCCCTTAGAACTTCAATATTTGGATTAATGCAATTGTTTTAGGGAAAAATGAAGCTTTTCAATATATTAATCCTCAAAATACCCACCCTAACAAGAGGGAAACTATAAGTATTTGAGTTTATTTTTATATTGTTGCTTTTGAAATGCCAAAGCCTCTCTATATTCTTCTTAATACCCGCCCTTACTTGAGGGAAAATTTTAAGTATAGAGAAGAAAATTCAAGGTTGTTTGGCTTGAAATGCAGTGTTATCAACCAGATTTTAGTTGGAAAATCTCAATACTCACCCTTACGAGAGGGAAACTATAAGTAAGAGAGATATCCTTTGTGAAAATGGTTGATTGAGAAAAATATATGCCAGGCCTTTATACCAATTGCCTCTATAACCTGCCCTTACGTGAGGGAAACTATAAGTGTATAGAGGCAAGGATACATGGAACGTAGGCAAATATATTTTGAGGAAAAAACTTATTAGAATTTTTGGATATTTTAATTATAAAATAAAAATTGAAAAAAGTTTTATAAATGCTCAAAAAATATTAATGCTTTTGCTAAAAAATAAACAAACATGTGATAATGTAGAGATATTAGAACAAATTTCAAATTTAGAAAGTCAAATAAACAATTATTTGTTCACTATTGAATTTGTACTAAAAAAAATTGTTTATATTAATAAAAGAAATTTCAAATATAAGCAAGTATGATATCACAATTGAGAGTTTACTTTAAATAAAACAAGTTTCAATTATAGTGCTTATGAAAAGGAAAGAATTAATAAAATATTTTAATTCTCTTTTTTTATGATAAGCAAATAGATAATGAAAGTATGCAGAAAATAAAAATTAAAACTTTATTAAGTTGTTAATTAAAATTTTCATGAATGATTTATACTTTAAGTTCTTTTTATGCTGAGCAAAGCATATGGAAAGAGAAATATAGGAGGTTAAAATATGACGCACAGAGAAACCCCCCCCGAGATTCTGATAGGTGCAAAATGGCACCTTATCAACCCCCCAAATTTTATTAAAAAATTACAAGCTTCGATTTCCGAGGCAAAAGAAATAAAAAATATAAGAAATCGGAATGCCTTTGGATGGATACAGAAGAGCAGATTTAATAAAGAAAATACAACTTTGGAGAGGCAAAAGGGAGAGAATGGGATCACCCTGGTTGCGATGATAAGAAACTTCTGACGCCACAGAGGAGACGAAACCGTTCGTCTCAATGCTCTAAAGCTTTTCTCAAATTTTGGTGTTACTGCATACTTCCCGAGCTCAACTGAAGTAGTCACGCCTTTGGAGGATGTATTTTAGTAGCACTTTATCTGCACTGAAAGATCATATTTAAAAATAATAAAAAAAATTATATCATTACCAGTGAATGCGGCAGAGGGCAGGGAGGACACTGGAGAAGGCGAGAAGACGGCGTCGATTGTCCAACATTTCGAAGAGGAAGGCTCCAGAGGGGATGATGACCGGGAATATGACCAGGACCCGATGACCTCCACATGAAGTGACTTCCACATGGTGCTGATGCACTCAAACTTTTTTCCAAACTCGAAGTCGCTGCCGAAGGCAAAAAGTGCCCTTTCCAGAATGTCGAGCTTAACGATGGCACCACAACTTATACAGTGTGTTCAAAGGAACATCGAGCTTAACCACGACATTGAGTAGTTCTCAAACGAACATCGAGGCTAATGAAGTTGCCTCGAAAAAACCTGTAGAACAAAAACTTTTGCAAAAAACATACAACAAAATATCTAAAAAAAATTGCATCTAAGATAAACTATAAAATATTTTATTCTTAAAAAAACAAAGAAGAAGAATATTAAGAACTAGTTCGGAAGACTTCCTTCAAGAGAGAATGCTAGCATAATCTATCCTGCTCTGGTACCATGTTAGAATTTCCCAAATAGATATGCAAAGCATTACAAGATATTGAAGAAGCAAAATAGAACTGATTGATTTATTCCAAGGATCAAATTTGTATAAATAGAAAAGTTGATCATTGAGATTCGTTGGATTACAACAAATCATCAAACCTAATAAAGACACCACTGATAGTTATCCTGACACATGGAGGAGTGGAGACTCAAATTATTGGACATTTTGAGTCCCTAAGCTAAAAGTTTTCATTGATGTCAAAAGGACCTATGTAAGTAAGCACTATGATTTTGCTCCACAAAGAGCTTCATGAGAAGCAAAGTTTTGATCAAAGGTTCAAAAAGGGATGCATGGCATTTGGTTCCGAAAGGAGCTTCAAGGGAAGTTTAGCAAAATATTTTAATGAAAACCAAGGAAGGCAAGGAAAGGTTTTATTTAAAACTATGGATGGCATATTTGAAATGGGTTTTTCTTAAAACCCAAGTTGGCTTTTTGTTTCATCGAAAAAGGTGCCCCAGTGATGGAGAAATTTAATTTTAAAGGTTTAGTTTAAATTTTAATTTATTTAAAATTAAAATTAAAATTTTAAAATTTAAATTTAAATTTTAAAATTAAATAAAAGAGTTTTCCCACCATGTCTTCCGACGTCATATATTTTATCATGCAAAGGTTCGAATATTTAAAGGGGTTGATTTTATCAACCAAGGAAGACAATTAATATTTATGCATTTGATTATCCCTTCCTTCGCAATCGTCAATTCCCCTCTTTCGATTTTGTTTGCGCATTGCACGTGGAACAAGGGAGCAAGTTTCAAGGCATAGGTGGAGAGGATGGAAATATAAGTCTCAAAGGCTTAAATCCTCCACATGGGAGGCCTAGCCCACATGGTGGGGGGAGAGTGTGCTAAGGCACACGACAAGGAGGAATGCGGGATCAAAACCACCCAAAGCCATTTTGCAAGGTATGACATAATTCGATCACCAAAATTTTTAGGTGCATGAAATATTTCGAATTTGCTAAGGTTTTGTTAAGCATTAATTTTCACGGAGAGTATAGTGGATTTAATTTTTTCATATGGCTAAGGTTTGATATTTTATTAATGTGGGATATTGCCTAATAAGGATTTGTGATTTTTTTTAAGTGTAGAAGTGTTGAAAGGAAGGCTATAAAATATTTGAGTTATTTTATGGTATAAGTGGTTTTTGGAGTGAGAATATTATGCAATGTTTTGATTTATTTTATTTTATCATATAAGTGGTTTTATGAGTGATAAGGAAGTTGTGCATTAATTCTTAAGAAGTCTTTCTAATTAAAATCCTTGGTGAATATTATTGTGAAGTGGAGTAATGTTGATTATTTTGTGATATTCTAACCCTTGTGAGGATTGGCAAAAGAATATTGTGATTGTGGCAGATTTCCAAAGAGGCTTATTCATCTTCATAAAAGGTATGGGTACATTCTCCTATTGATTTATTATGGTGGTTGATTATAAAATATTTTTGGAGTGGAAAGGATAGATTGTGGTTTCCTTTTCCAAAGTGATTGGTTTAATGCTTCAAGGTTTTCTGAATTGAGAGTTGTTATTAAACCTTATTTTATAAGCATTGTTGTTGAAGCCAATTGGTTATGCAAAGAACTTGAACTTGAGTTAGAGAAGAACATGAGTATCATTGTTATGTGATATTTGTTGTTGAAACATTGTTGGAAACATTTTGAGTTGGTTGATACATGCTTGGACAAGGGTTTGTGAGAAAGGGTTGTTCCTTGAGGAGTTTGGTTGAGTCGATTTGATTGAGTCTAGTCAAGTGGATGCATGTGGGTATTCAAGTTCCATGAAATAAACTATTATATATTCTATATTTGAATTGAGATTGAGATTTGAGAAAATAACATATTGAGTCTCTAAAAATTCTCTTTATGCTTCTATGAGGTTGATTTGAGTTGAGATTGGGATTTGAGTATAGAACATATTGAGTATATAACAATTATTTTTATGCTTCTATGAGATTTATTTGAGTTGAGACTGGGATTTGAATATAGAATATATTGAGTCTCTAACAATTCTCTGTATTCTTCTATGAGATTGATTTGAGTTGATATTGGTATTTGAGTATAGAACATATTGAGTCTCTAACAATTCTCTTTATGCTTTTATGAGATTGAATTGAGATATTGATTGAGCATTAAATATAGAATATATTGAGTCTCTAACAATTCTCTTTATGATTATGTGATATTGGACAAGTTCTGTGTGAGCTTGTTAAGAAAATTTGAGATAAGTCTTTGAGAAGGCTTATGGATTGATTTTGAGTAAGATTTTGTGGAAGCTTTCTATGCAGATTTGAGCAAGTCCTAGAGAGGAATTATTGAGCATATTTGGACAAGTTCTGAGTGATCTTGTTGAGAGGATTTGGACAAGTTTCGAGTGACCTTGTTGAGCAAATTTGGATAAGTTATGAGTGATCTTGTTGAGCAAATCTGGACATGTTCTGAGTGACCTTGTTGAGAATATTTGAGTAGGTTCTGTGTGGACCTATTGAGCATATTTGAGCAGGTTCTATGTGGACCTGTTGAGAATATTTGAGTAGGTTCTGTGTGGACATATTAAGCAAATTTGAGTAGGTTCCATGTGGACCTGTTGAGAAAATTTGAGCAGGTTCTATGTGGATCTGTTGAGCAAATTTGAGTAGGTTCTGTGTGGACCTATTGATAAGAATTTTACTAGATTGAATGTACTATGTTTAGTGCAAGAGATTGAGTAGATCTATGCTAGATCAAATGAACTATTTTAGTATAGTATTGAGATAGAGCTTTGGAGGTGATAGATTACAGAGGACAAAGTCTCAATGGATAGAGATCCAGCAACTAGGACAATTGAATACAGATCTTAGTGAGGAGTATTCAAGTGGAGAGAGATCCACCAGTCAGTGCAGCAAAGAGACAAAGTCTTCTAGAAGATCACTAGCCAGAGCATAAGGGGAAAAAGTTCTCTTGTGGAAAAGATCCATGAACTTGAGATTATGGGATTAACATCTCCTTTGGATAGAGATCCATAAACATTGTAATTGGTAAGGATTACCAAAAGATATTGATTGACAAAATTTTAGTAAAATATTTTCTCTGTGGAGTAGCCCACATTGGGTGAACCACGCAAATTGTGGTGTCTCTATTGTGTATGGTTTTTGGTGCATTGCTTTGATTACTACTATTGATACTACTATCTATACACTACATAATATTAAATTGAAATAAAAATTAGAAAGTGGTCTTATATTTTTCACCCCCTCTTAGTATAAGCTTTTGTCTTTAGTTGGTATCAGAGCGGGTTCTTTAAAAAGAATTTGACAGCTTGAAGGAAAAGTGGTATAAGAACACAATGGATCAAAAGGATTAAAGATATGGACCCTTAAATAATGCAGTACCAGTATTTGATGGAAGTGACTTCTTATATTGGTGTATGCTGATGAGATTTTACCTGATGGCACTTGGAAATGAAGTTTGGGATGCAGTGAAACTTGGATATGATTCAATAGTTAATCCTTTTACAGATAAGGAAGGTAGGATTCTAATGCATGTAAACTCAAGAGCCATGAATGCAATTATAAAAGGATTACGTAAATCAAAATCTATGAAGTTTATGGATTGTAAAACAACAAAATAAATGTGGGAACTTCTACATGAAATATATGAAGGAGATAAAGGAGTCAGAATGGCTAAGATCAAAAATATCAAAGGAGAATTTGAGAACTTAAGAATGAAGAATTATGAAAATATTTATGACTATCTCAGTAAGATTGATGAACTTGTACATGAGATGAAATGTCTGGGAATGAAGGTTGATGAATCTGATGCTTGTGATAAGATCTTGAGAACTCTTCCAAAAACATACAATGAAAAGGTTTCTGCTATAGAAACATCAATTGATAGTTATTCTTTGACAAGGAATTATTTTATTGGTATGCTTACTAATTTTGATATAAGAACAAAAGATTCTATTCCTCTAAAATAAGCTGCTTTCAAAGTAGAAAAAAAGAAAAAGGGAAAGAAGATAGAATCTATCAGCGAATCATCCAATGATGAAGAAACAAATTATGGTAGAAAATATAGATATTCTAGAAGACCCATATATCTAAGATATATCAAATGTTTCAATTGTGGAAAGTATGGACACTATGCAACAAAATGCAAAGAGCCAAAAGGAAACAATGGTGAAGAAAAATAAGACCACAAATATAGGGAATCATAAAGTAACAAGTACCAGAAGAAAAGCAAGGATGGACAAAGAAGACAAGGAAATAAGTTCTTCCAGAGACAAAAGAGAAGCTACTATGCGTAAAATGCAAGTAAGTACTCAATTGATAGTGATGCTAGTTTTTCAAACAATGATAGATATGAAGTCTTATTTATGGTTGAAGAAAAATATCCAATTAAGAAAAAGACTCCAATTATTCTCAAGTGTTTTATATGTGGTAGATTTGGACATCTTGAAGATGATTGCACAAGGGATGGTTATAGTTTTAGTGATGATGATTTTGAAGATGCACTTGATAGACCAGATGAAAATCTTCTTATGGCAATAGAAGAATAAGTGAGTGATTCTATAGAAGACAAGCCAAAAGGAAGTAATGATATGGACAAAGGCAAACAAATAGAGGATTATTCAGTAGATAATGGCTATGATATCAAAGGAGAACTTATATATGCCCTTGAAATAGTAAAGAAGGTTATAAAGCAACACTCTAAGCTTGAAAATCAGTTTCAAGAATGTGATGAAGAAAGATTATTGCTCATAGAGGATTTAGAAAAGTCAATGGCTAAGGCAAGAAAGTTCAAGGATAAGTTAGAATCAAATATACTGGAATGTGAGAAGTTAGCACAAGAAGTGGCTACTCTAAAAGAAGATTTAAAGGACTCCAATATAAATATGAAGAGTTTCACAAATAACTCTAAGAACTTGGATAAGTTCATCAGTGGACAGCAACGAAAATCATGTTCAATAGGTCTTGGCTTTAGAAATGCTCAAAATAAACAAGAAAAAGAATCTACTTCAAGTATTGATGAAGAAGAAACTTTAGAAGAAGATACTTCAGAAGCTGATAGTATAAATGGGAATGAGACATCATATGATGAGTTGGACAACAAAGAGTTCAACCAAGATAGGAATAATGCACAAAGAAGATACAAATGGAAAAACAATCATAATAGGAGACCAATGATATCAAGACAAGGAGGCTTTAATGGAATATGCTTTTCATATCATAGGTTTGGGCACATGGCTTCACAGTACAAGACTCATGAAAGACAAGTATATGGAAAATAATAGATTTTCCAAGGATATTTCTACTCAGGCAATGGCTTTGGTCACAAAGTAATGAATTGCAGGGTTCACAATAAAAGAGGACATGGCTTCACAAGGAGAAGTCCTAATATAGTTGCACATCCAAGGAATAATAACATTAAGTGTTATAAGTGCAATAATGATGATCACATAACAAGATGGTGTAGAGCAAATATTCCAAAAATAGGCATGAACAAGGACACAAATATGAGCAGGAACATAAATATGAATAGGAACATGAAGATGAACAGGAATAGAGACTCAGAAAAGAATAAAGACTCAAAAAATAAAGAGAACAGGAACAAGAACAAGAACATGGATGAGAAAAAGAACAGGAATAGGAATAGAAGTGATGATAGGAACAAGGATGATGACTTGGAAAGGAATAGTGAAAGGAATCAGAAGACTCACAGAAGAAGAGAGAAATATAAAGGCACAAATCTATGCTTTCGGGGAGTAGAAATAATCCCACCCCAGAATTAACCACCTCATGTGGAGGTGGTAGAAGGGCTAAGCTAAGAGGCTCATTCTTAGACCTAAGCCCCAAAGCTGACCCTTTGTCATTGATTTCAAAGGGGGAGAGATTTGTGTATTGGGGAGATATTTTATATCAGGAGATATTTAATATTTGAGAGAGCATTGAGCCAGGGGAAGCATAAAAGAAGATCAGGTTTCAGCAAAATGAATATGGGTTTCCATAAAATGATAAAGGGGGAGATTATTGGACATTTTGAGTCCCTAAGCTAAAAGTTGTCATTGATGTCAAAATTACCTATGTAAGTAAGCACTATGAGTTTTCTCCACAAAGAGCTTCATGAGAAGCAAATTTTTGATCAAAGGTTCAAAAAGGGATGCATGGCATTTGGTTCCAAAAGGAGCTTCAAGGGAAGCTTAGCAAAATATTTTTATGAAAAATAAAGGAAGGTGAGGAAAGGTTTTATTTAAAACCATGGATGGCATATTTGAAATGGGTTTTTCTTAAAACCCAAGTTGGCTTTTTGTTTCATCGAAAAAGGTGCCCCGATGATGGAGAAATTTAATTTTAAAGGTTTAGTTTAAATTTTAAAATTAAATAAAAGAGTTTTCCCGCCATGTCCACTGACACATATAATTTATCATGCAAAGGTTTGAATATTTAAAGGGGTTGATTTATCAACCAAGGAAGACAATTAATATTTCCGCATTTGATTATCCCTTCCTTTGCAATCATTTATTCCCCCCTTCCAATTCCGTTTGCGCATTACACATGGAACAAGGGAGAAAGTTTCAAGGCATAGGTGGAGAGGATGGAAATATAATTCTCAAAGGCTTAAAGCCTCCACGTGGGAGGCGTAGCCCACACGGTGGGCGGATAGTACGCTAAGGCACACGACGAAGAGGAACACGGGGTTGAAACCACCCAAAGACATTTTGCAAGGTATGCCATAATTTGATCACCAAAATTTTTGGGTGCATGAAATATTTTAAATTTGCTAAGGTTGTGTTAAGCATCAATTTTCATGGAGAGTATAGTGGATTTAATTTTTTCATATGGCTAACGTTTGATATTTGATTAATGTGGGATAATGCCTAAGAAGGATTTGTGATTTTTTTTAAGTGCAAAAGTGTTGAAAGGAAGGATATAAAATATTTGAGTTATTTTATGGTATAAGTGGTTTTTGGAGTGACAAAGTTATGCAATGTTTTGATTTATTTTATTTTATGGTATAAGTGGTTTTAGGAGTGATAAGGAATTTGTGCATTAATTCTTAAGAAGACTTTCTAATTAAAAGCCTTGGTGAATATTATTGTGAAGTGGAGTAATGTTGATTATTTTGTGATCTTCTAACCCTTGTGAGGATTGGAAAAATAATATTGTGATTGTGGCAGATTTCCAAAGAGGCTTATTCATATTCATAAAAGGTATGGGTACATTCTCCTATTGATTGATTATGGTGGTTGATTATAAAATATCTTTGGAGTGAAAAGGATTGATTGTGGTTTCCTTTTCCAAAGTGATTGGTTTAATGCTTCAAGGTTTTTTGAATTGAAAGTTGTTATTAAACCTTATTTTATAAGCATTGTAGTTGAATCCAATTGGTTATGCAAATAACTTGAACTTTAGTTAGAGAAGAACATGAGTATCATTGTTATGTGATATTTGTTGTTGAAACATTGTTGGAAACATTTTGAGTTGGTTGATACATGCTTGGACAAGGGTTTGTGAGAAAGGGTTGTTCCTTGAGGTGTTTGGTTGAGTAGAGTTGATTGAGCCTAGTCAAGTGGATGCATGTGGTTGTTCAAGTTCCATGAAAATAACTATTCTATATTTTAGATTTGAGTTGAGATTGAAATTTGAGAATAGAACATATTGAGTCTCTAAAAATTCTCTTTATGCTTCTATGATATTGATTTGAGTTGAGATTGGGATTTGAGTATAGAACATATTGAGTATCTAACAATTCTCTTTATGCTTCTATGAGATTGATTTGAGTTCATATTGGGATTTGAGGATAGAACATATTGAGTCTCTAACAATTCTCTTTATGCTTCTATGAGATTTATTTGAGTTGAGATTGGGATTTGAGTATAGAACATATTAAGTCTTTAACAATTCTCTTTATGCTTCTATGATATTGAATTGAGATATTTATTGAGCATTAAGTATAGAACATATTGAGTCTCTAAAAATTCTACTTATGATTCTATGAGATTGGACAAGTTCCATGTGAGCTTGTTAAGCAGATTTGAGACAAGTCTTTGAGAAGGCTTGTGGACTGATTTTGAGTAAGCTTTTGTGGAATCTTGCTATGCAGATTTGAGCAAGTCCTAGAGAGGACTTATTGAGAAAATTTGGACAAGTTCTGAGTGAGCTTGTTGAGCAGATTTGGACAAGTTCTGAGTGAGTTTTTTGAGGATATTTGGACAAGTTTTGAGTGAGCTTGTTGAGCAGATTTGGACAAGTTCTGAGTGAGCTTGTTGAGCAAATTTGAGCAGGTTTTGTGTGGAATTATTGAGTAGATTTGAGCAGGTTTTGTGTGGACCTATTGAGAATATTTAAGCAGGATCTATGTGGACCTGTTGAGTATATTTGAGCAGGTTTTGTGTGGACCTATTGAGTATATTTGAGTAGGTTCTATGTGGACCTATTGAGTAAAGTTGTACTAGACTGAATGTACTATGTTTAGTGTAAGATATTGAGCAGAGCTGTGCTAGACCAATTGAACTATGTTTAGTATAGTATTGAGATAGATCTTTGGAGGTGAGAGAGTACAGAGGACAAAGTCTTAGTGGATAGAGATCCAACAACCAAGATAATTGAAGACAAATCTGAGTGATGAGTCTTCAAGTGGAGAGAGATCCACCAGTTAGTGCAGTAGAGAGACAAAATATTCTAGAAGATAACTAGCCAGAGCAGAAGGGAAAAGAGTTCTCCTATGGAAGCGATCCATGAACTTGAGATTAGGGTATCAACATCTCCTTTGGAAAAATGTCCATAAGCATTGTAATTGGAAAGGATTCCCAAAAGATATTGATTGAGAAAATTTTAGTAAAATATTTTCTCTATGAAGTATCCCACATTGGGTGAACCACGTAAATTGTTGTGTCTCTATTGTGTATGGTTTTTTATGCATTGCTTTGATTACTAATATTGATACTGTTATCTATACACTATATAATATTGAATTGAAAGAAAAAGTAAAAAGTAGTCTTATACTATTCACCCCCTCTTAGTATAAGCTTGTGTTCTTCACAAGTGTGTCTATCCTAGTGGAACTTAAGAGAACATTCTCTTATTCTAAAAGTCATGGATTCTAATATTTTCTAGTTTGTTGTTTCTTGATGTCATGTGCTTTTTATGAACAATTATTCTCATTATTTTGCATGTCATGAGTGGATTTGAATAGGTTCTTCTTCTTTATTTTGTACCTATGTAAGACCTATTTCTTTGCTCTTCATAAGTATCAACCTTGAGCTCAAAGTTAGTAGATCCATCAAAAATAAGTTCTTGAAGATAACAATTTAATTTTTGTAACAATATTATTTCATGACCCTTATAGTACCTATATTTAAAATAGAAAAAAAATATGAGTGTTTTTTCCCATCACAATATTTGCAAGGATGGAAAGTCCAATTATTTATCTTTTCATAACCATATTGATTGCAATAGATGCATAATAGAGAAGATCTGATGGATTTGAAGTTTAATTTGAGGCTATCATGTTTGTCTATCTATTTAATAAGATCTTCTAACCATATATGCAAAATTGAAGCTATTCCATATTTTACTTTTTGTATAAAATCTTGTTGATTCCTTTTTTCCTGCTTTGGGTCTTCATTGGTATTAGATTCATTGGATGATTCTCCCTTTATATGGATATCAATTTTAGAACTTATTTTGCAATGTATTGGTTCTTACTTTTCTTTGTCATCTCCATCATTGTAATGCATCAGGTTTTTAATCCAAATTGGGATCTTCCTTTTTCCACTTCTAAGAGTATTTCTTAGCATGCTAGTAGTCATTTGTATTACCTGAATTCTTTGGGATGGAATAGTCTTACCTTATGACTTCTAATACGATACTTGATAGAAGTATATAAGCTTGATTTGGTAAAACCTTTATTAATCCTTGGATTTGTAGGCTTCCTTATGTATCCCTAGTATGATAATATATACTCTTAAGGATTTTTAGGTTTTGTAGAAAGCTTATATATTGCAAATTGATAATTCTGATAAATGTTGATATTACCAAATTTTGTAGAATACCTTGTGACTCCCTAGTATGTTTTGGATAAGATATAGAGTGCTTTTGTAAATTATAGTTCAATTTTAGTTGATTTTGTATAGTTTTGTAAATACTAAAATCAACCTTTATTATCCTTATTACTCCTATTGAACTAAGTACTTTTACAAAATTTAAGGAGGTTTTAATGTTGGATATTTTGTCTCGATTTGAGAAGATTTGAGAGAATAATATTAAAAAAATTTAACCTTTAAAATGCTTTGATAAAAATATCTTTAGGATTTAATCCAAGTGTATCTAATTTTAAAATTAATTAGTTTGATGTAGTAACCATTATGACTACCTAATTTTGGGAAAATGAGATCACAATAATATTTGAAAGTATTAAGGTTAATTTCCAGTAGAAAACCTTATTACTCCTAAATTTAATATTGCAAATATTATACTAGCTTGATAAATAATTCCCTTTGAGGTATGGATTTCAATATAATTATATTCCTCTAAATTCAACCTTATAACTCCCTAGATATGAAATCATATAAATATAGGAATGAACCTTACCTCATACCAAGAAATAAACGATGCTTATTTCAGACGTGTAATGGTTGCACATGTTGACTGTAGTTGCCTTGACTATGTTCATACTAGAGCATTGAATGCTATATTCCTTGCTTCTACACTATTATGGCTCCCATATATTGGACGTAAATGTGTTGCAATACCTCATTCAAATATTGCATTCAAAATATTGGTCTAAGGAGCCTTTAAGAGGCATTCAACCTAGTGACAAGTATCACTTCAATGCTTTCTTAGAAATCCATTGCAAGTGTGATGCCTAAAACATCTTCTTCCTTCTTGCATTATTTAAATTATAATTCTAATGGAGAAATGTAACTCCTCTTCCACGTGGTCTATGGGCACAAAAATCTTGCTATAATGCTTCCTCACATGTATGAAATTTCAATATTCCTTGAGAGCATTTAGGGTTTCCTTTGGAGAGTGATAAATATCACTTGCATGCCCTTATGCTTATAATGATTTATTGCAAGCTTGTCTACATAATTTTGCACATTCTTCTTGGTTGTATTTCGACACCGCTGAGATAGTTCCAACCAAGCAAGGCTAGTGGTGGTGCTTTGGTGGAGATATGGAGGAGCTTTGGTGGAGCTTGAACGGTAGCGCTATGGTGGAGACTCCTTGATGCTCCAATGGTAATATTGAATGCTCCTTTATTTTGACATATGTTTCTAGTTCTTATTGCATTGATTTCCTTTGCTTCTATGTTGTTTTATATATTGTATTTAGTGAGTAATGTACCTCTTTTCTTGTGCTTTGTAGGTAACTTGTTATGGTTATCCAACCCATGCACAATGTAAGTCATTTTGAGAGGCTTCTTGATGATCGTATTCAGTTGTGATCTTATGGAGAAATTTATTCCCTTTTGGCACCTTCAAATATACCCTCTTTCTTGCATAGAATATATTAGATAAATGCAGTATATTGTACCAATATTTATGAATAGAATGCCCTTGTCGCATCCTTTATTGCACTTCTTTTACAGGTATGAAATTTTTGTTTTATGGAAAAAAATTGAAAGCAGTAAAAAAGGGGTTTTGATGTTGTCTCTTTGTTTAGAAACCTTCCCCTTTTTGCTTGGATACTTTTATGATAAATCCAAGATTAGATAGAAGCTCTTTATTTGATGCAATTTTTCTCACCTTTGTTTTTCTTGCATCAAACCCTGTAATGCTTTGGATTTGGGACTCACCAAGTCTCAATATTTGGAGCTTCTATTTCAGATCTTGATTAGTTATTTTATTGTCCATGTTTTTAAGGATTCTAACATTTTTTGTGGTTTTTCTTGGCCACTATGATTTGCAGATTTTCTGCACCAATAGTGTCTTTAGACACTTTGACAAATTCTGATTTTGTGCCTTTCTGGAGAACACAAACATAAAGCTTTTTTAGAGTAATATAGTAGTGCCTTATCACTCCAAATAAATCTCAAAAAACTTATGAGTATACTTAATCAATTTACTGCAACTTAATCAAGAACAATTTGAAATGAATCTTCAAGAATTATTTTGCAAATTTCTTATAAGCAAGATATTCGGATATAGTCTTCTTTTGATTTCCAAATTAGATGATAAGTAGTTGATAGATAGTTGAAATTATGAAATCTAATCAAATACTAATATGTAAATGAACCTTAGAAAGAACCTCTCTTTTTGCACATTTGAAGACTGTAATACAAACCTCATTTTTACAACTTTAATCTGGATTTAAAGTGCTTTAATAAATCTGAAAAGTAATCCAATTAATGAATCTACTCGCACCAATATTTGCTTACCTTTTTCTAAAATATTTTGAAGCTTCTTTACCACTTTTTTAGAGGATGTAGATCTTGGTGTCTTAGATCACCAAGTTGTTGCCTTGAGTAATATCTTGTAGCCCTTCATAGACTATTTTGAATAGCTCCTTCTTTAGCAATTTATGGTCTCAAGATTTCATTTATGAGCCTAAAATTTGGTGACTTTGTTCTCCTCTTGTGGTATCCTTCTACTATAGATTTGGATAAGTCTATATCTCTGAAGTGGTATCCTCTTGTTGTGGGAGGTAATCTTTAAATATCTTGGATTTGATGAGCTTCTTCTATCTTCAAGTCTTCTTGTCAAATTTTGACTTCAAGCAAGATATTCTTCTCAAGATTCTAAATGTCTTGAGGTCTTCACTAGATTCTTCTTTTGCTCAAATTTGGTACTCCTTGCCAAATTCTCTTCCTTTTGGGATTATTATAGAATGGCAATAATTGTCCCAAGTCCTTCACTATCAGGAGCTTCTCCTTAGTAGTGTATTTCTCCAATGAGTTCTCCTTTGATTATTTCTTCACCAAGGCTCTCCTAGACTTTTACTAGATGCTCGTCGAGACCTCACCAAGGTCTTTGATCTTGTAGATTCTTCTGGTCTTCCTTGAGACCTTATCTTCAACCTTCTACTTCTAGAAGTGTTAGTGGTGATACCTTCTCCTAGATCTCTGATTATGCTACTTCTGGATTTGAGTAAGACTCTCCTAGTCCTTCTTCTTTATATTCCTTATATAGAAGTTCTTCAATGATATCTCCTGATATCTTTTGCTTTAGGTGTTGGATTCATTCTAAATAGGATACTCTTTCTAACTTTATTGTAGGAAGATTTCCTGAATTAATATATCTCATTTTCCTACAACAAAAATATTAGTACTTAAATATGCTTTTGAATTAGGTACTCTCTTATGGAGTCTTCTTCATGATAAAGGCTTTTGTGGCCTATTTTAGTACCAAGGCTTATGTGTCATTTTATTTAATAACAAGGCTTCTATGGCCTTTTCTTCAATATCAAGGTTTCTATGGCTTTTTCTTCAATATCAAGGCTTCTATGGCCTTTTCTTCAATATCAAGGCTTCCATGGTCTATTTTTTTGGATCAAGGCTTCTATGGACTTTTCTAGGCTTATATGGCCTTTTATTTTGGATAAAGGCTTATATGGACTTTTATTTTGGATAAACACTTCTATGGAATTTTATAGGCTTCTATGGCCTTTTTATTTTTGTGAAGTTCTTCAATCTAGTAATGGAGATCTCCCATATCCTGACTTCACCATGATTCTTTTCCAAAAATTTCTTCTAAAGTATTATCCTCTCTACAACAACTAATATCTGCACTATGAAGGCACTTTGATCTTTAGGTAATGAAGTCAAGGTCTCCTAGATTTTTATTATAGGAGGTGTCCCAATCATCTGAGAATAAATTTCTACAATAAAATAGACTTCAGGTAAATTTTTACAAATCTCTTAGATGAGCTTCACTAGTTGATTCATCAAACTAGTTGATCAAATGTTATGTCCTAGTCTTCACAAGTTTTCCTATAACTCTATAAAAATACTCTAGCCATATGCAATCTCAATATTTTTGAAACTGGGTTTTCTTTTAATCCTCACTTGTGGCTCTTCCTAATTCTATCACATAGACTCTTTTGAGAAATTTTGACAATGACTGGTCCAATGATGCATTAGGTTGACAAAAACATAAGGTCAATAATAATGGTGATTTTCCTATTAATATATTGTAGCTTGATCTACCATAGATTTGATACCACGGTTAGCTTTTGATACAACATGTAATGGGAGATAGCAAACACAATATGCAAAATATTAAAAAAATAAAGTAAATCTAGAAGATGAATGAAATATGCTATAAATAGAAATGAGGTAAATGAGTACAAAAGTACCTATGGAGGAAATGAACACTCTATGATACAATCTACTGCTCAATGAATGAGATATAATATTATAGCTCACATACTGTACATTGTTGTGTCTATCCTACTCTACTATCCTACACTACTATATGTCACCTCTATTTCTATGGCCATTTATATAGGAAGATAAGTTCCTTGACCAACACTCTACCTAGTTGTACAAGGGACACCTTGCACATTTACATCTTGTACATTGATACTTGTGCATTTAATACATTGCATAGATAACTTCCCCCTAAAGTAATTTGATATCTTAAGTCTGTACTAAGGAAGGTACATTTACATGATCTAAAAAATTTAATATAAGCTATTTCTAACACTAATAACTCTATTCTCTCATGTACTTTAACTGCTTTAAGATTCTCTACTATAGTCACTATGGTGTTTTCTCTATTCTTGGCTATTAATCTCTTCTTTGATTTAGAAATCCTTCTATTTATTTCCAACCAAACTCTCCATGCATATTAAAAATGAATAAAATTCTAAATTTGATTCAATATTTGAATTTTTAAATGGTTTCTCCAACTATTCTATCCATTCTACCATATTATTAGGCATCACCCACACCACTCCCATCTTCTCTATTATATCATACACTATTTTGAGGGAGTAATTATATTCTAAAAATATGTGATTCACTAATTCCTCATGATCTTCACAAAGGTAACATCTATTAGGGAATTGAAAACCCCTCTTATGAACGTTGTCTATTGTTAAAATCATTTTGTGGGCTACTAACCAAAGGAAATTTGAAAAATTTAGAATGGTTTTTCTTCCCCATAATTGATCCCATTAAAAGCGTCCCTCAAGAATTGCATGTAAAAGATCATAGGCTGATTTAATATTGAACAAATCTTTTTGTATAACTCCCCATACTATTCTATCCTCAACCAAATTTGGGCATACATGATATGCTCTTAATTTAACTATCAGATTTTAGAGCTCATCCTCATACCAATTATGAATTTAGCTCCTTCCATCTTACCTTTCCTTATATTATCAAATAATCACTCATCATATTCCCATTATTTTGTTTAAAATCTAATCTACTTAAGTGAAAGCATGGGTTTTTGAAAGGGTAAAGCATGGGTTTTTGAAAGGGTCTCAATACCATTTCTTTGATGAAAACCCAAACATATATCACTATGGTGTCCCAATAGGACTACTCAATTTATTTTTTTATTATGCTTTCGTAAAAACTACTAAGTGCAAGGCTCATCCTCTATATTACTTATTTCATTTTTATTACAAGAAGATTTCCTATTATTTGAAGCAAATTTTGTATATTAAATAAGATTAGACTTAACCTCTTCAACCTTATTCACTTGAAAATGGCACGAGCGGAGGAGAAGGGAATGCCACCGACATTGGTGGGGAAGAAGAGGAGGGAGAAGCCATTGCAGGAAGAGGAGGAGAGGAAGGCATCGACGGATGGGGAGGAGATGATGTCTTTGAGATTGGCGGTGGAAAAAAGAGATGTTGGGTGTGAGGAAACATTGAAGGAGGAGGAGGAGGAGGGTAATTGAAGGGAGGAAATGGAGGATATCTGTTGTGAGGAAACTTTGAAGGATCAGGATGAACAGGAGGGTAATTGAAGGCAGGAAATGGAGGATATTTGTTGTTGTAATGCTGGTAGGTGTTTCCAATAGGGAATGGAGTTGACCATGGAGGCCTGGAAAACGTGGGAGTAGACACTGGAGGTGGAGTATGAGTAGGGTTTGACGGTGGAAATTTATGGAAATTGTGTGGAAGAGTTTTAGCATATGGGAAGGGAGGAAACGTATGGTGGGGATATGGATATGGATATGGGGGAGGAGGAGGAGAGCTGTGACGGCGGTAACAGAAGGGATGTGGAAAACTGTACCAGCAATTGCACTCGCCTACCATGAACGCCACAATTGCCACCAGCACATAAAATATTTTTATTATGCAGAATGTGTTTGAATGGCATTTAGCTTTCATCACCCACCGCACTGCTGCTCAAATTGGAAAAAAGATGCTGAAGCTATGATGATATTGCAGAAGTCCACGCATCCAGGCCCAATTTGTTTATTATAATCTGGTCAAGGCTCGAGAAACTTACTAGAAATACTTTTATGAGCCCTCGTTCGTCTTCGTTGAATCTCACGGTCGATGGAGCATTCATGAGTTGAATCTCACGGTCGTATCACGGATTTGACTACAGAGGTATAACATAGACTATTTTTTTTGCATCTAGCTATTTAGTTAAAACATAGTCTTTGTCACATGGTGTTTTTCAAATATTCTTGCGTCACAGTGATGGATACATTACATACGCTGTTTTGCAACAAGTGCTTGTTAGTAGAAGGCCTTCACGTCTTTCGATCTTGTTAAATGTCTTTTTGCTACGTTATCTGAGATACAATCGGACGGCTCAACTATTGAAAATGGGAAAGTGCAAGAATCAATAGTGTCAATCTCTTGAGCGTATCATCTAAACATTAATGCAATAAAGCTCTTTCAATTTTCTAAATTAGAATTTTTTTTTTAAATTTTACTTTTGTTTTTAATATTTTTTTTAAATTTAATTTTTTTATTGAAATATTTTTTATATTTATTTATTTTTTAACAAATTAGAATTTGAGTTTTTTAAAACATTTCAAAATGATTTCTTGTATGTAAGCTTAAGAAGAATTTAATGAATTAAAGATGTTATTTTTAATAAATAATAAAATTCAGAAGTTGAAGGATAAAATCTTTGTTTAAGATTAATTATTTTTAATTTTAAAGTTATGAATGAAATATATTATTTAACTATTAAAATAAAATTTTATCAAATTTAAAATAATGATAATTTAAAATCTAAAATATATTTGTGTTGTATATGTCTACTAGCATTTATAATACAAAGATAAATTGTTTAAATTAGAAAAAAAAAATGCTTTTTACCAATAACAATATACAAACCATTCATTGACTTATGTAACATTGTTTATAAAATTTTGATAAAGGTCCTTCTTAATAGATTAAGACCTTTTCTTCTAGCCTTGATTGATTAAGCCCAAAGTGGATTCGTTCTAGGGAGATATATCGTAGACAATATCATAGTTGTCAATGAAATCATTTATTCAGTTGATAAAAGTGGTAAAGTTGGTCTCCTCAAATTTGACATGAACAAGGCTTATGAAAGGGTTTCATAGGATTTTTTGTTAAAGGTTTGGTAAAATTTAGATTTTTCCAAAGTTGGATAAAACTTGTCCATGCTTGTATCTATACTGCCAAGTTTTTGGTCTTAATAAACGGGTCCCCAATAGGTCATTTTCAAGCCAGAAAGGGATTCGCTAAGGGGACCCCTTGTCCCCTTACATTTGTATCTTAGTGGCGAAAGCTTTTGGTAGGACTGTCAAGTTAGAAGCCTTTTTGGAAGGTATCAAACCCACTTTGATGGTGGATCCTATTTCTCATCACCAATTTGCAAATGATGTTATGCCCTCTCTCCTTGCTTTAGTTCCCCATGTAAAGGTGCTAAAAGGAATCTTGGAGGTATTTGAAATTATACCTGGATAAAAGATAAATTATATAATAATCAAAATATTTTGTCTAAATACACCCTTAACGAGGTAGATGATATTTTCCTGTATATTGGGTTGTGAGGTGGTTGCCCTCTCATATCTTTACCTTGGAATACCTTTTTTTTAAATACAAGATCCAATATTTGCTTTGGAAACCTGTGGTGGAAATATTGTAGAGGAAGGTGGTCATGTGGAAAGGATTCCTCCTTAGTCAAGCCAAAAAGGCTACCCTAGTAAAGTTTTCTCTTCAGAGCATTCCAACCTTCTTTTTATTTATGTTTAGAATTCCTAACAAAATTTTATCAAAGATTGAACATATATTTAAAATTTATTTCTTTGGTCCAGGTCTAATGAGAAGAAAAAAATTCACTTAGTTGGATGGGAGAATGTCTACAGACCTAAAAAGGATGGTGGCTTAGGTCTCCATAATATTAGGCAGATGAACAAGGCTCTAGTTACAAAATAAGGATGAAAGTTGGAAAATCAAAATGAAACTAGGTAGGATAACATTGTATTGGCTAAATATTTGAGACAAAATATTTTCTTGCTTGTTGATCCTTTGTCAACTTCTAGTTCAATCTTTTGGTTAACTTTACAAAATTCAAGGGTGCTAGTCTTCAAAGGTTGCAAGTGGAGGTTGGGTGATAAACTCAAGATTGATTTTTGGAAATATATTTGGTTGATGGACCAGCTCCTTGCATAGATTCCAAATTTCACATGTTTGGATCCTAGGATCAGATTTATCTTTGGGTCTAAGGTGGTTGAATTTATAGATGTGCTCAATGGGCTGAAGGGTTAGAAATAGTCACACTAGTCTATTTTGAACAATGTTGAACTTGAATCTTAGATTCTAATTTCTAATAAGTTGAAGTTTTAAGTCATTAAACAAAGAAATAAAGAGGACGAGATTTTATGGATAAGAAAAAATAATGAATCCTTTTCAGTGAAGTTCACCTATAATCTACTAGCTATGAGGACTCCATGATTCCCACCTTTTAAAGTATGGCTTAAGGGTCTAATACCAAAGGTGAATATACATTTCTAATTGGCAACTCATAATAATATTTTGACCATTCAAAATATTTTAAAAAGAGGTTGATTGATGTTAAACATATGCTATCTCTTTTGTGCTAGTGAGGAATAAACAAGTCATCTATTCTTTCAATGCTCATTCTTTGTGGAAGTTCTTAACTTTACTTTTAATTTTTTGAGACTGATTTGGGTGGTTTTGCGTTCGCTTATTGATGTTTGTGCTCAATGGTCATCTCCTTTTTACTTTCTAAGGCTGAAATATTTTTGGTAGGTATCTTAGTGTATATGTTACAATATATGCTACCCTCTAAATCTCCATTGATATTTCATTAAATAAATTAATAATTTATAATGTCTCCCTCAATTAATATTTTTTTATCCTCCAATTGAACCACCATATTTATCCCTACCACCACTACTATATCTTTATCCTGATGACTAGTCATAATGCCTAAGTACTTACTCATAGCTATGATCACCATTCCTTATCTATCCTTTAACATTGCTCCTCTTCCAGCTTTCACCATATTACTTTTAGTAGCCCCATAAAAATTTAGGTCTAGCCATCCTATTTTGGGTGGCTTCCACTTAGCCAAGAAGTGTCCTCAAGGATTGTCATTCCCCCTAAATAGACTTAGGTTATGATTTACACTTGTTTTGACCTCCTCTAATTATTAGTTTTTTATACATTTGATGGGAGATAGTAAACACAAGACGTAGAATAATAAGAAAGAAATTAAATATGTGAGATGAATAAAATATGTTATAAATAGAAATGATGAAAATAAGTACAAAAGTAGCCATGGAGAAAATGAACACTCCATGATACAAGCTACTACTCAATGAATGAGCTCTAAGATTATAGCTCACACACTCTACACTGTTGTATGTATCCTACTCTTCTATCCTACACTACTATCCTACACTACTATATGTCACCTCTATATCTATTTCCGTTTATATAGGAAAATAAGTTCTCTGGCCAACACTCTACCTAGTTGTACAAGGAACACCTTGCACATTTACAACTTACACATTGACACTTGTGCATTTATTACATTGCATGAAGTAATTAGATAAATTCCTCCTAAAGTAATCTAATGTCCTAAGTATGTACCAAGGAAGGTACATTTACATGACCTAAATAATATAATATAATCTATTTCTAACATCCCTTTGTATTACAATATTTGGGTATTGAAGAGTTTAGTATCCAATGTGGATCTTCATCTAGTTGATGGCTTTGAATTGGTTTTTCTTCTTCATATGCTTCATTCTTCATGTCATGGATTATGATATTTCCTAGTTCATTATTCCTTAATGTCAGGTGCTTTTGATGACCAATTATTCTCATGATTTTGCATGTCATGAGTGGATATTAATAGATTCTTCTTCTTTATTTTGTACCTATGCAAGACCTATTTATCTATTCTTCATAAGTATCAATCTTGAGCTCAAAGTTAGTAGATCCATTAGAAATAAGTTCTTGAAGATAATAATTTAATTTTTGTAACAATATTCTTTCATGACCCTTATAGTACCTGTATTTGAAAAAAAAAAATATGAGTGGTTTGTCCCATCACAATATTTGCAAGGATGGAAACTCCAACAATTTATCTTTTCATGACCATATTGATTGCAATAGGTGCATAATAGAGAATATTTGATGGCTTTGAAGTCTAATTTAGGGATATCATGTTTGTCTATCTCTTTAATAAGACCTTCTAACCATATATGCACAATTGAAGCTATTCCATATTTTTATTTTTGTATAAAATCTTGTTGATCCTTTTTTTCCTGCTTTGGGTCTCCTTTGGTATTAGATTCACTGGATGAATCTCCCTTTATATGGCTTTCAATTTTAGAACTTTTTTTGCATTGTATTTGTTTTTCTTTTTATTTGTCATTTTCATCATTGTAATCCATCAGGTTTTTAATCCATATTGGTATCTTCCTTATTCCACTTCTAAGAGTGTTTCTTAGCATGCTAGTAGTCATTTGTATTACCTAAATTCTTTGGGATAGAATAGTCTTACCTTATGGCTCCTTATATGATCCTTGATAAAAGCATATAAGCTTTATTTGGTAAAACCTTTATTAATCCTTAGTTTTGTAGGCATCCTTATGTCTCCTTAGTATGAGAATATATACTCTTAAGGATTTTTAGATTTTGTAGAAAGCTTATATATTACAACTTGATAATTCTGATAAATGCTAATATCACCAAGTTTTGTAGGATACCTTATGACTCCCTAGTATGTTTTGGATAAATTATAGAGTGCTTTTGTAAATTACAAATCAATTTTAGTTGATTTTGTAAAGTTTTGTAAATACCAAAATCAACTTCTATTATCCTTATTTATCCTATTGAACTAAGCACTTTTCCAAAATTTAAGGAAGTTTTAATATTGGATATTTTATCTCGATTTGAGAAGATTTGAGAGAATAATATTAAAAACTTTTAACCTTTAAAATGCTTTGATAAAACTCTCTTTAAATATCTCTTTATGATTTAATTCAAGTGTATCTAATTTCTAAATTAATTAGTTTGGTGTAGTAACCCTTATGACTCCCTAATTTTGGAAAAATTAGATCACAATAATATTTGCAAGTATTAAGGTTAATTTCTAGTAGAAAACCTTATTACTCCAAAGTTTAATATTGTAAATATTATATTATATTGATAAATAATTCCATTTGAGGTATGGCTTTCAATATAATTATATTCCTCTAAATTCAACCTTATAACTCCCTAGATATGAAAGAATATAAATATATGAGTGAACCTTACTTTATGCTTATTTTAGATGTGTAATGGCTCCACATGTTGATTGTAGCTACTTTGACTATGTTTAGAATAGAGCATTGAATACTCTATTCCTTGCTTCTACATTGTGATGGCTCCCACATCTCATATGTAAATGTATTGTAATACCTCATTCAAATGTTGCATTCAAACACTGCATTGAAAATGTTGGTCCAAGGAGCCTCTAATAGGCATTCAACCTAGTGATAAGAATCACTTCAATTACACTTTAATACTTTCTTGGATTTCCATTGCAAGTGTAACTCCTGAAACATATTCTTCCTTCTTGCATTGTTCAAATGATAATACCAATGGAGAAATGTAACTCCTCTTCTAGGTGGTCTACGGACACCAAAATATTGCTATAATGCTTACTCACATGTGCAGAATTTCAATGTTCCTTGAGAGCGTTTAGGGTTTCCTTTGGAGATATATAAATGTCACTTGCATGGCCTTATGCTAATAACAATTTATTGCAAGATTTTCTACATACTTTTCCACATTCTTCTTGGTTGTATTTCAACATCATTGAGATGGTTCCAACCAAGCAAGGCTAGTGGTGGTGCTTTGGTGGAGATATGGAGGAGCTTTGGTGGAGCTTGAACGATAGTGCTATGGTGGAGACTCCTTGATGCTCTAATGATATTATTGAATGCTCCTTACTTTTTACATACGTTTCCAGTTCTTCTTGATTTTATTTCCTTTTATTTTGTGTTGATATGTCCCCTTTAGTGAACAATGTGCCTCCTTTATTGTGCTTTGTAGGTCACCTATTATGGCTATCCAAACCATGCATAACATAGGCCATTTTTAAAGGCTTCTTGATGCTCGTATTTGTTTGTGCTCTTCTAGAGAAAGTTGTGCCATTTTGGTAACTTCAAATATGCCCTATTTCTTGCATAGAAAATATTAGATAAATGCAATATATTATACCAATATTTATGAATAGAATGCCCTTGTTGCACCCTTTCTTGCACTTCTTTTGTTGGTATGAAATTCTGGTTTTATGAAAAAAAATTGAATGTAGTAAAAAATGGGTTTTGAGGCTGTCCCTTTTTTAGACACCTTCCCTTTTTTTCTTGGATACTTTTATGATAAATCCAAGCTTATATAGAATCTCTTTATTTGATGCATTTTTTTGCACTTTTATTTTTCTTGCATCAAACCCTGTAATGCTTTGGATTTGGGACTCACCAAGTCTCAATATTTGGAGCTTCTATTTTTTTATCTTTGTTAGTTGTTTTCTTATGTAAGTTTTGAAGGATTCTAACCTTTTTGGTGACTTCTCTTGGCCAGTATGAGTTGCATATTTTTATGCACCGATAGTATCTTTAGAGACTTTGACAAATTCTGATTTTGTGCCTTCTCAAGAAAACATACATAAAGCTTTTTGAGAGTAATACAGTAGTGCAAATGAATCTGCTAATGCACTAAAAATTACAACTTATCACTCCAAATAACTCTCAAAAAACTTATAAGTGCACTTAATCAATTTACTACAAGTTAATCAAGAATAATTTGAAATGAATCTTCAATAATTATTTTGCAAATTTCTTATAAGCAAGATATTAGGAGATAGTCTTCTTTTGCTTTCCAAAGAAGACTATAGGTAGTTGAAATTATGAAATCTAATAAACTCCTAATGTGTAAATGAACCTTCAAAATAACCTTTCTTTTTGCACATTGTAATATTATAATACAAATCTCCTTTTACAACTTTAATCTGAATTTAAGGTGCTTTAACAAATTTGAAAAGTAATCCAATTAATGAATCTACTTGTACAAATAGTTGCTTCTCTTTTTCTAAAAACTTTTGTAGTTTCTTTGAAACTTATGTTGAGGATGTAGATCTTGGTGTTTTAGATCACTAATTTGCTACCTTGAGTAAGATCTTGTAGCCCTTTGTATACTATTTTGAATAGCTCCTTCTTCACCAATTGATGGTCTCAAACTTTTTTTTATGAGCCTAAGATTTGGTGACTTTGTTCTCCTCTTGTGGTCTCCTCATTTTGCTATATATTTGAAGAAGTCTATATCTCTGATGTTATGTCCTCTTGTTGTGGGAGGTAATATTCAAATCTCTTGGATTTTATGAGCTTCTTCTATATTCAAGTCTTCTTGTCAAATTCTGACTTCAAGCAGGATCTTTTTCTCAAGGTTCTGAATATCTTGAGGTCTTCACTGGATTTTTCTTCTACTCATATTTGGCCCTCCTTGCTAAATTATCCTCCTCTTGGGATTATTCTCATATGGTGATAATTATCCAAAGTCCTTCACTATCAAGAGCTTCTCCATGGTAGTGGATTTATTCAATGAGTTCTCCTTTGATGATTTCTTCAGCAAGTCTCTCATAGCCTTTTACTAAATGCTCATCGAGACCTCACCAAGGTATTTGATATTGCATTTTCTTCTAGTCTTCCTTGAGACCTTATATTAAACCTTTTACTTCTAGAAATATTGGTGGTGAGACCTTCTTTTGGATCTTTTATTCTTCTACTTCTAAATTCAAGCAGAACTTTCCTAGTCCTTTATCTTCCTTGTATAGAAGTTCTTCAATGATATCTCCTTCTGATATCTTTTGCTTCAGGTGTTGGATTGATTCTAAAGAGGATACTCTTCCTAGAATTCTTGTAGGAATATTTTTTGACTTACTAGATCTCCTTTTTCTGCAATAAAAATATTAGTACTAAAATATGCTTATGAATTAGGTACTCTCTTCTGGATTCTTCTTCAGGATAAAGGCTTTTGTGACCTATTTCAATATCAAGGCTTATGTGGTCTTTTATTTAATATCAAGGCTTCTATGGCCTTTTCTTCAATATCAAGGCTTCTATGGTATTTTCTTAAATATCAAGGCTTCTATGGCCTTTTATAAAATATCAAGGCTTCTATGGCCTATTTTTTTGGATCAAGATTTTTATGGCCTTTTCTAGGCTTATGTGACCTTTTATTTTGTATCAACGCTTCTATGGCATTTTTTTGTGAAGTTATTCAATCTAGTATTGTATATATCTTGTCTCCTAAATTCATCATGATTATTTTCCATAAATTTATTTTGAAGTATTCTCCTATCTACAAAAACTAATATTTGCACTACGAAGGCACTCTAAAATTCAAGCAATGAAGTTGAGGTCTCCTAGATTTTTGTTGTAGGAGGTGTCCCAATAATCTAAGAATTAATTCCCTACAATAAAAGAAACTTAAGGTAAAATTTTTTAGATCTCTTAGATGAGCTTCACTAGTTGATTCATCAAACTAGTGGAACAAATATCGAGTCCTAGTCTTCACGTCTTTTCTTGCAACTTTGTGGAAAGACTCTAGCCATATGCAATATCAGTATTTTTAAAACTGAGTTTCCTTTCAATCCTCACTTGTGGCCCTCGCTAATTCTATCACCTAGAATCTTCTATGAAATTTTAACACTGACTGGTCCAATGGTGCATCATATTGACAAAAAACTTAGGATCAATAATAATGGTGATATTTCTATTAATCTACTATAGCTTGATCTATCGTAGCTTTGATACCATTGTTAGCTTTTAATACAACATGTAATGGAAGATAGCAAACACAAGATGCAAAATAATAATAAAGAAAGTAAATATGAGAGATGACTAAAATATGCTATAAATAGAAATGATGGAAATGAGTACAAAAGTAGCTATGGAGGAAATGAACACTCCATGATACAAGCTACTACTCAATAAATGAGCTCTGAGCTTATAGCTTACACACTCTACATTGTTGTGTCTATCCTACTCTACTATCCTATACTACTATATGTCACCTCTATATCTATGACCCTTTATATAGGAAGATAAGTTCCTTTGCAATACTCTACCTAGTTGTACAAGGGACACCTTGCATATTTATAGTTTGCACCCCCCTAAAGTAATCCTATGTCCAAATATTTACCAAGGAAGGTACATTTACATTACCCTAATAATGTTATATAAACTATTTATAATACTAATGATTCTATACTCTCATGCACTTTTACTGCTTCAATATTCTATACTATGCTCACTATGGTTTTTTCTCTATTCTTAACTATAAATCTCTTCTCCGCTTTAAAAATACTTTTATTTATTTCCAACCAAACTTCTCATGCATATTGAAAGGGAATCAAATTCTAAATTTGATTCAATATTTAGATTTTAAATGGTTTCTCCCACTATTCAATCCATCATACCATATTATTAGGCATCACCTACACCACTCCCAACTTCTCTATTATATCATACACTATTTTGAGGGTATAATTACATTCTAGAATATGTGATTCACTAATTTCTCATGATCTTCGCAAAGGTAACATTTGTTAGGGAATTGAAACCCCCTATTATGAAGGTTGTCTATTGTTAAAATCATATTGTGGGCTATTAACCAAGGGAAAATTTCTAACTTTGGAATAGTTTTCCTTCCCCATAATCGATCCCATTAAAATCCTCCCTAAAGAACTACATGTAAAATATCATAGGCTGATTTTTTTTTTGTGGAAAACATCCCAGAAGGGATGCCACTTTTGAGTAAGAACCAAGGAGGCAAGGGTATCCATTTCGTCAAAAATACCTAGGAATAGCTCTTAATAGTGAATAAATCTTTTTGAATAGCTCCCCATACTATTGTATCCTCAGCCAAATTGGGGAATACATAATATGCTCTTAATTTAGCTATTAGCTATTGGAGCTCATCCTCATACCAATTATGTATTTAGCTCCTTCCATCTTACCTTTCCTTCTATTATCAAATAATAATTCACCGTATTCTCATTATTTTTTTCAAACTCTAATCTAATTCTTGCCAACTCCTTAACCAAAAAATTTAGGGTAAAGCATGAGTTTTTGAAAGGGTCCTGATCCATTTTGCAGTGGTTTGAACCTAGATCTCTTTGATGAAAATCCAAATATATACCACTATGGTGTCCCAATAGGACTATTCATATTATTTTTTATTATGCTTTCGTAAAAACTACTAAGTGAAAAAAACATCCACTATATTACTCATTTCATTTTTATTACAAGAATATTTCCTATTATTTGAAGAAAATTTTGTACATTAAATAAGATTAGACTTAACGTCTTCAACCTTCTTCACTTTAAAATGAACTTTACATATTTAATTACTTTTAAATATGAATTGACATATTGTGATGTCTAATTATAGGTATCCTTCTTCATCTTTACTAATATTTCATCCAATTGGACTATGATTATCTTTTTTATTTGATGATACAAAGGGTATTTCTTTGAAACATGTGGCTAGTATTTTTTTTTTTAAGTTTGAGTAATTTTTTATTGCAATTTTATCCCCTTCAACTCTGGGATTGTTAATAACCAATACATCTCACATCTTTCTCAATCATTTTTATCTTACAAAAGTTTTTTAGGTTTTCAATTTCATGTAATTTGTGATGTAAAAATCTCATGTTCTTATAGTCATAATTAGATATAACTTGTGACTAACATCATATAAATATTATATTTTGATATATTAAATTATAATTTATTGAAAAAAATATATAATGGATTTGATTAAACATTTGTTATGTTATCATGATATATATTTTTATAACTAAAAAAGTAATTTAATAAACAAGATGCACCTTAATTTTTTTTTTTGAATTCATGCAGTTGGTTCTGTGGAGATTCTCTCTCCATTTTAGTTGTCTTTGTTTGTCTTCGTGATACTATTTCTATTGTTGTACCTTTTTGGGATCCCTTTCGAAACACCTTCTTCCAACCAATCAAAAATAAAAAACACCTTAAACATAATTAATATATTTTTTAAAATATATTTTTCAACTTCAACACTGCCAAGTTAGAATAATTATTTGTTTTTTAAACAAAAATGTTAAATAAATAACATATTTGAATTTAAGCTATATAAGAAATAATTACAATTTAAATTTAAAATTTAATATTTAAAAATAGTATGCAAGAATAAAGATTCAATTTATTTATTATTTTTATTTCTTATATCTATATTTTAACTATTTTATCAAATTGACTATTGAAAATTACATATTAAATAAATAAATAAAAAGAAGATTAAAAAATAATTTTATATTATAAAAACAATTATATTCTTAAATATGGACTTCCTCGGTGAGGGTTTCATTCCCCCTTCAACTTGGACACTCTGAAACCTTTGAACGGGAGGTCCCTTTTCTCCCATTCTAGATATGGTTGCTAATCATGTTTAGTTTCTCAGTTTTGGTTCGTGATTAGGGTGTTCTTTTTGTTGGGGGTCTTGCTGGTATGTTTTGCTCTCTTATGGGTGTGACATTATCACTCTTATTTAGGGAAGAGGACCGAATGCTAACCCAAACCTATAGGAGTGACCTTGTGTCATTATAATGTAGTGAATAATTTTGGTTGTTGACCCCTTGGTTGGCTCTTGCTCTAGTTGGTGGGTGTGTTGGGTGGCTGCATCTCTTGGGTTATTTGCTAGTTTCGGGGACTTCATTGGATTGTGCAGCATTTCTTTTAGGTTCAATAATTTCATGTTTTTTTGGCTTTCCAGGGAGAGGAAAGGGTCATTTACCGACCCAAACCCATTGGGGTGAGCTTAGTATAGTGTTTGGCTATATAAATATGATAGTGTTCCCTTGAATGGCTAATTTGTTTAGATAGTGCTTGGATGACTCTATTCTTAGGGTTCTCTACCAATAGTGGGTTTGTGGCTGTTTTGTGTCACTTTCTTTTGGGTTTGGTAATTTCTTGTTGTATCTGGTTTTTTTCGGGAGACAGGGTCAAATATTGACCCAAACCAATTGGGGTGAAAGTGGGTTGTTATGCTACGGTAGTTTTCAGCTTTTGGTCCCATGTCTCGTGGGTTTCCTAGCTTCGATGGTTTGTAGAGATCTCTTTCTCCAGTTCTAGTAGTGGTGGTGTGTTTGATCCCAGGGTTCTAAGGCTTATTTTTTTGAGATCTTACCCTTCTCCCTCTCAGGTGTGGTGAGGAATGTTGTTATCTCTTTTTTCCTTGTACTTAAGAGCAGTTGCTATTGAAACCTTTTTAGTTGGATCCAGTGAGATTTGCACGTTTCATAGAATTTCTTGTGCAAATCTCCTGGATGGTTTTTATGTTGTGGATTTTATTGGCCTTTATTTCTAGTGTTGTTTTTTAAACCAACTATTCTCATGAGGGGTTCTCCTATTATGTGCTTTGTTGGATAGATTTTTTGATTGTGATGAAAGCATTCCTCTGTTCTCCTTTCATGTTAGCTGGTAAATGCTCCGGTTTGGACAATTTTTATTTGTAAAATTATTTTTAACTGTAGCATTTTTATTATTCTGCTGTTTTTCTTCGTCACTTTAAATTCAGAGCACATGGTGGTTTGACCATGGTACAATCTCTTGTATTTTCTTGATAAAGATCTAAAGTTAATTTGTTAGGAGGTTGTTTCATTGAATTTTCAGGTTTGATTCGTAGAATCCACCTCAATCTTTCTTCATGTCTTATTACTAAATCTAAAGTTTGAAAGTGTCTTTGGAAAACCTTTTAAAACCCCTTTTGCTAACAATAAAAAAAATAATATTCACAACAAAAATTACATACCATTATTTATCTAGTTGAATGATTTAGAAAACGTGAATCTATTTTTTTTTTTTTTGGGGGGAAGAAGAGGAGGGAGGAGTCATTGCAGGAGGACGAGGAGAGGAAGGCATCGACGGAGGGGGAGGAGATGCTGTCTTTGAGATTGGCGGTGGAAAAAAGGGACGTTGAGTGTGAGGAAACATTGAAGGAGGAGGAGGAACAGGAGGGTAATTGAAGGGAGGAAATGGAGGATATCTGTTGTGAGGAAACTTTGAAGGATGAGGATGAACAGGAGGGTAATTGAAGGCAGGAAATGGAGGATATTTGTTGTTGTACAATGGCAGGTGTTTCCAATAGGAAATGGGGGTTGACCATGGAGGCCTGGAAAACGTGGGAGTAGACACTGGAGGTGGAGTATGAGTAGGATTTGACGGTGGAAATGCATGTAAATTGTGTGGAGGGGTTTTATCATATGGGAAGGGAGGAAACGTATGGTGGGGATATGGATATGGGGGAGGAGGAGGAGAGCTGTGATGGCGGTAAGAGAAGGGATGTAGAAAACTGTACCAGCAATTGCACTCGCCTACCATAAACGCCACAATTGCCACCAGCACATACAATATTTTTATTATGCAGAATGTGTTTGAATGGCATTTAGCTTTCATCACCCACCGCATTGCTGCTCAAATTGGAAAAAGGATGCTGAAGCTATGATGATATTGCAGAAGTCTACGCATCCAGGCCCAATTTGTTTATTATAATCTGGTCAAGGCCCGAGAAACTTACTAGAAATACTTTTATGAGCCCTCGTTCGTCTTCGTTGAATCTCACGGTCGATGGAGCATTCATGAGTTGAATCTCACGGTCGTATCACGGATTTGACGACAGAAGTATAACATAGACTTTTTTTTGCATCTAGTTTTTCACTAAAAACATAGTCTTTGTCACATGGTGTTTTTCAAATATTCTTGCGTCACAGTGATGGATACATTACATACGCTGTTTTGCAACAAGTTCTTGTTAGTAGAAGGCCTTCACGTCTTTCGATCTTGTTAAATGTCTTTTTGCTACGTTATCTGAGATACAATCGGACGGCTCAACTATTGAAAATGGGAAAGTGCAAGAATCAATAGTGTCAATCTCTTGAGCGTATCATCTAAACATTAATGCAATAAAGCTCTTTCAATTTTCTAAATTAGAATTATTTTTTTAAAATTTTACTTTTGTTTTTAATATTTTTTTTAAATTTAATTTTTTTATTGAAATATTTTTTATATTTATTTATTTTTTAACAAATTAGAATTTGAGTTTTTTAAAACATTTCAAAATGATTTCTTGTATGTAAGCTTAAGAAGAATTTAATGAATTAAAGATGTTATTTTTAATAAATAATAAAATTCAGAATTTGAAGGATAAAATCTTTGTTTAAGATTAATTATTTTTAATTTTAAAGTTATGAATGAAATATATTATTTAACTATTAAAATAAAATTTTATCAAATTTAAAATAATGATAATTTAAAATCTAAAATATATTTGTGTTGTATATGTCTACTAGCATTTATAATACAAAGATAAATTGTTTAAATTAGAAAAAAAAAATGCTTTTTACCAATAACAATATACAAACCATTCATTGACTTATGTAACATTGTTTATAAAATTTTGATAAAGGTCCTTCTTAATAGATTAAGACCTTTTCTTCTAGCCTTGATTGATTAAGCCCAAAGTAGATTCGTTCTAGGGAGATATATCGTAGACAATATCATAGTTGTCAATGAAATCATTTATTCAGTTGATAAAAGTGGTAAAGTTGGTCTCCTCAAATTTGACATGAACAAGGCTTATGAAAGGGTTTCATAGGAGTTTTTGTTAAAGGTTTGGTAAAATTTAGATTTTTCCAAAGTTGGATAAAACTTGTCCATGCTTGCAGCTATACTGCCAAGTTTTTGGTCTTAATAAACGGGTCCCCAATAGGTCATTTTCAAGCCAGAAAGGGATTTTCTAAGGGGACCCCTTGTCCCCTTACATTTGTATCTTAGTGGCGAAAGCTTTTGGTAGGAATGTCAAGTTAGAAGCCTTTTTGGAAGGTATCAAACCCACTTTGATGGTGGATCCTATTTCTCATCACCAATTTGCAAATGATGTTATGCCCTCTCTCCTTGCTTTAGTTCCCCATGTAAAGGTGTTAAAAGGAATCTTGGAGGTATTTGAAATTATAGTTGGGAAAAAAGATAAATTATATAAAATTCAAAATCATCTTTCTAAATACCCCCTTAACGAGGTAGAGGATAATTGCTCATATATTGAGTTTTGAGGTGGTTGCCCTCCCATATCTTTACCTTGGAATACCTTTTGTTTAAAGACAAGATTCAATATTTGCTTTGGTAACCTATGGTGGAAATATTGTAGAGGAAGGTGGTCAGGTTGAAAGGATTCCTCCTTAGTCAAGCCAAAAAGGCTACCCTAGTAAAGTTTTATCTTCGGAGCATTCCAGCCTTCTTTTTATTTATGTTTAGAATTCCTAAAAAGGCCTTATTTTTTTGCATCTAGCTATTTAGTTAAAACATAGTCTTTGTCACATGGTGTTTTTCAAATATTCTTGCGTCACAGTGATGGATACATTACATACGCTGTTTTGCAACAAGTGCTTGTTAGTAGAAGGCCTTCACGTCTTTCGATCTTGTTAAATGTCTTTTTGCTACGTTATCTGAGATACAATCGGATGGCTCAACTATTGAAAATGGGAAAGTGCAAGAATCAATAGTGTCAATCTCTTGAGCGTATCATCTAAACATTAATGCAATAAAGCTCTTTCAATTTTCTAAATTAGAATTATATTTTTAAAATTTTACTTTTGTTTTTAATATTTTTTTAAATTTAATTTTTTTATTGAAATATTTCTTACATTTATTTATTTTTTAACAAATTAGAATTTGAGTTTTTTAAAACATTTCAAAATGATTTCTTGTATGCAAGCTTAAGAATAATTTAATTAATTAAAGATGTTATTTCTAATAAATAATAAAATTGAGAAGTTGAAGAATAAAATCTTTGTTTAAGATTAATTATTTTTAATTTTAAAGTTATGGATGAAATATATTATTTAACTATTAAAATAAAATTTAATCAAAGTTAAAATAATGATAATTTAAAATCTAAAATATATTTGTGTTGTATATGTCTACTAGCATTTATAATACAAAGATAAATTGTTTAAATTAGAAAAAAAAAATTGCTTTTTACCAATAACAACATACAAACCGTTCATTGACTTATGTAACATTGTTTATAAAATTTTGATAAAGGTTCTTGTTAATATATTAAGACCTTTTCTTCTAATATTGATTGATTAAGCCCAAAGTGGATTCGTGCTAGGGAGATATATCCTAGACAATTTCATGGTTGTCAATGAAATTATTTATTCAGTTGATAAAAGTGGTAAAGTTGGTCTCCTCAAATTTGACATGAACAAGGCTTATGACAGGGTTTCATAGGAGTTTTTGTTAAAGGTTTTGGTAAAATTTAGATTTTACCAAAGTTGGATAAAACTTGTCCATGCTTGTATCTATTTTGCCATGTTTTTGGTCTTAATAAACGAGTCCCCAATAGGTCATTTTTCAAGTCAAAAAGGGATTCACCAAGGGGACCCCTTGTCCCCTTACCTCTGTATCTTAGTGGCGAAAGCTTTGGGTAGGACTGTCAAGTTAGAACCCTTTTTGGAAGGTATCAAACCCACTTTGTTGGTGGATCCTATTTCTCATCACCAATTTGCAAATGATGTTATGCCCTCCCTCCTTGCTTTAGTTCCCCATGTAAAGGTGCTAAAGGGAATCTTGGAGGTATTTGAAATTATAGCTAGACAAAAGATAAATTATATAAGAATCAAAATCTTCTTTCTAAATATCCCCTTAACGAGGTAGAGGATAATTGCTCATATATTGAGTTTTGAGGTGGTTTCCCTCCCATATCTTTACCTTGGAATACCTTTTGTTTAAAGACAAGATTCAATATTTGCTTTGGTAACCTATGGTGGAAATATTGCAGAGGAAGGTGGTCAGGTTGAAAGGATTCCTCCTTAGTCAAGCCAAAAATGCTACCCTAGTAAAGTTTTCTCTTCAGAGCATTCCAGCCTTCTTTTTATTTATGTTTAGAATTCCTAAATTTTTTTTTATCAAAGATTGACCATATATTTAAAATTTATTTCTTTGGTCTAGGTCTAATGAGAAGAAATTTTTTCACTTAGTTGGATGGGATAAAGTCTACAGACCTAAAAAGGATGGTGTCTTAGGTCTCCATAACATTAGGCAGATGAACAAGGATCTAGTTACAAAATAAGGATGAAAGTTGGAAAATTAAACCAAAACTAGGTAGGTTAACGTTGTATTGGCTAAATTTTTGAGACAAAATATTTTCTTGCTTGTTGATCCTTTGTCAACTTCTAGTTCAGTATTTTGGTTAACTTTATCAAATTCAAGGGTGCTAGTCTTCAAAGGTTGCAAGTGGAGGTTGGGTGATAAACTCAAGACTGATTTTTGGAAATATATTTGGTTGATGGACCAGCTCCTTGCGTAGATTCCAAATTTCACATGTTTGGATCCTAGGATAAGATTGATCTTTGGGTCTAAGGTGGTTGACTTTATAGATGTGCTCAATGGGCTGAAAGGTTAGAAATAGTTACACTAGTCTATTATGAACAATGTTGAACTTGAATCTTGGATTCTAATTGCTAATAAGTTGAAGTTTTAAGTCATTAAACAAATAAATAAAGAGGACGAGATTTTATGGATATGAAAAAATAATGAATCCTTTTCAGTGGAGTTCACCTATAATCTACTGGCTATGAGGACTCCATGGGTCCCACCTTTCAAAGTATGGCTTAAGGATCTAATACTAAAGGTGAATATATATTTCTAATTGGAAACTCATAATAATATTTTGACCATTGAAAATATTTAAAAAAGAGGTTGATTGATGTTAAACATATGCTACCTCTTTTGTGCTAATGAGGAATAAATAAGTCATCTATTATTTCAATGCTCATTCTTTGTGGAAGTTCTTAACTCTATTTTAATTTTTTGAGACTGAGTTGGGTGGTGCTGCATTCGCTTGTTGATGTTTGTGCTCAATGGTCATATCCTTTTTACTCTCTAAGGCTAAAATGTTTTTGGTAGGTATCTTAGTTTATCTGTTACAATATATGCTACCCTCTAAATCTCCATTGACCTTTCATTAAATAAATTAATAATTTATAATGTCTCCCTCAATTATTAATTTTTATCCTCCAATTGAACCACCATATTTATCCCTACCACCACCACTATACCTTTATCCTGATGACTAGTACAATGCCTAAGTACTTACTCATAGCTATGATCACCATTCCCTATATATCCTTTAACATTGCTCCTCTTCCAGCTTTCCCTAGATTAATTTTAGAATCCCCATCAAAATTAAGGTTTAGCCATCCTAGTTTTGGTGGCTTCCACTTAGCCAAGATCCTCAAGTGTCCTCAAGGATTGTCATTCCCCATAAATAGACTTAGGTTATGATTTACACTTTATTTGACCTCCTCTAATTGTTAGCTTTTGATACATTTGATGGGAGATAGTAAACACAAGATGTAGAATAATAAGAAAGAAATTAAATATGTGAGATGAATGAAATATTTTATAAATAGAAATTATGAAAATAAGTACAGAAGTAGTTATGGAGGAAATGAACACTACATGATACAAGCTAGTACTCAATGAATGAGCTCTAAACTTATAACTCACACACTCTACACTGTTGTATGTATCCTATTCTACTATCCCACACCACTATATGTAACCTCTATATCTATGGCCCTTTACATAGTAAAATAAGTTCTCTGGCCAACACTCTACCTAGTTGTACAAGTGACACCTTGCATATTTACAACTTACACATTGACACTTGTGCATTTCTTACATTACATGAAGTAACTAAATAACTTCCTCCTAAAGTAATCTAATATCCTAAGTATGTACCAAGGAAGGTACATTCACATGACCCAAATAATATAATATAATCTATTTCTAACATCCCTTTGTATTACAATATTTGGGTATTGAAGATTTTAGTCTCCAATGTGGATCTTCATCCAGTTGATGGCTTTGAATTGGTTCTTCTTCTTCATCTGCTTCATTTTCCATGTCATGGATTCTGATCTTTCTTAGTTCATTATTCCTTGATGTGTTGAACTTTTTATGAACAATTATTCTCATGATTTTGCATGTCATGAGTGGATCTTGTACCTATGTAAGACCTATTTATCTATCCTTCATAAGTATCAATATTGATATCAAAGTTATTAGATCAATCAAAAATAAGTTATTGAAAATAATAATTTATTTTTTGTAACATTATTATTTCATGGCCCTTATAGTACCTATATTTGAAATAGAAAAAAAATATGAGTCGTTTATCGCATCACAATATTTGCAAGGATGGAAACTCCAACAATTTGTCTTTTCATGACCATATTGATTGCAATAGGTGCATAATAGAGAATATTTGATGGCTTTGAAGTCTAATTTAGGGATATCATGTTTGTATATCTCTTTAATAAGACCTTCTAACCATATATGCACAATTAAAGCTATTCCATTTTTTTATTTTTGTATAAAATCTTGTTGATCCCTTTTTTCCTGCATTGGATCTCCATTGGTATTAGATTCACTGGATGAATCTCCCATTATATGGCTATCAATTTTAGAACTTATTTTGCATTGTATTGATTTTTCATTTTATTTGCCATTTTCATCATTGTAATCCATCAGGTTTTTAATCCATATTGGTATCTTCCTTATTCCACTTCTAAGAGTGTTTCTTAGCATGCTAGTAGTCATTTTTATTACCTAAATTCTTTGAAATGGAACAGTCTTACCTTATGGCTCCTTATATGATCCATGATAAAATCATATAAGCTTTATTTGGTAAAACCTTTATTAATACTTAGTTTTGTAGCCATCCTTATGTCTCCTTAGTATGAGAATATATACTCTTAAGGATTTTTAGATTTTGTAGAAAGCTTATATATTACAACTTGATAATTCTGATAAATGTTGATATTACCAAGTTTTGTAGAATACCTTATGACTCCCTAGTATGTTTTGGATAAATTATAGAGTGCTTTTGTAAATTACAAATCAATTTTAGTTAATTTTGTAAAGTTTTGTAAATACCAAAATCAAATTCTATTATCCTTATTTATCCTATTTAACTAAGCACTTTTCCAAAATTTAAGGAGGTTTTAATATTGGATCTTTTATATCGATTTGAGAAGATTTGAGAGAATAATATTAAAAACTTTTAACATTTAAAATGCTTTGATAAAACTCTCTTTAAATATCTCTTTAGTTCAAGTGTATCTAATTTCTAAATTAATTAGTTTGGTGTAGTAACCCTTACGACTCCCTAATTTTGAAAAAAATAGATCACAATAATATTTGCAAGTATTAAGGTTAATTTCCAATATAAAACCTTATTTCTCCTAAGTTTAATATTGCAAATATTATATTATATTGATAAATAATTCCTTTTGAGATATGGATTTCAATATAATTATATTCCTCTAAATTCAACCTTATAACTCCCTAGAGATGAAAGCATATAAATATATGAGTGAACCTTACTTGATGCTTATTTTAGAAGTGTAATGGCTGCACATGTTGATTGTGGCTACTTTGACTGTGTTTAGACTAGAGCATTGAATACTCTATTCCTTGCTTCTACATTGTGATGGCTCCCACATCTCAGATGTAAATGTATTGTAATGCCTCATTAAAATATTGTATTTAAACACTGCATTTAAAATATTGGTCCAAGGAGCCTTTAATAGACATTCAACCTAGTGATAAGTATCAGTTCAATCACACTCTAACACTTTATTGGATGTCCATTGCAAGTGTAACTCCTGAAACATCTTCTTCCTTCTTGCGTTGTTCAAATGATAATGTCAATGTAGAAATGTAACTCCTCTTCTAGGTGGGATATGGGCACCAAAATATTGCTATAATGCTTACACACATGTGCAAAATTTTAATGTTACTTGAGAGTGTTTAGGGTTTCCTTTGGAGAGTGACAAATATCACTTGCATGCCCTTATGCTTATAATGGTTTCTTGTAAGCTTTTCTACGAACTTTTCCACATTCTTCTTTGTTGTATTTCAACGTCATTGAGATGGTTCCAACCAAGCAAGTCTATTGGGAGTGCTTTTGTGGAGAGATGGAGGAGCTTTGGTGGAGCTTGAACGGTAGTGCTATGGTGGAGACTCCTTGATGCTCTAATGGTATTATTGAATGCTCCTTACTTTTAACGTACGTTTCAAGTTTTGCTTGCTTTGATTTCCTTTTCTTTTGCATTGATATGTCCCCTTTAGTGAGAAACATTCCTCATTTCTTGTGCTTTGTAGGTCACCTATTATGGCTATCCAACCCATACACAATGTAGGTCATTTTGAGAGGCTTCTTGATGCTCGTATTTGTTTGTGCTCTTCTAGAGAAAGTTGTGCCCTTTTGGTACCTTAAAATATGCCCTCTTTCTTGCATAGAACATATTAGAGAAATGCAATATATTATACCAATATTTATGAATAGAATAACCTTGTTGCACCATTTCTTGCACTTCTTTTTTTGGTATGAAATTCTGGTTTTATGGAAAAAAATTGAATATCGTAAAAAATGGGTTTTGAGACTGTCCTTTTTTTTAGACACCTTCCTTTTTTTTCTTGGATACTTTCATGATAAATCCAATATTATATAAAATCTCTTTATTTGATGCATTTTTTTGCACTTTTATTTTTTTTGCATCAAACCCTGTAATGCTTTGGATTTGGGACTCACCAAGTCTCAATCTTTGGAGCTTCTATTTTTTATCTTTGTTAGTTTTTTTTTTTATCTAAGGTTTGAAGTATTCTAACATTTTTGGTGGCTTATCTTGGCCACTATGAGTTGCAGATATTTATGCACCAATAGTATCTTTAGATACTTTGACAAATTATGATTTTGTGTCTTTTCAAGAACACATACATAAAGCTTTTTGAGAGTAATATAGTAGTGAAAATGAACCTGCTAATGCACTAAAAATTACAACTTATCACTCCAAATAAATCTCAAAAAACTTATAAGTACACTTAATCAATTTACTGCAACTTAATCAAGAATAATTTGAAAAGAATTTTAAAGAATTGTTTTGCAAATTTCTTATAAGAAAGATATTAGGAGATAGTCTTCTTTTGCTTTCCAAAGTAGATTATAGGTATTTGATAGATAGTTGAAATTATGAAATCTAATAAACTCCTAATGTGTAAATGAACCTTAAAAAGAACATTTATTTTTGCACATTTGAATATTGTAATACAAATATCCTTTTTACAACTTTAATCTGAATTTAAGGTGCTTTAACAAATCTGAAAAGTAATCCAATTAATGAATCTACTTGCACAAATTGTTTCTTCTATTTTTCTAAAAGCTTTTGTAGTTTCTTTGAAACTTCTATAGAGGATGTAGATCTTGGTGTTTTAGATCACCAATTTGCTACCTTGAGTAAGATATTGCAGCCCTTTGTAGACTATTTTGAATAGCTCATTCTTCACCAATCGATGGTATCAAACTTTCTTTTATGAGCCTAAGATTTGGTGACTTTTTTCTCCTCTTATGGTCTCCTCCTTCTGATATAGATTTGGAGAAGTCTATATCTCTTAAGTGATGTCCTTTTACTATGGGAGGTAATCTTCAAATCTCTTGTATTTGATGAGCGTCTTCTATCTTCAAGTCTTCTTGTCAAATTCTAACTTCAAGCAAGATCTTCTTCTCAAGATTCTAAATATCATGAGGTCTTCACTCAATTTTTCTTCTACTCAAATTTTTCCCTCCTTGCTAAATTATCCTCCTCTTGGTATTATTGTCATGTGGTGATAATTATGCAAAGTCCTTCACTATCAGGAGCTTCTCCATGTTAGTGTATTTATTCAACGAGTTCTCCTTTGATGATTTCTTCAACAAGTCTCTCCTAGCCTTTTCCTAGATGCTTGTCGAGACCTCACCAAGGTATTTGATCTTGCATATTCTTCTGGTCTTCCTTGAGACCTTATCTTCAACCTTTTACTTCTAGAAATATTGGTGGTGAGATCTTCTTTTGGATCTCTGATTCTTCTACTTCTAAATTCAACCAAAAATTTCCTAGTCCTTCTTTATCTTCCTTGTATATAAGTTCTTCAATGATATCTCCTCTTGATATGTTTTGCTTTAGGTGTTGGATTGATTCTAAAGAGGATACTCTTCCTAGACTTATTGTAGGAATCTTTTTGACTTACTAGATCTCATTTTTCTGCAATAAAAATATTAGTACTGATATATGCTTTTGAATTAGGTACTCTCTTCTGGAGTCTTCTTCAAGATAACAACTTTTGTGACCTATTTCAGTATCAAGGCTTCTATGGTATTTTATTTAATATCAAGACTTTTATGGCATTTTATTCAATATCAAGGTTTCTATGGTATTTTCTTAAATATCAAGGCTTCTATGGCCTTTTCTTCAATATCAAGTCTTCTTTGGCCTATTTTTTGGATCAAGACTTTTATGGCCTTTTCTAGGCTTATGTGACATTTTATTTTGTATCAAGGCTTCTATGGCATTTTTTCTGTGAAGTTATTAAATACAATAATGTATATATCTTGTATCCTAAATTCATCATGATTCTTTTCCAAATATTTCTTTTGAAGTATTCTCCTATCTGCAACAATTAATATTTGCACTATGAAGGCACTTTGAAATTCAAGCAATGAAGTTGAGGTCTCCTAGATTTTTGTTGTAGGAGGTGTCCCAATAATCTAAGAATTAATTCCCTACAATAAAATAAACTTTAGGTAAATTTTTCTAGATATCTTAGATGAGCTTCACTAGTTGATTCATCCAACTAGTGGATCAAATATTGAGTCCTAGTCTTCAGGTATTTTCTTGCAACTCTATGGAAAGACTCTAGCCATATGCAATATCAATATTTTTAAAATTGAGTTTCCTTTCAATCCTCACTTGTGGCCCTCCCTAATTCTATCACCTAGAATCTTCTAAGAAATTTTGATAGTGACTGATCCAATGGTGCATCAAATTGACAAAAAACTCAAGAACAGTAATAATGGTGATATTTCTATTAATCTATTGTAGCTTGATCTATCATAGCTTTGATACCATAGTTAGATTTTGATACAACATGTAATGGAAAATAGCAAACACAATATGCAAAATAATTAGAAAGAAAGTAAATCTGAGAGATGACTAAAATATGCTATAAATGGAAATTATGGAAATGAGTACAAAAGTAGCTATGGAGGAAATGAACACTACATGATACAAGCTATTGCTCAATAAATTAGCTTTGATCTTATAGCTTACACACTCTACATTGTTGTGTCTATCCTACTCTACTATCCTATACTACTATATGTCGCCTCTATATCTATGATATATAGGAAGATAAGTTCCTTTGCAACACTCTACCTAGTTGTACAAGGGACACCTTGCACATTTACAATGTGCACCCCCCTAAAGTAATCTGATGTCCTAAGTATTTATCAAGGAAGGTACATTTACATGACCCAAATAATGTAATATAAACTATTTCTAATACTAATTACTCTATACTCTCATGCACTTTTACTACTTCAAGATTCTATACTATGCTGACTTTGGCGTTTTCTCTATTCTTAGCTATAAATATCTTCTCCACTTTAAAAATCCTTCTATTTATTTCCAACCAAACTTCTCATACATATTGAAATGGAATCAAATTCTAAATTTGATTCAATATTTAGATTTTAAATGGTTTCTCCCACTATTCTGTCCATCCTACCATATTATTAGGCATCACCTACACCACTCCCAACTTCTCTATTATATCATACACTATTTTGAGGGTATAATTACATTCTAAAATATGTGATTCACTAATTTCTCATGATCCTCACAAAGGTAACATATGTTAGGGAATTGAAACCCCCTATGAAGGTTATCTATTGTAAAAATTGTATTTTGGGCTATTAACCAAGGGAAAATTTCTAACTTTGGAATGGTTTTCCTTCCCCATAATCGATCCTATTAAAATACCCCCTAAAGAACTACATGTAAATTATCATAGGCTATTTTTTTTTTTGTGGAAAACATCCCAGAAGGGATGCCACTTTCGGGTAACACCCAAGGAGGCAAGGGTATCCATTATGCCAAAAATACCCAGGAATAGCTCTTAATAGTGAATAACTCTTTTTGAATAGCTCCCCATACTATTGTATCCTCAGCCAAATTGGGGCATACATAATATGATCTTAATTTAGCTATTAGCTATTGGAACTCATCCTCATACCAATTATGGATTTAGCTCCTTCCATATTACCTTTCCTTCTATTATCAAATAATCATTCACCATATTCTCATTATTTTTTTTGAAACTCTAATCTAATTCTTGCTAACTCCTTAACCAAAAAATTTAGGGTAAAGCATGGGTTTTTGAAAGGGTCTTGATCCCTTTTGCAGTGGTTTGAACTTGGATATCTTTGATGAAAATCCAAATATATATTTCTATGGTGTCCCAATAGGACTATTCATATTATTTTTTATTATGCTTTCATAAAAACTACTAAGTGCAAGAATCATCCTCTATATTACTCATTTCATTTTTATTACAAAAATTTTGTACATTAAATAAGATTAGACTTAACCTCTTCAACCTTCTTCACTTGAAAATAAAATTTACATATTTAATTACTTTTAAATATAAATTGACATATTGTGATGTCTCATTATAGGTATCCTTCTTCATCTTTATTAATATTTCATCCAAACTAACTATGATTATCTTTTTTATTTGATGATACAAAGGGTATTTCTTTAAAACATGTGGCTAATAATTTTTTTAAGTTTGAATAATATTTTATTGCAATTTTATCCCCTTCAACCTTGGGTTTTTTAATAACTAGTACATCTCACATATTTCTCAATCATGTTTATCTTACAAAAGTTTTTTAGGTTTTCAATTTCATGTAATTTGTGATGTAAAAATTTCATGTTCTTATAGGATATAACTTGTGACTAACATCATATAAATATTATATTTTGATATATTAAATTATTTTTTATTGAAAAAAATATATAACGGATTTGATTAAATGTTTGTTATGTTATCATGATATGTATTTGTATAACTAAAAAAGTAATTTAATAAACAAGATACACCTTAATTTTTTTTTTTTTTTTGAATTCATGCAATTGGTTCTGTAGAGATTCTCTCTCCATTTTAGTTGACTTTTTTTGTCTTCAAGATACTATTTCTATTGTTGTACCCCTTTCGAAACACCTTCCTCCAATCAATAAAAAAGAAAAAACACTTTAAACATAATTAATATATTTTTTAAAATATATCTTTCAACTTCAACACTACTAAGTTAGAATAATTATTAGTTTAAAAAAAAAAAATACTAAATAAATAACCTATTTGAATTTAAGTTATATAAGAAATAATTACAATTTAAATTTAAAATTTAATATTTAAAAATAGTATGCAAGAATAAAGATTCAATTTATTTATTATTTTTATTTCTTATATCTATATTTTAACTATTTTATCAAATTGACTATTGAAAATTGCATATTAAATAAATAAATAAAAAGAAGATTAAAAAATAATTTTATATTATAAAAATAAGTGTATTCTTAAACATTATTCATAGGAGACCTATGTGAGGACTTCCTCTATGAGGGTTTCACTCCCCCTTCAACTTGGACACTCTGAAACCTTTTGAACGAGAGGTCCTTTTTCTCCCATTCTAGATCTGGCCGCTAATCATGCTTAGTTTCTCAGTTGTGATTCATGACTAGGGTGTTCTTCTTGTTGGGGATCTTGCTGGTATGTTTTGCTCTCTTATGGGTGTGGCATTATCACTCTTATTTAGGGAAGAGGGCCAAATTCTAACCCAAACCTATAGGAGTGACTCTGTGTCGTTATAATGTAGTGAATAATTTTAGTTGTTGACCCCTTGGTTGGCTCTTGCTCTAGTTGGTGGGTGTGTTCGGTGGCTATGTCTCTTGGGTTATTTGCTAGTTTTAGGGACTTCATTGGATTGAGCAGCATTTCTTTTAGGTTCAGTAATTTCATGTTTTTTTTTGCTTTCCAGGGAGACGAAAGGGTCATCTATCGACCCAAACCCATTGGGGTAAGCTTAGTATAGTGTTTGGATATAGAAATATGATAGAGTTCCCTTGGATGGCTACTCTGGTTAGATAGTGCTTGGATGACTCTATTCTTAGGGTTCTCTACCAGTAGTGGGTTTGTGGCTATTTTGTATCACTTTCTTATGGGTTCGGTAATTTCTTGTTGTATGTGGTTGTTTCGGGGAGATAGGGTCAAATATCAACCCAAACTAATTGGGGTGAAAGTGGGTTGTTATGCTACGGTGGTTTTTGGCTTTTGGCCCCATGTCTCTGGTGGGTTTCCTAGCTTCGATGGTCTATAGAGATCTCTTTCTCCAGTTCCAGCAGTGGTGGTGTGTTTGATCCCAGGGTTCTAACACTTATTTTTTAGAGATCTTACCCTTCTCTCTCACAGGTGTGGTGTGGAATGTTGTTATCTCCTTTTTTCTTGTACTTAAGAGCGGTTGTTATTGAAACCTTTTTAGTTGGCGCCAGTGAGATTTGAAGGTTTCATCGAATTTCTTGTGCAAATCTCCTGCATGGTTTTTATGCTGTGGTTTTTATTGGCTGTTATTTCTAGTGTTATTTTTTAAACCAGCTATTTTCATGAGGGGTTCTCCTGTTATGTGCTTTGTTGGATACATTTTTTGATTATCATGAAATGATTCCTCTGTTCTCCTTTCATGTTAGATGGTAAATGCTTTTGTTTGGACAGTTTTTATTTGTAAATTTATTTTTAACCGATAGCATTTTTATTATTCTGCTATTTTTCTTTGTCGCTTTAGATTCAGAGCACATGGTGGTTTGACCATGGGACAATCTCTTGTATTTTCTTGATAAAAATCTATGGCTTATTTGTTAGGAGGTTGTTTCATTGAATTTTCAGGTTTAATTCGTAAAATCCAGCTCAATCTTTCTTCATATCTTATTACTAAATCTAAGGTTTGAAAGTGTTTTTTTTTGTGGCGTAATATCATAACACATACTTCATCATCCAGAAATTTATACCCGACGAAAACCTGCCCACTATCAAAAATCAAATTGCAGAATATATTTCTATATCATAGAGCTTTCTTACAAAAGATATAAGTTCAAAATACTTTTATATATATATATATATATATAAACGTTTAATAAATAAAAAAATTCTATATCATAACTGAACTCTCGAAGCAGTTATTAGCATAACTTTGCTGCATATCTGCTGCTTCCTTTTTCTTCCCATTTATTCTGTGACGGAGAATGACAGAAGAGACTACTACGAATGAAGTTAATGGTTATCGTTACCTACTCCACGCTGCATCACTCCACAAGATATTGCCGTCAATCTCCTGCACTGAAATATAAATGACTCTGTGTTTTCACCATCCTGCAACTAGGAAAAGTGTTTGGTTATATCATTGCCGGAGGAGAAGTGGAGGAAGGAGAAGAAATTGGGCAAGAAAGGGACGACAGTGACGATATTGGCACGAGGGGAGGGGAAGGGAATGCCACCGACATTGGTGGGGAAGAAGAGGAGGAACACGAGGGTAATTGAAGGCAGGAAATGGAGGATATCTGTTGTGAGGAAACTTTGAAGGATGAGGATGAACAGGAGAGTAATTGAAGGCAGGAAATGGAGGATATTTGTTCTTGTACAATGGCAGGTGTTTCCAATAGGGAATGGGGGTTGACCATGGAGGCCTGGAAAACGTGGGAGTAGACACTGGAGGTGGAGTATGAGTAGGATTTGACGGTGGAAATGCATGGAAATTGTGTGGAGGGATTTTAGCATATGGGAAGGGAGGAAACGTATGGTGGGGATATGGATATGGATATGGGGGAGGAGGAGGAGAGCTGTGATGGTGGTAAGAGAAGGGATGTGGAAAACTGTACCAGTAATTGCACTCGCCTACCATAAACGCCACAATTGCCACCAGCACATAAAATATTTTTATTATGCAGAATGTGTTTGAATGGCATTTAGCTTTCATCACCCACCGCACTGCTGCTCAAATCGGAAAAACGATGCTGAAGCTATGATGATATTGCAGAAGTCTACGCATCCAGGCCCAATTTGCTTATTATAATCTGGTCAAGGCTTGAGAAACTTACTAGAAATACTTTTATGAGCCGTCGTTCGTCTTCATTGAATCTCACGGTCGATGGAGCATTCACAAGTTGCAACAGTCCATATCACGGATTTGACTACAGAGGTATAACATAGACTTTTTTGCATCTAGCTATTCAGTAAAAACATAGTTTTTGTCACATGGTGTTTTTCAAATATTCTTGCGTCACAGTGATGGATAAGTAAAAACATAGTCTTTGTCACATGGTGTTTTTCAAATATTCTTGCGTCACAGTGATGGATACATTGCATACTTGTTTTGCAACAAGTGCTTGTTAGTAGAAGGCCTTCACGTTTTTCGATCTTGTTAAATGTCTTTTTGCTTCGTTGTCTGAGATACAATCGGAGGGCTCAACTATTGAAAATGGGAAAGTGCAAGAATCAATAGTGTCAATCTCTTGAGCTCATCATGTATCTCTTGTGCGTGTCATCTATAGATTAATTTTAGAAAAGCAATAAAACTGTTTCAATTTTTTAAATTAGAATTATATTTTTTTAAGTTTACTTTGTTTTTTACAATTTTTTAAATTTAATTTTTTTATTGAAATGTTTTTTAAATTTATTTATTTATTAACAAATTAGAATTTGATTTTTTTTAAACATTTCAAAATGATTTCTTGTATGTTAGCTTACGAAGAATACAATGAATTAAAGATGTTATTTTTAATAAATATTAAAATCCAGAAGTGGAAGGATAAAAATGTTTTTTAGGATTAATTATTTTTAATATTAAAGTTATGGATGAATATATATTATTTAATTATTAAAATAAAATTTAATCAAACTTACAATAATGATAATTTAAAATCTAAAATATATTTATGTTGTATATATCTACTAGCATTATAATATAGAGATAAATTGTTTAAATTAGAAAAAAAATGTTCTTTACCAATAACAACACACAAGCCACACATTGACTTCTGTAACATTGTTTATAAAATTTTGACAAAGGCCATTGTTAATAGATTAAGGTCTTTTCTTCTAGCTTTGATTGATTAAGTCCAAAGTGGATTCATGCTAGGGAGATAGATCCTAGACAGTATCATAGTTGTCAATGAAATCTTTCATTCAGTTGATAAAAGTGGCAAAGTTGGTCTTCTCAAATTTGACATGAACAAGGCTTATGATAGGGTTTCATAGGAGTTTTTGTTAAAGGTTTTGGTAAAATTTAGATTTTTCCAAAGTTGGATAAAACTTTTCCATGCTTGTATCTCTTTTGCCAAGTTTTTGGTCTTAATAAATGAGTCCCCAATAGGTTATTTTTCAATTCTAAGAGGCATTCACCAAGGGGACCCCTTGTCCCCTTACCTCTATATCTTAGTGGTAAAATTTATGGGTAGAACTATCAAGTTAGAACCTTTTATGGAAGGTATCAAACCCACTTTATTGGTGAATCATATTTCTCATCACCAATTTGCAAATGATGTTCTGCTCTCCCTCCTTGCTTCAATTCCCCAAGTAAAGGTGCTAAAAGGAATCTTGGAGGTATTTGAAATTATAGTTGGGAAAAAAGATAAATTATATAAAAATAAAAAACTTCTTCCTGGATACCCCCTTAATGAGGTAGAGGATGATTGCTCATATATTGGGTTGTGAGGTGGTTTCCCTCCCATATCTTTACCTTGGAATACCTTTGTTTAAAGACAAGATTGAGGATTTACTTTGGGAACCTGTAGTGGAAATATTATAGAGGAAGGTGTTCAGGTAGAAAGGATTCCTCCTCAGTCAAGCCAAAAAGGCTACCATAGTAAAGTTTACTCTTCGGAGCATTCCAACCTTCTTATTTATGTTTATAATTTCTAACAATATTTTATCAAATATTGAACATATATTTAAAATTTAATTCTTTGGTCTAGGTCTGATGAGAAGAAAAATTTCACTTAGTTGGATGGGAGCAAGTCTACAGACCTAAAAAGGATGGTGGTTTAGGTTTCCATAATATTAGATAGATGAATAAGGCTCTAGTTACAAAATAAGGATAAAAGTTGGTAAATCAAACTGAAACTAGCTAGGTTAACATTGTATCAGCTAAATATTTGAGACAAAAGAACTTTTTGCTTGTTGATCCTTTTTCAACTTCTAGTTCACTCTTTTGGTTGACTTTACAAAAGTCAAGGGTGCTAGTCTTCAAAGGTTGTAAGTGGAGGTTGGGTGAAAAACTCAAGATTGATTTTTGGAAATATATTTGGCTGATGGACCTGCTCCTTGCACAGATTCCAAATTTCACATATTTGGATCTCGGGACCAGATTGATCTTTGGGTCTAATATGGTTGACTTTATAGAGGTGATCAATGGGCTAAAGGTTTAGAAATAGTTACACTAGTCTATTTTGAACAATGTTGAACTTGAATCTTGGATTCTTTGCCAATAAGTTGAATTTTTAAGTCATTAAACAAAGAAATAAAGAGTATGGGATTTTATGGACAAGGAAAAATAATGAATCCTTTTCAGTGAAGTCTGCCTATAATCTACTAGCTATAAGGACTCCATGGATCCCACCTTTTGAAGTATGGATTAAGGGTCTAATACCAAAGGTGAATATATATTTCTTGTTGGAAACTCATAATAAGATTTTGACCATTAAAAATATTTTAAAAAGAGTTTGGTTGATGTTAGAAAGATGCTACCTCTTTGGTGCTAATGAGGAATAAACAAGTCATCTATTCTTTGAATGTTCATTCTATGTGGAAGTTCTTAACTCTATTTTTAATTTTTTGAGACTGAGTTGGGTGCTCTCAAGTTCGCTTGTTGATGTTTATGCTCAATGGTCATCTCCTTTTTACTCTCCAAGGATGAAATGTTTTTGGTAGGTATCTTAGTGTATATGTTACAATATATGCTAACCTCTAAATCTCCATTGACCTTTCATAAAGTAAATTAATAATATTTAATGTATTTCTCAATTATCAATTTCTTATCCTCCAATTGAACCACCATATTTACCCCTACCACCATTACTATACCTTTATCCTGATGACTAGTCATAATGCCTAAGTACTTACTCATAGCTATAATCATCATTTCCTATATATCCTTTAACCATGCTCCTCTTTTGACATTTCCTAGATTACTTTTAGATGCCCCATTGGAATTTAGGTTTAGCCATCCTAGTTTTGGTGGCTTCCACTTATCCAAGCTCCTCAAGTATCCTCAAGAATTATCATTCTTCCTAAATAGACTTAGGTTCTAATTTACACTTGATTTGACCTCCTCTAATTGCTTGCTTTTGATTCAATGTTTAATGGGAGATAGTAAACACAAGATGCAAAATAATACGAAAGAAAGTAAATCTGTGAGATGAATAAAATATGCTATAAATAGAAATTATGAAAATGAGTATAAAAGTAGCTATGGAGGAAATGAATACTCCATGATACAAGCTACTGCTCAATGAATGAACTCTGATCTTATAACTCACACACTCTACACTATTGTTTCTATCCTACTCTACTATCCTACACTACTATATGTCACATCTATATCTATGGCCCTTTATATAGGAAGATAAGTTCCTTGGCCAACACTCTACCTAGCTGTACAAGTGACACCTTGCACATTGACACTTATGTATTTATTACATTGCATGAAGTAACTAGATAACTTCCCCCTAAAGTAATCTAATGTCCTTAGTATGTACTAAGGAAGCTACATTTACATGACCCAAATAATGTAATATAAGCTATTTCTAACATCCCCCTGTATTACAATATTTAGGTATTAAAGAGTTTAGTATTCAATGTGGATCTTCCTCCATTTGATAGCTTTGAATTGATTCTTCTTCTTTAGCTGCTTCATTCTCCATGTCATGGCTTCTAATATTTTGTAGTTCATTGTTCCTTGATGTCAGGCATTTTTGATGAACAATTATTCTCATGATTTTGCATGTCATGAGTGGATCTGAATAGGTTTTTCTTCTTTCTTTTGTACCTATGTAAGACATGTTTCTCTACTCTTCATAAGTATCAACCTTGAGCTCAAAGTTAGTAGATCCATCAGAAATAAGTTCTTGAAGATAATTTAATTTTTGTAATAATCTTCTTTCATGACCCTTATAATACCTATATTTGAAATAGCAAAAAACATATGAGTGGTTTATCCCATCACAATATTTGCAAGGATGGAAACTCCAACAATTTGTCTTTTCATGACCATATTGATTGCAATAGATGCATAATAGAGAAACTATGGTGTCTTTGAAGTCTAATTTAGGGATATCATGTTTTCTATCTCTTTAATAAGATATTATAACCATATATGTACAATTGAATCTATTCCATGTTTTACTTTTTGTATAAAATCTTGTTGACTCTTTTTTCCTACTTTTGATCTCCATTGGTATTAGATTCACTGGATGAATCTCAATTTACAAGACTATCAATTATAGCTTATTTTGCATTGTATTGGTTCTCCTTTTCTTTTTTTTTCTATCATTGTAACCCATCAAGTTTTTAATCTATATTGGTATCTGCCTTATTCCACTTCTAAGAGTGTTTCTTAGCATGCTAGTAGTCATTTTTATTACCTAAATTCTTCAGGATGGAATAGTCTTACCTTATGGCTCCTTATATGATCCTTGATAGAAGTATATAATCTTGATTTTGTAAAACATTTATTAATCCTTAGTTTTTTAGGCATCCTTATGTCTCCCTAGTATGAGAATATATACTCTTAAGGATTTTTAAGTTTTGTAGAAAGCTTATATATTGCAACTTGATAATTCTGATAAATGTTGATATTACAAGTTTTGTAGAATACATTATGAATCCCTAGTATTTTGGATAAATTATAGAGTGCTTTTGTAAATTAAATTTCAATTTTAATTGATTTTGTAAATTTTTGTAAATACGAAAATCAACTTTTATTATCCTTATTGCTCCTATTGAACTAAGAATTTTTCCTAAATTTAAGGAGGTTTTAATGTTGCATATTTTGTCTTGATTTGAGAATATTTGAGAGAATAATATTAAAAAATTTCAACCTTTAAAATGCTTTGATAAAACTTTATTTAAATATCTCTTTAGTATTTAATCCAAGTGTATCTAATTTCTAAATTAATTATTTTGATGTAGTAACCCTTATGACTCCCTAATTTTGAAAAAAATAGATCACAATAATATTTGCAAGTATTAAGGTTAATTTCTAGTAGAAAACCTTATTACTCCTAAGTTTAATATTGCAAATATTATATTAGCTTGATAAATAATTCCCTTTGAGGTATGGCTTTCAATATAATTATATTTCTCTAAATTCAACCTTATAACTCCCTAGAGATGAAAGCATATAAATATAAGAATAAACCTTAACTCATAACAAGAAATAAATGATGTTGATTTTAGAAATGTAATGATTGCACATGTTAATTGTAGCTACTTTGATTATGTTCAGACTATAGCATTGAATTCTCCATTCCTTGCTTCTACATTGTGATGGCTCCCACATCTTAAACTTAAATATGTTGTAATACCTAATTCAAATGTTGCGTTCAAACGTTTCATTGAAAATATTGGTCCAAGAAGCCTTTAATAGGCATTCAACCTAGTGACAAGTATCACTTCAGTTACACTTCAACACTTTCTTGGATGTTCATTGCAAGTGTAGCTCCTAAAATATCTTCTTTCTTCTTGCATTGTTCAAATGATAATGTCAATGGATAAATGTAACTCATCTTCCATGTGGTCTATGGGAATAAAAATATTTCTATGAATCTTACTCACATGTGCAAAATTTCAACGTTCCTTGAGAGTGTTTAGGGTTTCCTTTGGAGAGTGACAAATATCATTTGCATGTCCTTATGCTTATAACACTTTCTTGTAAGCTTTTATATGTACTTTTCCACATTTTTATTGGTTGTATTTCAACGTCATTGAGATGGTTCAAGCCAAGAAATTCTAGTGGTGGTGCTTTGGTGGAGAGATACAGGAGCTTTGGTGGACCTTGAACGGTAGTACTATGGTGGAGACTCCTTGATGCTCCAATGGTAATGTTGAATACTCCTTCATTTTGATGTACATTTCCAGCTATGCTTGCTTTGATTTCCTTTTCTTTTGTGTTGCTTTATATCTCCCATTTAGTTAGAGCAACGTGCCTCATTTATTGTGCTTTGTAGGTCACATATTATGGCTATCCAACCCAGGCAAAACGTAGGCCCTTTTGAGGGGCTTCTTGATGCCCGTATTTGGTTTTGCCCTTTTGGAGAAAGTTGTGCCCTTTTAGCACCTTTAAATATTTCCTCTTTCTTGCATAGAATGTATTAGATAAATTCGATATATTGTACCAATATTTATGAATAGAATGCCCTTGTTGCAGCCTTTCTTGCACTTCTTTTGTAGATATAAAATTCTGGTTTTATGGAAAAAAATTGAATGTAGTAAAAAAGGGGTTTTGAGTTTGTCTCTTTGTTTAGACACCTTCCCTTTTTTGCTTAGATGATTTTATGATAAATCCAAGCTTATATAGAAGCTCTTTATTTGATGCAATTTTCTACACTTTTATTTTTCTTCCATCAAACCCTATAATGCTTTGGATTTGGGACTCACCAAATCTTAAGAACACAAACATAAAGCTTGTTTAGAGTAATACAGTAGTGCAAATGAACCCACTAATATTTCATTTTTAATGCACTAAAAATTACACCTTATCACTCCAAATAACTTTGAAAAAAATTATAAGTACACTTAATCAATTTATTGCAACTTAATCAAGAATGATCTAAAATGAATCTTCAAGAATTATTTTGTAAATTTCTTATAAGCAGGATATTAGGAGATAGTCTTCTTTTTCTTTCCAAAGTAGATGATATGCAGTTGACATATAGTTTAAATTATGAAGTCTAATCAAATCCTAATATGTAAATAAAGCTTAAAAAGAGCCTTTATTTTTGCACATTTGAATATTGTAATACAAATCTTATTTTTACAACTTTAATCTAGATTTAAGATACTTTAACAAATCTAAAAAGTAATCCAATTAATGAATCTATTTGTACCAATAGTTTCTTACCTTTCTTTGAAATATTTTGTAGCATCTTTGCCACTTATGTAGAGGATGTAGATCTTGGTGTCTTAGATCACCAAATTGCTACTTTGAGTAAGATCTTGTAGTCCTTTGTAGACTATTTTGAATAGCTCTTTCTTCACCAATCGATGGTCTTGAACTTTCTTTTACAAGCCTAAGAATTGGTGACTCTATTCTCCTCTTGTGGTCTCCTCCTTATGCTATATATTTGGAGAATTTTGTATCTCTAAAATGGTATACTATTACTATGAGAGGTAATATTCAAATCTCTTGAATTTGATGAGTTTCTTCTATCTTCAAGTCTTCTTGTCAAATTATTACTTCAAGTAGGATCTTCTTCTCAAGATTCTGAATATCTTGAGATCTTCAATGGATTTTTCTTCTACTAAAATTTGGAACTCCTTGTCAAATTCTCCTCCTCTTGGGCTTATTGTAGGATGGTGATAATTGTATCAAGTCCTTCACTATCATGAGCTTCTCCATGGTAGTGTATTTCTCCAATGAGTTATCCTTTGATGATTTCTTCAACAAGGCTCTCCTAGCCTTTTACTGGATGCTCATTGAGACCTCGCCAAGGTCTTTGATCTTGTATATTCTTCTAGTCTTCCTTGATACATTATATTTAACCTTTTACTTCTGGAAATGTTGGTGGTGAGACCTTCTCTTGGATATCTGATTGTGCTACTTCTAAATTCAAGAAGGACTTTTCTAGTCCATTATCTTCCTTTTCTATAAGTTCTTCAATTATATCTCCTACTGATCTCTTTTGCTTCAGGTTTTAGATTGATTATGAAGAGGATACTCTTCCTAGATTTCTTGTAGGAAGCTTTCCCAATTTACTAGATCTCCTTTTTTGAAAACAAAAATATTAGTACTAAAATCTAATTTTGAATTAGGTACTCTCTTCTGGATTCTTCTTCAGGATAAATACTTTTGTGACCTATTTCAGTATCAATGCTTATGTTACCTTTTTCTTTAATATCAAATTTTCTATGGCCTTTTCTTCAATATCAAAGCTTCTATGGCCTTTTCTTCAATATCAAGGATTTTATGGTATTTTATTCAATATTAAGGCTTCTATGGCCTATTTTTCTAGATCAAGACTTCTATGGTATTTTCTAGGCTTATGTGGTATTTTCTTTTGTATCAAGGCTTCTATGGCATTTTATAGGATTTTATGGCATTTTATAGGCTTCTATGGACTTTTCTTTACAAAGTTCTTCAATCTAGTAATGGAGATCTTTCGTCTTATGACATCACCATGGTTATTTTCCAAAACTTTCTTTTGAAGTATTCTCCTCTCTACAACAACTAATATTTACACTATGAAGGTAATCCAAACTTCGGGCAGTGAAGTTGGGGTCTCCTAAATTTTTGTTGTAGGAGGCATCCCAATAATCTGAGAATTAATTTCCTACAATAAAATAAACTTCAGGTAATTTTTTCCAAATCTCTTAGATGAGCTTCACTAGTTGATTCATCAAACTAGTGGATCAAATATTGAGTCCTAGTTTTCATGAGTTTTCTAGCAACTTTGTGGAAATACTCTAGCCATATGCAATCTCAGTATTTTTGAAACTGATTTTTATTTCAATCCTCACTTGTGGCTCTCCCCAATTCTATCACCTAGACTCTTCTAATAAATTTTGATAGTGACTGGTCCATGGTGCATCAAGTTGACAAGAAACTCATGGTTAATAATAATGGTGATTTTTCTATTAATCTACTATATCTTGATCTACTGTAGCTTTGATACCATTGTTAACTTTTGATACAACATGTAATGGGTGATAGAAAATTGAAGATTCAAAATAAAAAGAAAGAAAATAAATCTGAGAGATGACTAAAATATGTTTTAAATAGAAATAATGGAAATGAGTATAAAAGTAGCTATGGAGTAAATGAACCCTCCATGATACAAGCTATTTCTTAATAAATAAGCTCTGAGCTTATAGCTCACACACTCTACACTATTGTATATTTCCTACACTACTATATGTAACCCCTATATGTATGGCCCTTTATATAGGAAGATAAGTTTCTTAACCAAAACTCTACCAAGGTGTACAAGGGGCACCTTGCATATTTACAACTTGCACCCCCCAAAGTAATTTGATATCTTAAGTATGTACCAAAGAAGGTACATTTACATGACCCAAATAATATAATATAATCTATTTCTAACACTAATGACTCTATACTCTCATGCACTTTCACTGCTTCAAGATTCTCTACTATGGTCACTATCGTGTTTTCTCTATTCTTGGCTATAAATCTCTTCTTCGCTTTAAAAATCCTTCTATTTATTTCTAACCAAACTTCCCATGCATATTTAAAGGGAATAAAATTCTAAATTTGATTCAATATTTGGATTTTAAATGGTTTCTCCCACTATTCAATCCATCCTACCATATTATTAGGCATCACCCACACCACTCCCATCTTCTCTATTATATCATACACTATTTTGAGGGTATATTTATATTCTAAGATATGTGATTCACTAATTTCTCATGATATTCATAAAGGTAACATAATTTAGGGAATAGAAACCCCCTCTTATGAAGGTTATCTATTGTTAAAATGTGGTTATGGGCTATTAACCAAGGGAAAATTTCTAACTTTGGAATGGTTTTCCTTTTCCATAATTGATCCCATTAAAATCCCTCCTCAAGAATTACATGTAAAATATCATAGGCTGATTTAATAGTGAACAAATATTTTTTAATAACTCCCCATACTATTGTATACTTAGCTAAATTGGGGTATACATAATATACTCTTAATTTAGCTATTAGCTTTTGGAGCTCATCCTCATACCAATTATGAATTTAGCTCCTTCCATATTACATTTCCTTCTATTATCAAATAATCACTCACCAAAAACACATTATTTTGTTCAATCTCCAATCTAATTCTTGTTAACTCCTTAACAAAAACATTTAGAGTAAAGCATGTATTTTTGAAAGGGTCTCAGTCCCTTTTGCAATGGTTGGAACCTAGATATCTTTCATGAAAAAACAAAGACATATCACTATGGTGTCCCAATAGTACTCATATTATTTTTTATTATGCTTTCATAAAAACTACTAAGTGAAAGGATCATCCTCTATATTACTCAATTCATTTTTATTACAAGAATATTTCCTATTATTTAAAGAAAACTTTATACATTAAATAATATTAGACTTAACCTCTTCAACCTTCTTCACTTGCAAAATGAACTTTACAACTTCAATTACTTTTAAATATGAATTGGCATATTGTGATCTCTAACTATAGGTATCCTTATTCATATTTACTAATATTTAATCCAAATTGACTATGATTGTCTTTTTTATTTTATGATACAAAGGGTATTTATTTGAAACATGTGGCTAGTATTTTTTTTAAATTTGAGTAATATTTTATTGTAATTTTATTCCCTCACTTCAACTCTAGGTTTGTTAATAACCAATATATTTCACATCTTTCTCAATCATTTTTATCTTACAAAGGTTTTTTATGTTTTCAATTTCATGTAATTTGTGATGTAAAAATCTCATGTTTTTATAGTCATAATTAGGTATAACTTGTGCCTAACATCATATAAATATTATATTTTGATATATTAAATTATTTTTTATTGAAAAATTATATAATGGGTTTGATTTAATGTTTTTTATGTTATCATGATGTATATTTTTAAAACTAAAAAAGTAATTTAATAAACAGGATGCACCTTAATGTTTTTTGAATTCATTAGAGTTGGTTCTCTAGATAGTCTCTCTCCATTTTAGTTGTCTTTGTTTGTCTTCAGCAGACTATTTCTATTGTTGTACCTTTTTGGGATCAAAACACCTTCTTCCAATCAATCAAAAAGAAAAAATAAATACACCTTAAACATAATTAATCTATTTTTAAAAATATATCTTTCTACTTCAACATCCCATTAAATGCTAAGTTAGAATAATTATTAGTTTTCTAAAAAAAATGTTAAATAAATAACATATTTGAATTTAAGTTATATAAGAAATAATCACAATTTAAATTTTAAAATTAAATATTTAAAAATAGTATGAAAGAATAAATATTCAATTAATTTGTTATTTTTATTTCTTATATCTATATTTTAACTATTTTATCAAAATTAACTATTAAAAATTGCATATTAAATAAATAAGTAAAGAGAAGATTAAAAAATAATTTTATATTATGAAAATAATTGTATTCTTAAATATTATTGACAATGTGGAGACCTCTCGGAGGGCATATTCCATGAGGGTTTCACTCCTGCTCCATCTTGGATACTCTAAAACCCTTTGAACAGGAGGCCCCTTTTCTACCATTCTATATCTAGCTACTAATCATGCTTAGTTTCACTATTGTGGTTCGTGACCAAGATGTTTTGCTTGTTGGGGGTCTTGTTGGTTTATTTTGCTCTTTTATGGGTTTGACATTATCACTCTTATCTAGGGAAAAGGGCTAAATGCTAACCCAAACTTGTAGGAGTGATCCTGGATCATTATAATGTAGTGAAAAATTATAGTTGTCGACCCCTTGGTTGGCTCACTCTGGTTGGTGGGTGTGTTGGGTGGTTGTCTCTTGGGTTGTTTGCTATTTTTGGGAACTTGGTTGCATTATGCAGTATTTCTTTTGGGTTTTGTATTTTCATGTTTCTTTTGGCTTTCTAGGTAGAGGAAATGGCCATCTACTGACCCAAACCCATTGGGGTGAGCTTGATATAGTGTTTGATTATAGAAATATGATTATGTTACCTTGGGTGGCTACTTTGGTTGGATGGTGCTTGGATGACTCTATTGCTAGGGTTATCTACAAGTAGTGGGTTTGTGGTTGATTTGTACCATTTTAATCTATATTCAATAATTTTATTGTTATATGTGGAGGTTTCAGGGAGACATGGTCAAATATCGATGCAAACTAGTTGGGGTGAAAGTGGGTTGTTATGCTGTGGTAGTTTTTGACTTTTGGCCCCATGTCTCTGGTGGATTTCCTAGCTTCGAAGATTTATAGAGATCTCTTTCTACAGTTCCAATAGTGGTGGTGTATTTGATCCCAGGGTTCTAATACTTATTTTTTTGGGATCTTACCCTTATTTCTCTCAAGTGCAGTGCATAATGTTTTTATCTCATTTTTCCTTGTACCTAAGAGCAGTTGTTCTTGAAACTTTTTTAGTTGGCTCCAGTAGGATTTGCAGATTTCTTAGAATTTCTTATGCAGATCTCCTACATGGTTTTTATGTTGTGGATTTTATTGGATGGTATTTCTAGTGTTATTTTCTTAAACTAACCATTCTCGTGAGGGGTTCTCCTATTATTTGTTTTTTTTGGATAGATTTGTTGATTGTAATGAAGATATTTCCCTATTCTCCTTTCATGTTAGGTAGAAAATACTTCAGTTTGGGTAGTTTTTATTTCTAAATTTATTTTTAATCAATAGCATGTTCTGCTTTCATGTTAGGTGACAAATGCTTCAGTTTGGGCATTCTTTATTTGTAAATTTATTTTTAACCGATAGCATTTTTATTATTTTGTTGTTTTTCTTCATTTCTTTAGATTTAGAGCACACGGTGGTTTAACCATGGGATAATATCTTATATTTTCTTGATAAATATCTATGAATTATTTTCTAGGAGGTTGTTTCATTTGAATTTTTAGATTTGATTCGTAGAATCCATCTCAATATTTCTTGATATCTTTGTTAGCAATTTTGGGTACCTTGGGTACATTGCCTTTGCTCAAGTGTAGAAGTTGTCATTGATGTCAAGAAGCTCTTGAAGGAATTTGATTTAATGTCAAATAATTTGCAGGCATGGACAGTGAGTTTCCAAGAAGATCTTAGTAGCCCATTTGCAAAAGATCAAAGAAAAAGACAAGTAAGAAAAGGTATGCAGCAGGCAAGAAAAACAGTCACGATTTCATGACATGTTAGAGGAGAGAGAAAGCGTTGGAAAAATTGTCATGATTTCATGACATGTTAGAAGAGAGAGAAAGCACTAGAAAAACTGTCATGATTTCATGACATGTTAGAGGAGAGAGAAAGAGCTGGCAAAACTATCACGATTTCGCGACATGTTGGAAGAGAGAGAAGAAGCAGGAAAAACTATCACGATTTCGTGACATGTTGGCAGAGAAAAAGACAAGTGGAAAAACTATCACGATTTCGTGACATGTTGGCAGAGAAGGAGAGCAAGATGGAAAGTGTCACGATTTCATGACATGTCGCATTTTTGCGACTCGAAAAGTGCAGGAAGGCAAAGAAGGAAAAGTGTCACGATTTCGTGACATAATGCAAGGAAGGTTGTACGGACGAAAAAGTGTCACGATTTCATGACATGATGCAGAAGAGAGAGTCCGAAGTGTGAATTGTCATGATTTCATGACAAGTTCGAAGAGAGATAAAGTATCTCAAAAAGTGTCATGATTTCATGACATGCTGTAGAGTTCGAAGTGAGAACAGTCACGATTTCACGACATGCTGCAAAAGACGAAGTGAGGACTATCGCGATTTTGTGACATGCTGCAGAACTCAAAATGAGAACTATCACAATTTCGTGACATGCAACAAAGGGAAGATTTTGAAATGAGAACTGTCATGATTTAGTGATGGGTTGCAAAGAAAGCTTTCAGAAGCTGAAAGTGTCACAATTTCATGATACGATGAAGGAAAAGCGTACGGATGCAGGAAGTGTCATGAATTCACGATAGGCAAAATAGAAAACAAACGGAAGTAGAAGTGTCATGATTTCATGATAGAAATGGGAAGCAGGGTTTCAATAGCAAAGTGTCACGATTTCGTGATAGAAACTAAAAGCATGTCTTCCATAGGTGAAGTGTCATGATTTCATGAAAAAAGTAGAGAGGAAGGATATGAAGACAAAAGTGTCATGATTTCGTGACAGGAAAAAGTGAAGAAGCCAGTGGAGGAAGATGTCACGATTTCGTGACATGTCATAGTTTCACGACCAGAAGGCAAGTGAAGATGCCAGCGGAGGAAGATGTCACGATATCGTGACATGTCGTAGTTTCATGACTCAAAGAGGAGAGAGAAGATGCCAGTAGAGGAAGATGTCACGATTTCATGACAAAAACAAAAAGGAAGTCTAAAGAAGCAAAAGTGTCACGATATCACGACAACAGGTAAAAGAAAGTGTACGGTTGCAAAGGTGTCATGATATCACGACATGTTGTAGTTTCATGGGAAAAGCTACAGAAATAGAGGTGGTTGAAGCCGACAGAGTTAAATTTGAGCCAACGAAGTTTAGGGTTGTGCAGCCGACGAAGTTTAGGGTTACAGCCGACTAAGTTTGAATTTTTGATCTTGAATTTTCTATTATAAAAGGAGGGTTGTTTCGAGTTTTGAAAGTATCGAACTTGCGCAAGTTAAGTCCACAGTGCGTAGAGAGCGAGTCATGTCGAATCGAGCGAAGTGTGCAAGATGCAGCCATAACAGTGTAGATAGCATAGAAGTTGTGAGTTGATGCACAGTGCAAAAGTTGGTTTCGACCAAGTGCGATTATGACTGAGCAGAGAGACCTATTGAGGACAGAGTTTGGTACAGATTTGAGAATAGATTTGTACCCAAACTAGAGAAATAGGAAGAGGACATTTGTGCCAGATCGAAGGACTGTGTTTGGTGAAGATCAGAGAAAGAGAAAGAGGACATTTGTGCTAGACCGAAGGACTGTGTTTAGTGCAAATTCGAGGACCAGCTTTGAGGTGATAGAGTTGAGGACAGAGGTCTCCAGCCAGAGTAGGGAAGATAGGTGTCTTCTGTGGATAGAGTTCCATTTGCTAAGGGCAGCAGAGGCAGAGGTCTTCTAGAGGATCACCAGCTAGAGTAGAGTTAGGGGAAGGTATCTCCTTTGAGTAGAGGCTCATAAACATTGTAATTGGGAAGGTTTCCCAAAGAACTTTGATATAACTTTTAGAGAAAAGTTTTGTGGATGTAGCCCAGACTTTCTGGGTGAACCACGGTAAAGTTGTGTCTCTTTGTGGATGGTGTTTTGTGCATTGCTTTGATTACTGCTATTGATACTGCTATCTATACACTGCATAATATTGAATTGAAAGTTGAATTGAAGGAAAAAGTAAAAAGTGGTCTTATACTGTTCACCCCCCCTCTTAGTATAAGCTTGTGTTCTTCAATTGGTATTAGAGTAGGTGCCTTCAAAAAGTTTAACAGCTTGAAGGAAAAGCTAGCAAAGAACACAATGGATTATTCAAGTGGCAATGCAGCACCTATTCTTGATGGATCAGATTTTGGTCTGTGGAGTGCAAGAATGAAGGTTTATCTAATGGCACTTGGTAATGAGGTATGGGAAGTGATTGAAGATGGGTACACTATTCCTGAACATGGTCCTTATACTAAAGAAGACAGGCTCCTACATCACAGCAATGCAAAAGCCATGAATGCAATCCTGAAAGGCTTATAGAAAGCAGATCTCACAAAAGTGATTCACTGCAAGACAACTAGTGAAATGTGGAAACAGTTGCAGGTGGTTCATACAGGTGATGCAAATGTCAGAAAGGCCAAGTTGAGACACTTCAAAGGTATGTTTGAACAACTCCAAATGAATGATGATGAAAATATTAGTGATTACATGCTTCGTATGGATGAGGTTGTTAACTCCATGAAAGACTTAGGTCTTGAGCTTGCTGAAAATGATATTTGTGATAAGATTTTAAGATCTCTTCCTAATAGATTTAGTGAAAATATTTCTGCTATTGAGGAAGCTAAAGATTTAGATAAGTTGAAAAAGGATGAGCTCCATAGTATACTTGCAACATTTGAGTTGAGAACTCAAGTGAAGGTTGATGTCAAGAAAGAGGCAGCTTTCAAGGCTACCAAGAAATCCAAAGGTAAACAGATTCAAGAGAGTGATGAGTCTTCTAGTGATGAAGAGGCATATTACAGCAAGAAAGGCAAGTTCTCTAGAAAGCACAAAAGCATGAAGAATATAAGATGTTTCAATTGTGGAAATTTTGGTCATTATGCTACTGATTGTACTATTTCCAAGTATGAAAGTGATGAAGATAAACAGGATTCTAAGAGCAAGGATTCTGAAAAGCACAAGCATCACAGGAAGAACAAATATGAGCACAACAATCATGGAAAGAGGTATTCTCACAAGCACAAGAAGAGTTTCTACCTAGACAAAGCAAGTAAGTGTTCTAGCAGTGATAGTGAAAGTTCTTCAAGTGATGATGAAAATGAGATGTTATTCATATTAAAAAAAGAGGAAGAACCGAAACATAGATTCATTATCATGAAATGTCTTAGATGTGGAAATTTTGGTCACCTTGAGGATGATTGCACAAATAATGAATTGGTTTCTAGTATGTATGAGGATGCTTCAGAAAACTATAAAGAAGATGCATGTATGGTTTTTGAAAAGGGTAGCACCTCTAGTGATAAGAAATCTGAAAAAGGCTTTGATGATTCAGAAAGCAAACAAATAAAGGATCTTGAAAGTGAACTTACTAATGCTCTTAGTGCTTTGAAAAAGGAAAGAAAGAAGAATGCTAGACTCAAGGATAAGTTAGATGAATGTTGTATGGAGAGAGATGATCTCTTAGAAAGTCTTGACTTCTCTATGGCTAAGACACAAGAACTCAAGGATGAGTTAGAGTCTAAGGTTCTTGAGTATAGTGAGTTAGAACAAAAAATGGCTTCTTTGAAAGAGGAAACTAAAGAGTACAAGGATAAGCTTTACAGATTTCAAGATAGCTCCAAGAAGGTTAAGTCACTCATCAAAGGTCAAAGAAAGACAACAGATAAAATAGGCCTTGGTTTTGTTAAACCACACAAGGAACAGGTTGGGGAATCTAGTAAGAGATTTCAAAAAGAAGAGAGTTCTGATGAAGAGAGTATTTCAGAGAAAGAGTCCATGAGTGATAGATGCACAGAAACAAAAAATAGAATTTTGAATGCGAAGAAGAAGTTTTTGGGACCCAAGAGGTCAAATAAAAGAAAATTTCACGGCAGATGTTTTGTGTGTCACAGGTTCGGTCACATGGCTTCGCATTGCATGACTCAAGTAAGGAAGGTAAATGACAGTTTTAGAGGTGGCAATTTCTTTCAAGGGTATTGCTACTCTTGTAAATAGTTTGGGCATAAGGCAATTTTTTGCAAGGCTAATAACAGGAACAGGGTTAGTCAGAATAGGCGGATTCAAAGAACAGGTATGCCTAAAAGAAATAATATTGTTACTTGTTATAAGTGCAACAATGTAGGTCACACAGCTAGACAGTGTAGAGCTAGATTTCCAAGGTATAGGAATAGGAACAGTGGTATGAATAGGTCCAAGGATCAAGGCATGGATAAGAATAGGAATGATAACAGGGACAGGAATAGTGACAGGAACAGGAATAGGAATATGGACAAAGAATTCAAAAGAAGTCCCAACAAGGAAGTTTTAGATGCTGATGATGATTAGTGCCTAATGGGAGTTCTACTCCCACCCCTATTTTAATCACCTCATTAGGAGGTGGGGGAGGGACTAAGCTAAGAGGCTCATTCTTAGTCCCGAGCCCCAAAGGTGACCCTTTGCCATTGATGACAAAGGGGGAGAGATATGAGTAAGGGGGAGAGCTTCAAGTCAGGGGGAGCAAAACTTCAAAGGTAGATTCTCAGTTGTTAGCATAGTTGGTTTCAGTTTTGGCTCTTGAGATGTGTTTCCATAAAGGTTTGCCATCAATGACAAAGGGGGAGATTGTTGGCAATTTTGGGTACCTTGGGTACATTGCCTTTGCTCAAGTGTAGAAGTTGTCATTGATGTCAAGAAGCTCTTGAAGGAATTTGATTTAATGTCAAATAATTTGCAGACATGGACAGTGAGTTTCCAAGAAGATCTTAGTAGCCCATTTGCAAAAGATCAAAGAAAAAGACAAGTAAGAAAAGGTATATAGCAGGCAAGAAAAACAGTCACAATTTTGTGACATGTTAGAGGAGAGAGAAAGCGCTAGCAAAATTGTCACAATTTTGCGACATGTTAGAAGAGAGAGAAAGCACTGGAAAAACTGTTGCAATTTTGTGACATGTTAGAGGAGAGAGAAAGAGCTGGCAAAACTATCATGATTTCGCGACATGTTGGAAGAGAGAGAAGAAGAAGGAAAAACTGTCACGATTTCACGACATGTTTGCAGAGAAAAAGGCAAGTGGAAAAACTATCGTGATTTCGCGACATGTTGGCAGAGAAGGAGAGCAAGATGGAAAGTGTCACGATTTCGTGACATGTCGCATTTTCGCGACTCAAAAAGTGCAGGAAGGCAAAGAAGGAAAAGTGTCACGATTTCACGACATAATGCAAGGAAGGTTGTACGGATGAAAAAGTGTCACGATTTCGTGACATGATGCAGAAGAGAGAGTCCGCAGTGTGAACTATCATGATTTCATGACAAGTTCGAAGAGAGATAAAGTATCTCGAAAAGTGTCATGATTTTGTGACATGCTACAGAGTTTGAAGTGAGAACAGTCACGATTTCATGACATGCTGCAAAAGACAAAGTGAGGACTGTCATGATTTCGTGACATGCTGCAGAACTCGAAATGAGAACTATCACGATTTCATGACATGCAACAAAGGGAAGAGTTTGAAATGAGAACTGTCATGATTTCGTGATGGGTTGCAAAGAAAGCTTTCGAAAGCTGAAAGCGTCACGATTTTGCGACAGGATGAAGGAAAAGCATACGGATGTAGGAAGTGTCATGATTTCACGATAGGAAAAATAGAAAGCAGACGAAAGTAGAAGTGTCATGATTTCATGACAGAAATAGGAAGTAGGGTTTCAACAGCAGAAGTGTCACGATTTCGCAATAGAAACTAAAAGCATGTCTTCCATAGGTGAAGTGTCATGATTTCATGACAAAAGTAGAGAGGAAGGATATGAAGACAAAAGTGTCATGATTTCACGACAGGCAAAAGTGAAGAAGCCAACGGAGGAAGATGTCACGATTTCGTGACATGTCACAGTTTCATGACCAGAAGGCAAGTGAAGATGCCAACAGAGGAAGATGTCATGATTTCGTGACATGTCGTAGTTTCATGACTCGAAGGCAAGTGAAGACACCGAAAGAGGAAGATGTCGCGATATCACGACAAAAATAAAAAGGAAGTCTAAAGAAGCAAAAGTGTCATGATATCACGACAATAGGCAAAAGAAAGTGTACGGCTGCAAAGGTGTCACGATATCGTGACATGTTGTAGTTTCATGGGAAAAGCTACAGAACTAGAGGCGGTTGAAGCCGACAGAGTTAACTTTGAGCCAATGAAGTTTAGGGTTGTGCAGTCGACGGAGTTTAGGGTTACAGCCGACTAAGTTTGAATTTTTGATCTTGAATTTTCTATTATAAAAGGAGGGCTGTTTTGAGTTTTGAAAGTATTGAACTTGCGCAAGTTAAGTCCACGGTGCACGGAGAGCGAGTCATGTCGAATCGAGCGAAGTGTGCAAGATGCAGCCATAACAGTGTAGATAGCATAGAAGTTGCGAGTTGATGCACAAAGTGAGAAGTTCGATCGCCGAGAGCTGAGTCCTATTGTGTTTGCATAGACAGTGCAAAATTTGGTTTCGACCAAGTGCGATTGTGACTGAGCAGAGAGACCTGTTGAGGACAGATTTTGGTATAGATTTGAGGATAGATTTGTACCCAAACTAGAGAAAGAGGAAGAGGACATTTGTGCCAGATCGAAGGACTGTGTTTGGTGCAGATCAGAGAAAGAGAATGAGGACATTTGTGCTAGACCGAAGGACTGTGTTTAGTGCAAATTCGAGGACCAGATTTGAGGTGATAGAGTTGAGGACAGAGGTCTCCAGCCAGAGCAGGGAAGATAGGTGTCTTCTGTGGATAGAGTTCCATTTGCTAAGGGCAGCGGAGGCAGAGGTCTTCTAGAGGATCACCAGCCAGAGTAGAGTTAGGGGAAGGTATCTCCTTTGAGCAGAGGCTCATAAACATTGTAATTGGGAAGGTTTCCCAAAGAACTTTGATATAACTTTTAGAGAAAATTTTTGTGGACGTAGCCCAGACTTTCTGGGTGAACCACGGTAAAGTTGTGTCTCTTTGTGGATGGTGTTTTGTGCATTGCTTTGATTACTGCTATTGATACTGCTATCTATACACTGCATAATATTGAATTGAAAGTTGAATTGAAGGAAAAAGTAAAAAGTGGTCTTATACTGTTCACCCCCCTTCTTAGTATAAGCTTGTGTTCTTCAATTGGTATTAGAGTAGGTGCCTTCAAAAAGTTTAATAACTTGAAGGAAAAGCTAGCAAATAACACAATGGATTATTCAAGTGGCAATGCAGCACCGATTCTTGATGGATCACATTTTGGTCTGTGGAGTGCAAGAATGAAGGTTTATCTAATAGCACTTGGTAATGAGGTATGGGAAGTGATTGAAGATGGGTACACTATTCTTGAACATGGTCCTTATACTAAAGAAGACAGGCTCCTACATCACAGCAATGCAAAAGCCATGAATACAATCCTGAAAAGCTTATAGAAAGCAGATCTCACAAAAGTGATTCACTGCAAGACATCTAGTGAAATGTGGAAACAGTTGTAGGTGGTTCACACAGGTGATGCAAATGTCAGAAAGGCCAAGTTGAGACACTTCAAAGGTATTTTTGAACAACTCCAAATGAATGATGATGAAAAGATTAGTGATTACATGCTTCGTATGGATGAGGTTGTTAACTCCATGAAAGACTTAGGTCTTGAGCTTGCTGAAAATGATATTTGTGATAAGATTTTAAGATCTCTTCCTAATAGATTTAGTGAAAATATTGTTAGAAAGGTGAAACCTACCGTTCTACCAAAAGCTCAAACTTTAGGTAGCCGCTATAGGCCAGAGCTTTAACCTACGGGAGGCGGTTAGTCCATGTCACGATTCCCGAGGAGGGATGCTGGCGGTTAGTCCAACAATCCCCCCCAACGTTACCCGAAGGGAATCGAACCTGAGACCGGCTCTGATACCAATTTTTAGAAAGGCAAAACCTACCGTTCTACCAAAAGCTCAAACTTTAGGTAGCCACTACAGGCCAGAGCTTTAACCTACGGGAGGCGGTTAGTCCATGTCACGATTCCCAAGGAGGGACGCTGGTGGTTAGTCCAACAAATATTTCTGCTATTGAGGAAGCTAAAGATTTGGATAAGTTGAAAAAGGATGAGCTCCATAGTATACTTGCAACATTTGAGTTGAGAACTCAAGTGAAGGTTGATGTCAAGAAAGAGGCAGCCTTCAAGGCTACCAAGAAATCCAAGGGTAAACAACTTCAAGAGAGTGATGAGTCTTCTAGTGATGAAGAGGCATATTATAGCAAGAAAGGCAAGTTCTCTAGAAAGCACAAAAGCATGAAGAATATAAGATGTTTCAATTGTGGAAAGTTTGGTCATTATGCTACTGATTGTACTGTTTCCAAGTATGAAAGTGATGAAGATAAACATGATTCTAAGAGCAAGGATTCTGAAAAGCATAAGCATCATAGGAAGAACAAATATGAGTACAACAAATCATGGAAAGAGGTATTCTCACAAGCACAAGAAGAGTTTCTACCTAGACAAAGCAAGTAAGTTTTCTAGCAGTGATAGTGAAAGTTCTTCTAGTGATGATGTAAATGAGATGTTATTCATATCAAAAAAAGAGGAAGAACCGAAACATAGATTCATTATCATGAAATGTCTTAGATGTGGAAATTTTGGGCACCTTGAGGATGATTGCACAAATAATGAATTGGTTTCTAGTATGTATGAATATTCTTCAGAAAACTATAAAGAAGATGCATGTATGGTTTTTGAAAGGGCAGCACCTCTAGTGATAAGAAATCTGAAAAAGGCTTTGATGATTTAGAAAGCAAACAAATAAAGGATCTTGAAAGTGAACTTATTAATGCTCTTAGTTCTTTGAAAAAGTAAAGAAAGAAGAATTCTAGACTCAAGGATAAATTATATGAATGTTGTATGCAGAGAGATGATCTCTTAGAAAGTCTTGACTTCTCTATGGCTAAGACACAAGAACTCAAGGAGGAGTTAGAGTCTAAGGTTCTTGAGTATAGTGAGTTAGAAAAAAAAATGGCTTCTTTGAAAGAGGAAACTAAAGAGTACAAGGATAAGATTTATAGATTTCAAGATAGCTTCAAGAAGGTTAAGTCTCTCATCAAAGGTCAAAGAAAGACAACAGATAAAACAGACCTTGGTTTTGTTAAAACACACAAGGAACGGGTTGGGGAATCTAGTAAGAGATTTCAAAAAGAAGAGAGTTCTGATGAAGAGAGTATTTCATAGAAAGAGTCCATGAGTGATAGATGCACAGAAATAGAAAATATAATTCTGAATGTGAAGAAGAAGTTTTCGGGATCCAAGAGGTCAAATAAAAGAAAATTTCATGGCAGATGTTTTGCATGTCACAGGTTTGGTCACATGGCTTCACATTGCATGACTCAAGTAAAGAAGGTAAATGACAGTTTTAGAGGTGGCAATTTATTTCATGGGTATTGCTACTCTTGTAAATATTTTGGGCATAAGGCAATTTTATGTAAGGCTAATAAAAGGAATAAGGTTAGTTAGAACAGGCGGATTCCAAGAACAGGTATGCCTAAAAGAAATAATATTGTTACTTGTTATAAGTGAAACAATGCAGGTCACACAACTATACAGTGTAGAGCTAGATTTCCAAGGTATAGGAACAGAAACAGTGGTATGAACAGGTCCAAGGATCAAGGCATGGATAAGAATAGGAATGATAATAGGGACAGGAACAGTGATAGGAAAAGGAACAGGAATACGGACAAAGAATTCAAAAGAAGGCATAGCAAGGAAGTTTTAAATGCTCTTGATGATTAGTGCCTAATGGGAGTTCTACTCCCACCCCTATTTTAATCACCTCATCAGGAGGTGGGGGAGGGACTAAGCTAAGAGGCTCATTCTTAGTCCCAAGCCCCAAAGGTGACCCTTTGCCATTGATGACAAAGGAGGAGAGATATGAGTAAGGGGGAGAGCTTCAAAGTGAAGAAGAGAGCTTCAAGTCAGGGGGAGCAAAACTTCAAAGGCAGAATATTAGTTGTTGGCACAGTTGGTTTCAGTTTTGGCTCTTGAGATGTGTTTCCATAAAGGTTTGTCATCAATGACAAAGGGGGAGATTGTTGGCAATTTTGGGTACCTTGGGTACATTGCCTTTGCTCAAGTGTAGAAGTTGTCATTGATGTCAAGAAGCTCTTGAAGGAATTTGATTTAATGTCAAATAATTTGTAGGCATGGACAGTGAGTTTCCAAGAAGATCTTAGTAGCCCATTTGCAAAAGATCAAAGAAAAAGACAAGTAAGAAAAGGTATACAATAGGCAAGAAAAATAGTCGTGATTTCGCGACATGTTAGAAGAGAGAAAACGCACTGGAAAAACTGTCACGATTTTGTGACATGTTAGAAGAGAGAGAAAGCACTGGAAAAATTGTCGTGATTTCATGACATGTTAGAGGAGAGAGAAAGAGCTAGCAAAACTATCATGATTTCGTGACATGTTGGAAGAGAGAGAAGAAGCAAGAAAAAATGTCACGATTTCATGACATGTCGACAGAGAAAAAGACAAGTGGAAAAACTATCGTGATTTCGTGACATGTTGGCAGAGAAGGAGATCAAGATGGAAAGTGTCACGATTTTGTGACATGTATTTTTGCAACTCAGAAATTTTAGGAAGGCAAAGAAGGAAAAGTGTCACAATTTCATGACATAATGCAAGGAAGGTTGTATGGACGCAAAAGTGTCATGATTTCGCGACATGATGCAGAAGAGAGAGTTCATAGTGTGAACTGTCATGATTTCATGACAAGTTTGAAGAGAGATAAAGTATCTTGAAAAGTGTCACGATTTCACGACATGCTGTAGAGTTTGAAGTGAGAACAGTCATGATTTCACGACATGCTGCAAAAGATGAAGTGAGGACTGTCATGATTTCACAACATGCTGTAGAACTCAAAATGAGAACTATCACGATTTTGTGACATGCAACAAAGGGAAGAGTTTGAAATGAGAACTGTCATGATTTCGTGATGGGTTGCAAAGAAAGCTTTTCGATGCTGAAAACATCGTGATTTCATGACAAGATGAAGGAAAAGCGTACATATGTAGGAAGTGTCATGATTTTGCGACAGGCAAAATAGAAAGCAGATGAAAGTAGAAGTGTCACGATTTCACAATGGAAACAAGAAGCAGGGTTTCAATAGTAGAAGTGTCACAATTTCATGATAGAAACTAAAAGCATGTCTTCCATAGGTGAAGTGTCACGATTTCATGACAAAATTAGAGAGGAAGGATATGAAGAAAAAAGTTTTATGATTTCATGACAGGCAGAAGTGAAGAAGCCAGCGGATGAAGATGTCGCGATTTCATGACATGTCACAGTTTCGTGACCAGAAGGCAAGTGAAGATGGCAACGAAGGAAAATGTCGTGATTTCATGACATGTATCAGTTTCACGACTAGAAGGCAAGTGAAGACGCCAGTGGAGGAAGATGTCACGATATCATGACAAAAACAAAAAGGAAGTCTAAAGAAGCAAAAGTGTCACGATATCATGACAATAGGCAAAAGAAAGTGTATAGCTGCAAAGGTGTCGCGATATCATGACATGTTGCAGTTTCATGAAAAAAACTACAAAACCAAAGGCAGTTGAAGCTGACAGAGTTAACTTTGAGCCGACAAAGTTTAGGTTTGTGCAGTTGACGGAGTTTAGGGTTACAGCTGACTAAGTTTGAATTTTTGATCTTGAATTTTCTACTATAAAAGGAGGGTTGTTTCAAGTTTTTAAAGTATTTAACTAGCGCAAGTTAAGTCCACGGTGCACAGAGAGCGAGTCATGTCGAATCGAGCGAAGTGTGCGAGATGTAGCCATAATAGCACAGATAGCACAAAAATGGTGAGTTGATGCACAGAGTGAGAAGTTTGATCGCTGAGAGTTGAGTGCTGCTGTGTTTGCACAGACAGTGCAAAAGTTGGTTTCGACCAAGTGCGGTTATGACTGAGTAGAGAGACCTATTGAGGATAGAGTTTGGTACAGATTTGAGGATAGATTTGTACCCAGACCAGAGAAAGAGGAAGAGGACATTTGTGCCAGATCGAAGGACTGTGTTTGGTGCATATTAGAGAAAGAGAATGAGGACATTTGTGCTAGACCGAAGGACTATGTTTAGTGCAAATTCAAGGACCAGCTTTGAGGTGATAGAGTTGAGGACAGAGGTCTCTAGCCAAAGCAGGGAAGATAGGTGTCTTCTGTGGATAGAGTTCCATTTGTTAAGGGCAGTGGAGGCAGAGGTTTTCTAGAGGATCACCAGCCAGATCAGAGTTAGGGGAAGGTATCTCCTTTGAGCAGAGGCTCATAAACATTGTAATTAGGAAGGTTTCCCAAAGAAATTTGATATAACTTTTAGAGAAATTTTTTGTGGACATAGCCCAGACTTTCTGGGTGAACCACGGTAAAGTTATGTCTCTTTGTGGATGGTGTTTTGTGCATTGCTTTGATTACTGCTATTGATATTGCTATCTATACACTGCATAATATTGAATTGAAAGTTGAATTGAAGGAAAAAGTAAAAAGTGGTCTTATACTATTCACCCCCCTCTCTCAGTATAAGTCTATGTTCTTCAATCTTATTGCTAGATCTAAGGTTTGAGAGTACCTTTCAAAAAATATTTGGAGACCCTTTTAAAACCCCTTCCACTATCAATCAAAAAATTATTATTCACAACAAAAATTACATACCATTACATTTATCTAGTTATATGATTTAAAAAATGTTAATATTTTTTTTTGTGGTGTATTATCATAACACATACTTCATCATGCAAAAAATTATACCTAATGAAAACCTCACCCACTATCAAAAATCAAATTGTAGAATAATATTTCTATATCATAGAGCTCTCTTACAAAAGATTTAAATTCAAAATACTAAAAAATATATATACTTAAATATATAAATAAATGTAAAATAAATAAAAAATTCTATATCATAACTAAACTCTCGAATAAGTGATGAACATAACTTTGGTGTAGCATATCTACTTCTTATTATATGCCCTTCCTTTTTCTTCCCCTTTATTCTATTACGGAGAATGATAGAATAGACTACTATGAATGAAGTTAATGGTTATCGTTACTTACTCCTCGTTGCATCACTCCACAAGATATTTCCCTCTAAATATCTTGCACTAAAATATAAATGACTCAGTGTCTTCACCATCCTACAACTAGAAAAAGTGTTTGGTTATATCATTGTCAGAGGAGAAGTCGAGGAAGGAGAAAAAATTGGGTGAGAAAGGGACAACAACGATGATATTGGCACAAGTGAAGGAGAAGGGAATGCCATCGATATTGATGGGGAAGAATAGGAGGAAGGAGTCATTGCAGGAAGAGGAGAAGAGGAAGGTATCTATGGAGGGGGAGGAGATGATGTCTTTGAGATTGGAAACAAAAAATGGTATGTTGAGTGTGAGGAAAAATTGAAGGAGGAGGAGGAGGGTAATTTAAGGTAGGATATTTGTTGTGAGGAAACATTTAAGTATGAGGAGAAATAGGAGGGTAATTTAATGAGTAAATGGAGGATATTTATTATGATGAAAATTGAAGGATGAGGAATAATATGAGGGTAATTTAAGGTAGAAAATAGAGGATATATATTGTGATAAAATATTGTAGTATGAGGAGGAATATGAGGGTAATTTAAGGAAGGAAATGGAGGATATCTTTTGTTTTACAATGGTAGGTGTTTCCAATAGGGAATGGAAGTTGACTGTGGAATCCTGGAATATATGGGAGTAGACACTGGAGGTGTTGTATGAGTAGGTTTTGAAGGTGGATATGCATGGAAATTGTGTGGAGGGGCTTTAGTATTTGGGAAGGGAGGAAATGTATGGTGGGAATATGGATATGGTGGGGGGAGGAGTTGGACAAGGAGGAGGAGGAGTAGGAGGAGGAGAAGAGCTGTGATGGCGGTAAGAGAAGGGATGTGGAAAATTATACCAACAATTCCACTCATCTACCATGAATGCCACAATTGCCACCAGCACATACAATATTTTTATATTTATCTACTTGGCACAAAGCCTCCTTGATTGGGGTTAATGATTGTGGAAAGGATGGTTTTCAACCTGTTGGTTAGTAAACTTGCTAAGATTTTTTAAATGGTATTATATAGGCTAATGGACCTAATATATTTAAGATCCTTGGTTATAGCACTTTTAGACTTAAGCATGAGGAAAGTGGGGTTCACATAATTAGGGAGGAATCCATATATTTTAACCTTAGATATTGCAAAAATAATATTATATTGTATGACATACAAAAATCTTAAGAATAATAGGTAGGAAATCCATCAAGTCGGGAGCTTTCTCTCTATCCATAGAGAAAATTGCATCTTTAATTTCATGAGGATAGAAGAGGGAGATCAACCTAAAATTATGTTCTTGAGAGATGAGTGAAGGAATATTTTTTATGTTCTTTAACTTTATTTACTTCTATGCTTAGGGTTATCATGTAAAAACATTATATTCCTATCCCCATTTTTAGCCACTGGATGATCTCTACCTGCAAAAATAGTCATCTCTCCTTAAGGTGTTATGGAAATAAGAAAGTAGAGATTTTCATTAAATTCTTAGGCTCTCCTAAAGAGTTCCAAACTCCTAATAAATTTCTAAATTGTATAGTCATGCTTTCATCTCTTGTTTTTTCCTACTAAAGTACCCAAAAACCTCTTTATTCCAACTTTTTAGATTTGATTTAATAAATTTTAGATTCTTAGTCATCTTAGAAATTATAGGTCTTGGGAATATTTTATACCACCAATCCACAATTCTTGAATCCAATTTAGAGTGAAGGTTCCACATAAACTCAAATATAAAGGGTCTTTTGATGTTTGAAGGAGAGGAAAAAAATTCAAGAACTAGGGGGTTATGATCCAAGACTATCTTGGAAGGGGATTGAGGGAGGAACCAAAAATATCTAGGTCATATTTGAATATTAAGACTCTATAAAACCTACATTAGATGATAAGGTAACCACGCCTTCTATTTCTCCAAGTAAATGTTTTATCCCTAAGCTCTAAATCAAAAATTTCATGTTGATTATCAAAATTAGAGAAATCATTCATACATTTAGACAAGAGAGGATTCCTTTTTTTTATCAGAGGGGTCAAAATAGAGTGTTGAATTCACCTGTAAACATCCAACATACATTCAAAAAGGAGAGCCTCATTTGGCTAAGAAAATCCTAGAGGGAGCACCTTTCGAGAATGGAGTTGGGTGCATAAAAGATAGAAAGAACCCATATCTTATTGGAAGATTTACAATAAAAGAGGATGTTAATAATTCTATCAGAAGAGGAAATTAGAAAACCATCAACCCTTACGGGGTCCCATAAGAAAATAATTCTACCATAGGCATCATGAGCATGACTGACAGTAAAAAAATCTTCCTTCCAACAGAATTTATTAACTCTAAGTAAATTATTTTCCATAAGATTAGTCCCCTAAAGGAGTATAATGTGAGGTGATAAATATTTTTCATAGAAGCGAGAAATATTTTCTTGGAAAGGCCATTTCTACCTTTGTCTGACATGGTTGACACATAATTCTTTAAATTTGCTAAGGTGATAGAGAAATTTTCCTAGCTTTTATAGCCATCCATTAACAAATTTTATTGAGAATCATCTACAATGTATGCTTCTATTTCACATCTTCTAACATTTTTGTTTGAGAATTTCCTACTTGTGTGTCCATGCCAACATCCATAGTGCCTTTCTTATGAGTTCTTGTACCTAGGCCTGAGATAGAGCCCATAATATTTTTACATTTGGAAGGGAAAATCAAATTCTTCTTTAAGTCAAACACCTTGCTAGGGGAGCCTTGGTCACCATTCAGAAAGCTCTTAAAATAATATGCTAGAGGCTAGGTTTAGCCAGCTAATTTAGCAAGGGAGGATGAAATTGAATTTTTGGGCTAGGGTTAGCAAACTAAGATAGTTGGAGAGGATTATCATGACTTATCAGGCTGGGGTTGGCCAACTAAGATAGTTGGTGAAGACCACCCTAACTTATCAAGATGGAAGAGGGTTATCTCCTCCATGGAAAGATTAGTTTCTAGAATTGAGGATAAACATTCAAATTAATTTTTCACAAAGGGTGAGAGAGAATCATATGTAAGCTTATATACCTAATTGACTAAGTTCATAATGAAATCAAATGTTTTAGCCATGGGAGTAACATTAGCCATCTAGATAACCGACTCTCAAATAACATCAAGAGCTTCAGCCATGGGGATAACTTTCATGTCCATAATAGCATCAACAATTTTCTTTGGGAGGCTGGAAATCAACTTATCATTTCATTTCTTCCTTCTTTTTCCATCCAAACCTTTCTAGGTTGGAGATCGATTTTGTGTTTTGTTGAGAACTAGTTATATTTTCTATAGGATATTCTCCTAAAATTTAATAGATTTTTAGTTTTAGTTTCCTTCCCATGGCCTAATTTATATTTAAATACTTAGAATCATCTCTAGTGGTAGAGGTTATTGAGTGCACCTCAGAGAGTTATTCATTACTCCAAGATAGGGCAATTTTTGGTAAATTTAATGGCTAGGAAGAAACCTTGGTAAAATGGATTGATAGGAGTTGGAAGTCCTTAGGAATGATTCTATAATTTCATCCCAAATGTTTCTTCCTAGCCATTATTTTTCTAGGGAATAAAGATAAAAAAATCTAAAAGGGGGTCCTTAGTTTATGGGAAGAGCAAGACTCTTCCTTACCCATTGGTACTAAGGCTTTTCACCTAAAAAGGTAAATCTATTTCTAGCAATAGTTTAGGTTATGATGCTTGGGATGCCAATTGAATTTTATAAAATAGATACCTTTAAGGCAATAGGCAACACTCTAGGAGTATTCCTTGATATTTCAGATACTATAAAAGATGGATTCTTGGCTATTTATGCTTGAATATTGGTCATGATTGATATAAGTAAAGCTTTACCAGAATCAATCATTTTTAAGGATGGAGATACTATGTGGACCTAAACCATAGATTGTAAACATATATATTTTAGATGTAGAATATTTCATGCGATGGGGTATATTGAGATATCATGCCCTAAGAATAGTCCTATAAAATCATATGTAGAAAACTACAAGAGAACCTTACAAATGGTTATGGATGAAGATGATTTTCAACTTCAAAAAATTAAATCTAGAAAATGAAAGAAAATAAACAATGGAGAGACATAAGGAAGGATATTCAAAGAAATAAAAATATAAACTCTTTTGAGGCTTTAGTCTATGAAGAAAAAGTAGATCAAAGCTTAAAGGACACAATGCAACAGGTTCAACATATTAACAAGGAACTATCTATTCAATATGATCCTAACTTAAGGGAAGAATATTCTTGATGAACATAAGGAATGTGTCTCATCATATTTTGAAGAATCTCTTTAAGTACCATGCACCGGAGAAAAAAATAGTAAGTAAAATGTTATTTTAGAAGTTAATACCCCTCCCATTAATAAGTAAATACCAAAAAATGAGGAGGACAAGTCAAAAGCTTCTGTAGTAGATCTAGGAGTGGACAAGCATGATGAAAAATAAAATTGTGAAAGAATATAAAGGAATAGAATAATAAGACCTACTCCTGATATAGAAAATGCAAAAAGAGAAAAACCCTCAAATTATCAAGCAAGATCTAAGGAAGCAAGAATAGACATTGATAAAGGAACACAAACTAAGTTGGTTTAAATTCTCTTTACCAAACAATAAAATATATTGGTAATACAAAGGTGGTGCCAATATCCCCTAATGAGACATTATTATCATCTCATGGAATATAAGGGGTGTTAATGCCCCCTAAAAATAGAGGTGTATTAGAGACCTATGTTTAAGTAATAAACCTAATATTCTTTGTCACCAGTAAACTAAAATGGAAAAAGTTTCAAAAACTATGAAAGCAATATGGAAAATATGTGAATGAGATGTTATGTATTATAAAGTAGTGGTAGGGAGAATTCTAATTTGTTGGAATCCTTCTAGGACCTCCTGTGTAACTGTAGACACCAAAATAGCACCAATCCGATTATGTGACGACAAGCACCGATTGCATTGACACACATAGTCCCTAGGGCAGCACCTAGAGGTTAAACAGTGGTCCTAACCACTCCCAATAATAGTTTGGAAGGTCAAGAGTTAGTTTGGCACCATTTTGCACTTTGCTCCCTACTCGCCTCACCCTGGGACGAATACAAACTGGTATTTTCCCCACCTAGGGATGAATAGCAGCATTCACCCCAGGGTGAGGCGAATAGTAGGTTTGACTGGCAAAAAGTCAAACCTCGACAAGTCCACCGGTTAACTGAAGCTTCAGGACACACAATTGTGAGGAAGGCTTCAAAATCAAGAAGAGAGACTTCAGTCATGCATGTCTTTATTTTAGAGACCTCATGCAAGGAGACTCTAAATCAGGGAATTATCTTTTATCTCAAAATAGGACAATCAACTCAAGTGGCGCCCTCACATGCGCATTCAAACAAAAAGACCCTAGGTCTATAAATTGGTGAGTCTTATCACCCAAAAAATATATAGAGAGGAGATTTTGGAGCAATGAAGTGCTGCTAAAATATATCCTCACCCATTGTTTGTGCTTTCACATCCTTGATCTCTCTTTTGGAGGGAGGTTATTGGGTGATTATTGGAGGCACATTCTAGACCCAAACCTGAACATTTGGCCACAATATTCCACAAAATTTGTCGACAACACCCCATAAGAAGTTTTTGACCCATACCAAGTGGATTGGTGCCAAAACAGAGTCCCAAATGGTGGGTGTTTTGCCCCCGAGTGCCCCCCAAGCTATTGCAGACCTAATCGCCCCACCCCAAAGTGAATAGAAATATGTGACATATTTCTATGATTTTTCTTTTGCATATTATTCTAGGTTATTCAAATAGGATTTAGTTTAAATTTCATTTAATTATGAGCATTTTTGACCAGGTTTTTATCATTTCTCGCCTTTACTAACTTGCATATGGCACCAACAAAATTTGGGTGATAGAGGCAAAATTAGAGAAATATGACCTTCTGGGTCTTCCCCAAACACCCCCAATTATCTAAATCCAAATTTGCATATCATTTGGAGCTTTCCAGATAAGACATTGAAGAGGGTGCTTTCTGATAATTTATTGCAGGTATATTCGTCCCATCCCAGAGTGAATACAAATCTGTGAGGAATTTCTAGACTATTCTTTTTGCAGTGACCTCCTGGTAACATATTCATGCTTCTGCTAAATTTTTAGGTCGATATAAGGTAATTTGGTTATCATTTTAATATTTTCATGCATACACTAACAGTAGGCCTTGGGAAATACATGTTTTATTCTATCTGCAGGTGCTATTGATATTTTTTGTTTCCTTCAACATAGGTTTCTGACATCAGAGGAGAAGAAAAAAATCAAAATTCATATACACAAGCGACAGAGACATTTTGGTCCGCCCATATTACATGTGGGCATGCGAAAGAAGGATCGTTATTCATGGATGTGAAAAGAAACATATTTGATGCTCCTATCCCCTAAAAAGGAAGGAGAAATATTGTAACATGACTTTAAAAGCACATCAATAAAGAGGACCTCGTTCCATATTGATTTTATCTTGTGTCGATTCACTCATGTTCTTTCATTTTATTCATTTTTCAATACATAGGCTTTTGGCGTTAAGTTTGGTTTTAGACGCATTGTACTTTGCATTTTACTTTTTTGTTTTTGTATCCTCTTGCTTTCAGTGGCGATCATGGTGGCACCCCTATCCCTTGATTTTTAAGATTAACTTTCTGATCAAAGTTGCTTGTTTTTGCTTACAGGTACCAAGTTTCCAAACCCTGGACTGCTGTTCATTTTAGTCTATGATGAGTGTAGAGCTAGAATTCATCTCATCCAAGGACGAATAGGAATTCGTCCTACCCTGGAATGAATATAGATCTATTATTCATCTCACCCCGGGAAAAATAGCTCCCTGTGCAATTTTAGAGCAGAAATTCAGAGACATTCGATTTGGGCAGAGAAGAGGTAGAGGTCTTAAACACCATCTGTTAATTTTTTCTTTATGTTCTCTATTTATTTGCTTGTATAAGAGAGTTTGAATGCTTGTTTGCTTCATTTATGCAAATTAAGAAGAACCCCACACACCATGTGGTAATTTGAAACAACAAGGATTTGGCCGTAAAACCCTAACCCTTGAGCAAGACCAATAGTGGATTTCATCACCACCTTGGCTTGAGATACTGCATACATAATGCCGATCGTGACTGTTGCTAGACGTAAATCCTGATGAAAGCTGACCAAGTGTAGCTGGGGTGATTCCCAGTGCATGAGGATAATTCTTCTATGGTAGGTGTCATAAATAGAGTGATTTCCCTTCTGTACCACCTATGTTACACATACCATCTACTCTCACGTACCAATAGTTTCCCTCACATAAGGGTGGGCATATAGAGAGGTTGGTATATCGGCCTGGAAATGGTATATCGAAGGGGCGACCATTTTTGGGAGTCACAAGAGCCATCATACTACATTTAAATGTTCTTTAAAAAACCTTGCAAAATAGAAAGAAATAAAAACACACTAAACCATATTTAGGGCACAATTTTAATCTTTAAATGAGATAATCATCGCTTTTGCGTGTGTGTGATATTTTCTGTTTAGTGTAGCATAAAAAAAATCATAAAAAGACATAAAATAAATGTACACATCTTTAGGTAAGCATCACCATGGTGTACACCCGTAGCCGAGCCCAATCACGAGCAAGCGCTACAAAAAGTGTACAAAGGGGGGAAAGTCACCTCCGATATAGTCCTAAGGACTTAGTCATCCCGCCTTGGTGGCATGGCACACAAGATAGTCCACATCATGCCATTACAGAATAGGACTATAGAGGCACCTCTTTGAGAGGCACACCTACTCAGTACAGATCCTTTCAAGAGGAGAACCTACACGTAGCACTCAACATAGATATGAGGCCTCCCTTAGACGCTCGTTATGAGTGGCCTAGTGATGAAGTGCTAGAACAACAGAGGGTCCAAAAGGAGGGGCCACATGATTTCTTCATCCCTCCTCTACCCCGTATTACTTTTAGACACACTAGACCAAATCCAGAGTATCAGGCTTTCCAAATAGGGCAAGACAATTATGCCCACACCTTACACGCATATGAAAGGGAGTACGAGGAAGAACATTACATTCCTTAAGAGCAGTACACAATGCGAAAGCAATGCACCTCTACACCTACTATGTATCAGGATCACCTATCGATGCCAGAGCCTCAAGTGAATGCTACTAACCTCGACAGAGGAAAGCAACCCATAGGGATATCAGATCACCATGGCCGAGATAGACATGTAGGAGAGGCATCTAGGCTTCCTAAACAAGAGACGACAGAACAAATTGACTTGGCATTTTCCAAACATGCCGCCCGCCAAGCACAAATCACATAGCTTAGGCAAGATCAAGAATAGTTAGAGCATTTGTACTGCCTTAGCAAAGAGCGCATTCAATGTCAAACAGTCAGATTGCTTCATAACACTATGCCTGAGAAGGTCCCAACCCCTCGCGTGCATAAAGTAGAAGTGTATGAGAGGCATAACCCCTTGGTGTGAGACAGGTCTTCGCAACCTCGTCAAGTACTACCTCCAAGACCTCCTAGACCTGAGCGGGAGGCCACTCCCAAAAACAACGATGGGCACCCTCCGTGGGCACCCACCCATGTTTATAGGTCTTGGCCAGGCACTCCTCAAGAAGCTTATGAGGATTATGAACAATAAGAAGAGTGGGCTGAAATGCCCTACCAAGGCGGAAGGGTTGCTATCTAGCCACCCTTCCATATGCCTCAAATTCGCCACAACCCACAACGAGAGCAAACCAAGAAGGAAGAAATCAAATCCTCTGATGCATATAAAGCATTGCTAGAGCACTTAGATTCTATGAAAATCAGAACTTTTGGGCCCCAAAATCCCACCTTATGCCAACTCCATAGTCATCATGTTCATCCATCAGTTCCAGCACCCCCATACCCTAAACACTTTAAACTACCCCAGTTGGCACTCTTTAGAGGGGAGGAGGATGCCCAAGAGCATGTGACTAGATTCCTAAGCTAGTGCTTTGGAATTTAAGACAATGATGTTTTGTTATTAAGAACATTTATAATCACATTCGCAGGCCTTGCCTCGGATTGGTTCACTCAGTTGCCAAAACATAGCATCAGTAACTTGGATCAGCTAGTGGACATGTTCCTTGAACACTTCGCCTTCAACACCAAGAAAAAGGCATCATTAAGTGACCTAGCTAGCCTTAGGCAGTATGAGGAAGAGACCATGGTGGCATATGGGAACCGGTGGAGGACGCTGCTTTCAAAGCTTCCCTACCTCCCTCCGATGTCCGACCTGAATCAGATGTTCTCAAAGAGTTGTTTGAGATCGATATTTGTGCTATTGCAGCTGCAACAAAATGCCACTTTAGAGGAAGCTCTGGCGCAAGCCAGAATCATTGAGGAGATCAAGATACAGGATGGTGAGATCACCAAACCTAAGAAGAAAGAATGGACCAAGAACACCAAAATAGGGACCATGCAACAGAAACCCGCTACGATCAATTAGGTTGCTATCAACGTCCCTAAACCTGCACAAGCAACATAGCCTCAAAAGGCTAACTATCAGGTGGTGCCTCCTAACAATTATGATAGAGAAAACCAGAGGCAGGAAAAAAGTCAGCAGCATCGTCCTAGGTGACAATTCACACCTTACATAGAGTCCAGGGACTCCCTATTTGACCGCTTGTCAACGGCAAACTTGATCAACCTGCCAGAGATTCAAACCATTGACCCCAATGTGCCCAAGCCTAAGGGGTATTGGGAGAAGTTGTACTGTAGGTTCCACAAACGGAATGGACATGACCTTAATGCATGTTGGAAGTTCAAAGGTTTGGTGCAAGACCTAATCGACAACAAGACGTTGGCGGTGGACAACCCCGTAGTTGTTATAATTAAAGTACACTATGCCTATGTTTTGACATTTATCATTTATCATATAGGCCTCCTGCATATATATGGAACACATCTTGTTCAATACAGATTATCACATCTTGTTCATTTCATTTTAGTCCCAACATTTGGTATCAGAGCAGGTTCCCTCTCCTGCCTGTGAAACCCTTGAGGGGGGATTTCCCTCATGGAAATCCTCCCTCCTCCCCTCATTTTTTTTAGCTCCTCCATTTTTTTTGAAAACTAGGGAGTATGCTCTCCATCCTTGGATGGATCAGAAACCAGAAGTTGGAAGATTAAATGGGTGCAATTTTTTTTTTTAAGACTAAGTTATTGGGGAAGTATGGATGGACCCTGCCCCTCAAACTGTGTTGGCGAAGTGTGTTCGACATTTACCGTTCTGTTGTTGCTATTTATCATGCTTTGAAGTGTTGCTTCAAGATAACTATCTAATATTATTATGTGAGGACTTGTAGTTATGGCATGTTCCACGAATGCAAATCAAGGTCCATTTGAAACTGATAAAATTTAATCTCGTGACGATGGTAACTCATGATGATCGTGTTTGGCTATTTTTACACCTATATAACTGCCCTCCTATCATTGGGAGTGCAAGTGATGTTTTCTGGAGAATATTTTCTCGCTGAGGTCCATAGTTGATGGTCTAGATCTACCGGTTTTTTGGAGCGAAGACTGCAGTTAATGGTGTAGATCTATCGGTTGTTTGGAGTAGAGATTTTGATGTCTTCAGCAGACTGTATGGAGGAGAGAAAGGCGCTTTGAGGTGGGATGCAGAAGCATGGAAATCCCCTCATGCAAGGAGCGGCTGCACTGCCTCGTTGTCGCTGAGCTCAAAGGTGTTGATCAGGCCATGTGGTGGCCTTCCCGTCATCAAAGAAGGTTTAGAAATAATTTCCAAAGACGTACAGCTATAATTTGAGCAAAAAAACCCAAAAAAAAAAACCGTCAATCTCCACACATCTATCACATGGCGATCTGGGTAGAAATTTGTTTTTTTTTTTTTTGTCTCATGGGAGATGTCAGATCTGTGGCACACCAGTGGAAGGGAAAGTGCACCGGTGGGAAGGGGTTCGAGTCCCATCTCAATCTGGAGGGAATTCATCTCCGAAATCGATGGCCCGGTGCGCTCGACTTTGCTATTTTGATATGCTGCGACGAGGAGGTTGAACGCAAGATGATACCGAGGTCCTCAAGCCACCACATGTGGCTATCTTTTTTATTTAATATTGATGCTTTCTATTTTAACAAATCATTGCTGTGTAATTATCAAACATTCAAGGAGGAGCATACATTTTTCAATGGTGGCCATTTGTTGTGGCATTGTTAACTTGCCGTTTAGTTTTCACGGACGACGTGTTTTTTCGTCACTGTAATATGTTTTTCTGTGACTTGATAGAACCTGTTACAATATTTTTTGTGGAGCATTACAAGTGATGAGCGATGGTGTGGATAGGGCTGCTCCTCAGATGAAATCTAGATTGTTGATCACCTAAGACTTTGGTAACAATATTTTGTTGCTGTTTGTAAAGAGAGTTGAGAAAACGAAATGGAACCAATACCTAGAAATGTACGTAGGTGATCACGTGTTGTGTTATCTGGAGACAATGGAGGACGTGGAGCAAGACCACATGGACGTGGTCATTGGAATTTATGGCGCACATTTTAGGAGAGTTGTTTGTCTCGATGTTGGGGCTTTGTATGTGAACTGTAGTAGATCATTGCAGGGGGGCGTGCATCCTTCCTACAACACAATGTTTAAGGAGGAGGACACCGATGGGGCCATAAAAATTTTTAAATGTCTCATGACAGTATTTTTTTAATGTCCACCACCGTTATAGTAGTAGCCTCCATGCTCTTTGGGCTGTGGAAATTGACAGCAATGGCCCAGTGCGCAATTTGACAGAGATACCAAAATGAATTTTTGGCAGTGAAGTAGATCCTATTTTTTATCTTGCTATGTGGTTGAAATCTGTGTGAGTTTGATCTGGATGTGCGCCAAGTGGAATTTTGTGGCGGAGATCTATGATTCATGGGAAACATACAATTTACAACGATCAATGTTGTTTCTGTTGTCGAGCAAAATATTTCTATATGCATGTGTCCTTGAAGGTTGGCAACTTTTAAGAAAATTTTGCTATTTTTTGGTTGATTGAAGAAGGATTTTTAAGATCAAAAGGTCTGCGTGCTATGATTTTTTGTGGTCATAATGATCTGCCAGATCTCAAATCTCCACATAAACTGTGACTTAAGTTCACGCTCGACGGAGGGGGTGGAAGAGCTTGTTAAAATTTATTGCTACTAATAGTTGTAAATGCGGGTCTACTCATGGTGAAGGCGTAGTATACATTTTTATGATATTGGGGCTACTTAAATGTGCAATTGTTGCTACTATGACTATTGTGATTGAGCTTGAAACTCAATATGTGGCTGTTTTTTTTTAATGTGCTCGCTTGAAGGCCACATTTGCGCATTCTAAAATTTGATGGCTGTCCACACTATAAGATTTTTGTCCTGTGAAGTTGATTCACTGCCATCTGAGTTTAATGGGAGATTACTGCTGGCATCGGCATCACCAAAAAAATTGGATTAAACTATGGTGAAAAGAGCATTACTGTTTTTTTTCTTAATTTTTTTATATGTCATTTTTTCTGCGGAGATTTGATCTTGAGAGTCCAAAGTTTTCTGTTCTGAAGCAGAGAAGAGGCCATTCGAGATGTTGAAGAAATCAGAGGATGGCCACCTGGTTCGATGGTTTGACAGCCACACCGCAGTTTGTTGTTGAAACCAGAGTTCTAAAAATGTGCAGAGATATCCATGATCGTACAGTCCACCGATGAAAAGATGACAATGCAATGGGCTAGTCATGTTTTTCACGTGAATAGATGGACTGTAATTCCTTTGTAAGTGGCATATTTATTTAAAAATGATAGTGGGGCATTTTCTTTTTTCCACATGCTGTGGAAGGGCCTTACATGGCCATTGTAATTTCCCTTATAGGTAAAATGAGATCTTGTTTTTTTCTGCTATAGTGTGATGCCGCCACAGTGCGATGTTTAGTTGCTGCTTTGGAGAGGCATGTTGTTTTTCAACATGATGGAGGCTTCGTTGAAACCCAAACATAGGGGTATTTATAGTCGTCGAAAATGTTTTTTCGAGACGAACATAATGGTGGTGTCCATTTGTAATTATGAGGCTATTTTAGTTGAGTTTTTTAAGCCTCAAAATTTTCTACCTTGGAGTGCACTCTCGGTTGTACCCGACACTCCCAAGGCAATTGTAAGTGAACCTAGTATCTAGTATTATCCTCTTTCTACTTGGTGGATGCAATGGCTGGTTACCCATGCATTTCGGTAAGATGAGGAGACTACCATAAGGACACTTATTCTAGGGACTACAGACATAGACACTCTAGACTCTATTCGAGTTTTTTTTGGATCTACTTCTGAAGACTATAGATGAAGACACTTCAGAAGATTCTCTTCTATTCTTATTTCTTCTTCTCCTCCATATTTATATCTATGGCTCATTTTATTATATTAAGTGCATTTTTGATAGAGACCGACACTCTTATATGGCTCATTTTTCCTTTGTATTAAGGTGCATTTTTTGTAGAGACCGACACCTTCTAGATTGAATTCACCATAAGGAGGGATTTGATATTTATGGTGGAGCTAGTCAGTGACCTACGAGAGGCAACATCCTCTGAGGATGACCTGCAGAGGCAACAGACCCAAAAGTGGCTAACCCCACGGCACCCATGATGACCCTGAGGCACTTAGACGGTTGACCTAGTGGCAAAAAACCCATGGAAGTGGCTAAGTCTTAGGCAATAGACCAAGATGTATACACAGTGAATCTAGCATTATTAAAAGTTGGAGAGCCAAGCGCAAGGAGCACGAGCCTAGACCAAATCAGCAATAAAAGAGGATGATAGGTTGCTTTTAGATAAGTCAACATTAAGGGGGAATGTTACCTAATGTTGACTTGTTTTTTTCTTTAGTTAGGATAGTGCACTTTAAGGGGGAATGTTAGAATTAAAGTGCACTATGCCTATGTTTTGACACTTTTCAGTTTATATTGAAACTTGTCATTTATCATATAGGCCTCATGCATATATATGTAACACATCTTGTTCAATATAGATTATCACATCTTGCTCATTTCATTTTAGTCCCAAAAATAGTGCCAAACAACCAACATATGGGAGTTTTTAGAGACCCCCTGCTTGCCCATGATGCATAGACAAAACCCCTTCAAGTCAATGAGGTGCAACAGAATTGCCCCATGCAAGGATATGTGGGGATGATAAGCATAGTGACTAGGAACAAAAGGTACCCAGGAGCTACCCCCACGGCAGCCACAAGAGAGGTTCCATCGACGTCACAACCTCAATAGCACCCTACACAACCTCCCCCGCCTAGACCAGTGGCCACGATTCGGACTAGACTTACCCAAAGTCTAAGGACCACGTCGGCTAGGCTCTCCATATACGAGCTCATTCAACAATCAGCACCCCATCGGGAGGCTCTAATGGAGATATTAAAAGCCATTGAGCTGCAGCCCCACGAAGCAAACTCTTTCAACAACTTCGTGGGACATGTAAAACAATGTACAGAACCAGTCATCACCTTTAGAGAAGATGAGTTGAAATCAGTGATCGGTGATGTGGCGGATCCACCCCTGCACGTCATTGCATGGGTCAACGGGATTTCGTATAAGAGGGTGTTGGTGGACACTGGCTCATCTAGTAATATCATCACAACAACAACATTGAAACATCTAAAGTTGCCAGCATCTCACATCGTGGCCTCCACCTATACTCTTCGAGCATTCAATGATGCAATATGCTCGATGGTTGGCATAATTGTCCTACCCATCCAAGTGGGACAAAAGACTATTCATACATTGTGCCACATCTTGGAAGGTGAGATGGCTTATAATATCTTGTTGGGTCGGCCTTGGATCAGGGACATGAAGTGTGTCCCTTCAATAGCTCATCAATGCCTAAAGTATACATTTGAAGGACAGGTGCATGTAGTCCCGATAGACTTAGAGCCCTTCAAGTACTGTAATACGGTGCAATTCATGCCGTAATCGACCCTCCCATCAATGCATTTGGATTTTTAGTTGAATCCATCTAAACAGGGTCCGATTCCGTAGGCATCCCCGTTGACAAGTCCATCAAGTCCCCAGCCGGGTCCATCTTCCTCATCTGGTCCTTCAACAATGATGCCACCTACGGTGGCCACACCAAAGGACAAGGGAAAGAAACCCCTAGAAGAGGAACCACCCCTAGTCTCAACCATCTCTACCGAAGAGATGCCTAGCCGAATGGAAGTCGAGACGCCTAGTTTGCCCCACATGGAGTGGACTCAGGAAGGACTCCCATTCGCTCCCCCTCAACCACCAACGATCACCGTTGAGATGGCCAACATGGGCCTGGGGGAGTATCTAGTGCGGAACATTGTAGCAACACCCGCACTTGAGTCCATGCAGGACATGGGGAGACCTCGCCTCCCCATCGGCTCTGTGGTTCCTTTAGGCTACCCACCCAATCAGACAAACTTTGTTTATGGGGGCCTGGATAATGGCGTTGAAACCTACATGCAAGAAGACGAAGATGAAGAGCCCTTTACTGAGGATGTCAACTATTTGTCCAACCCAGACTTTGCTTTAAGATATCTTGGCCAATGTAATTGGCATGGATATGGGTTGGGCCGATATGAACAAGGAGTGCGAGTTCTATGCCAACCGAGATATCAAATGTCGTATGACAAGTTAGGAGTAGGGTTCAACCACCCCCTACCCCTTGACATCTTGGTAGAGAACATGCAAGGCCTAGGGATAGGCAACAAGGATGGGTTGGCATTAGATCCATATGCCAATCCTAACACAACATATACATTGGGAGATTATCTCCCATTGCTAACAACCAACCTTGTTGACCGTAACAACCCTTTCCCTTCGGTCGAAAAGGGAGAAAGTTCGAGGACTCACCTACAAGAGGGATATGGACAAGACCAAGAAGGGTCTTCAGAAGATGAGTCGGAGTACGAGGTAGCACCTTGGGATCCTTTCGAGTCTGATAGCAATCATTCACAAGTGCATCCCATGGATGATGGTCAGGAGAGCTTCCTGACAATGTTCCCTTTGGATGCTCCAATTGAGCATATGCCACCTCAAGAGAATCAGGTCCCCCCATAGAGAGCGAAACAACCTCGATGGGACCACATTAATTTGCTCGAGCAAGATGAGCCTCATATGTCACAAACAGCCATTGGAGCCAACGAAGGCCTTTGGATCTCTGACAGTGATTCGAAAGATGAAACTGAGATGGCCTATCTCAACCACATGCGATAGATGCAACAACAATATCCCTTGGACATAGACGACATGTTTGAACACCTACACATAGGGCCCAGGCATAGGTGGCACTTAAACTAGGCGTAGTTATAGCAATTACTGCACCCGCCACTCCAGGTATACAGAGAGCATCTTCCACCTGGAGATCCTATAGAGCCATCAGTGCCTAGGGCGGACCCTATCCTCTTATCCACACATAGGGCCGATCCATTTGTGCCAGTACCCACAGAGCCAGATCCGGAGCACAAAGATCATCTAGGATGTCCGAGTAACCACACCCATGATAATGGAGACCATAATCATTTCATCAACATGATCTCCATTGATTTAACCGCCCCCATTCATAATCCAACCAACCCAACATGGTCATTGCATCTAGACCTAGATGCTATAGACTGGGATCGCACTGACACACCGCCATCCCCATTAGAGTACTGGCCTTGCGGTGGGATGTTCCATTTCACCCCAGGACAGACTCAGGATGTCTTCCATGCTGAAGAGGAACCCGAGGTTCCTAACGATGATCTAAATTCAACAAACGATATCCACTTGATCCCAACTCCACACCAGTTGGAGGATGGGTCCCACATGTCGGTCGAGGAGATGACTGACGTAGACATCGGCTCAGATCCAATGAATTTGCAAATCATCAAGTCAGGGGTAAGTCTCTCCCTCGAAGAGCAAGCCGACTACATTGCCCTTCTCAAAGAGAAGAAGGAGGTTTTTGCATGGTCCTACAAAGACATGTCGGGGCTAGACCCGTAGCTAGTCACGCATAATCTAACGCTTGATCCGAAAGTCAAGCCAGTAAAGAAAAAACTACGTAAGATGCACCCAATAGTAGCCTTAATGGTCAAAGACGAGCTACAAAAGATGTTGGATGCACAGTTTGTCATCTGCGTGGATTATCCACCATGGTTGTCTAACATGGTGCCCATCAAAAATCCCGATGGGAGGATTCGCATATGCACCGATTTTTGAGATCTAAACAAAGCGAGTCCTAAGGATGATTTCCCCTTGCCTAGCATCGACGCATTGGTAGATGCTACAATGGGCCATGAAATGCTTTCCCTCATGGATGGTTTCTCGGGATACAATCAGATTCGTATCAATCCCGAGGACCAACTAAAAATGGCGTTCACAATGCCTTGGGGGACATTTTGCTATAAGGTCATGCCTTTTGGCCTTAAAAATGCTGGCGCCACCTACCAACATGCCATGACGTACATCTTCCATGATTACATGCACAAAAATTTGGAGGATTACATGGATGATTTGTTGGCCAAATCTCTTTTGCGCCCAGATCATCTCGATGACTTGAGCAAGATCCTCGATCGCCTCATGGAACATAAAGTCAGACTAAACCCCAAGAAGTGCGTATTTGGCATCACATCTGGAAAGCTCTTGGGTTACATAGTCTCCAAATGAGGAATTGAGGTAGACCCACACAAATTCAAGGCAATCCTTGAAATGCTTCCCCCAACTACCATCAAGCAGCTCAGAAGTCTACAGGGAAAGGTCGCGTCGATCAAGCGCTTCATAGCATAGTTATCTGACAAGTGCCGACCCATGAATAAATTATTGCACAAGGGGGTAACATTTCACTGGGATGACGAGTGCCAGTCAACCTTTGACGACATCAAACAATACTTGGCTTCACCACCAGTATTGGCACCACCTAGACCAGGAGTGTCGTTCTACTTATACATCTCAGCTACTGAGGTGGCACTGGGCGCCATGCTATCCCAGAAAAATGAACTACACAAAGAACAGGCTACTTACTATCTTAGCCGCACCTTGGTCAGTTATGAACTTAACTATGCATACGTTGAGAAGCTCTGCTTGGCAGTGGTGTTTGCTACCAAAAAGCTATGCCACTACATGCTCAACAATACGACGTATGTTGTGTCTAAGGAGAATCCATTGTGATACATGATGAGTCGTACTTATCATAGTAGCCACACGGCGAAATGGATCATGTTGTTGACGGAGTTTGACATAGAATTCATTGGACAAAAATCCATAAAAGGTCAAGTCATCGCCGATCAACTGGCAGAGGCTCCTCTTGAAGACGATCAGCCTCTGACTGTAGAACTACCGGATGATGGGGTCTTCCATGTTTTAGAATCGCCAGATTTTGATGAGCCTGAGTCACAGGCTGACATGACCCTATTCTTCGATGGTTCTAAATGTGAGCAAGGAGGTGGCATGGGAATTGTATTCTTCACTCCACAAGGGGCTCCAATGCCTCTGTCATTTAAATTAGACTTCTCGTGCACCAACAACAATGCAGAATATGAAGCCTTGCTCATAGGTCTTCAGACAACAATCACCATGAACATTAAATGTTTAAACATCTTTGGTGATTCATTGTTAATTGTCAATCAAGTCAAGGGGATATTCCAATGTAAATGTCCAGTTCTGCAGGCCTACAAAGCCCTTGTGGACAAATTCCTAGCACAACTTGAATGGTATGACATCGAGGCACTCCCTCGATCATCGAATCATTTTGCGGATACTATGGCCTCCTTGGGGTCACTAATCCCGCAAGACCCTTCTGGTGAAATGACAACCATTCAGGTCAAAACATTATCACAATCCATGATGGAGCATGCAAGCTCTGACCAAATGCCAAGAATCCACCTGATCCAGATTGAACCATCTCAGGATAGGTTCTCTCAAATCCATGATTGTCTGACTCGAGCCAACTAGGGGTCCTTGTTCTCCCCGACCCCTCTTAATAGCAACACAACGCTATTTTTACAAGTTCTTTCCCGCTCAGCTTTTGCTAGGGATGAACTTCAAGAGGGATTGGTCATTCATACCATCGAGGTTTCTGATCAGCAGGATTGGTACACACCCATAAGGGATTACCTCAAGCTAGGTAACCTCCCACTTGGATTGACACAAGCCGTGAAAAGATCATTTAAATAGAAAGCGGCAAAACATGTCTTGTTAGGAGACATTTTGTATCGTCGGAGCTATGAAGGAATCCTCCTCCGTTGCTTGGACCAGCAAGAGTCCGCTTGGGCGATCACCCAAGCCCACGATGGTACATGTGGTGGCCACTTCAGCGGTATGGCCATCGCAAAGCGCATTCTTCGCATGGGCTATTATTGGCCATCTTTAGAGCGAGATTGTTGCGCATATGTAAAGAAGTGCGTGAAGTGTCAACACCATGCTAATTTGACACACGTACCTTCTCAGGCCTTGCAACCGATCCAATCGACTTGGCATTTTTCATAGTGGGGCTTCGATCTAATCGGAAAGATCTCCCCTACGTCGTCAGGTCATCACACGTTCATCATAACGGCCACAGAGTACTTCACCAAGTGGGTGGAAGCAATTTCGCTAACCTCTACGACTGGAACCCGCATTGCGGAGTTTATTTTGCATAACATCATATGTCATTTTGGTATTCCATCCAAGATTCTTTCGGATAATGGGACGTCATTCAAGAATAAAGATGTGCGTGCTTTGACAACAAAGTACAAGATTCAGCACAATTTTTCAACACCCTATTATCCGCAGGCAAATGGGCAAGCAGAAGCATCAAACAAAATGCTAGTCGCCATCCTCAAAAAGACCATCACAGATAGTCATAAGGATTGGCATATTCAAATCCCGCTTGCCCTATGGGCTTATCGCACTAGCATTCGGACGCCCACTAGGGCAACTCCATTTTCGTTGGTGTATGGCTCCGAGGCAGTCATGCCTCTCGAGTTGGAAATCCCTTCATTGTGCATATCAATGCAAGAGTTCATCGATGATGACACTGCGCGGTAGGCCCGATTAGACCAACTGACGTTGCTCGATGAACGATGCATCAATGCTCTTGAGCATTTGCGTATCTATCAAGAGCGACTTAAGAAAGCATACAACATGAAGGTCCACCTCAGGGACTTTCAGGTTGGTGACTTGGTCTTAAAAGAGAACCAACAGAATTCTAATTTGTCATCCCATCTAAGGGACAAGTTCATGGCAAACTGGTTAGGTCCTTATGTGATTGACAGTAGAATAGGACCTGGAACATACCGGCTTGCCTCTCTTGAAGGAATCAAGGAAACAGAACCCTTGAACATCAGTCATTTGAGGCCATTCCACATTTAGAGAGCCATAGTCCAACCAAAAGCTCCAAGGATTCCCACAATCGCTTGGTCACCCCAAAAGCCCCAAAGGTATCTATAAACCCTTTGGTCAACCCAAAAGCTCCAAGGATTCCCACAATCGCTTGGTCACCCCAAAATGCCCCAAAGGTATCTATAAACCCTTTGGTCAACCCAAAAGCTCCAAGGATTCCCACAAACCCTTTGGTCACCCCAAATGCCCCAAAGGTATCTATAAACCCTTTGGTCAACCCAAAAGCTCCAAGGATTCCCACAATCGCTTGGTCACCCCAAAATGCCCCAAAGGTATCTATAAACCCTTTGGTCAACCCAAAAGCTCCAAGGATTCCCACAATCGCTTGGTCAACCCCAAAATGCCCCAAAGATATCCATAAACCCTTTGGTCAAACCAAAATCTCCAAGGGTTACCATAACCGCTTGGTCAAAACAAATATTCAAAAACAAAAACAAACAAAAACAATAAAATCATCAAAAATAACAAAAAAAATTGCATCTCCATTCCATGCATACTCGTAAAAATCAAAATACAAAAAAAATAAGTTGCATTAGGCATCGCATCCATACATTGCATATTTGTTGGTCATACAAGTCACAAGCACCATAGACTATCATTACTCGGCAATTCCTTCATTTTCCACATTCCATCCATTTTATAAACACATACATCTAGAATAACACCATCCCCATTTTTAGCATAGTCAGTTGTCTCCTAATGTACATAGGGTTTTCGTCATTCAACTGTCTTTAAATTGCTAGCCAAAAACTGTACAAAGTTCAATGGATTTTACAAGGGAAAGTTTTACTTGGATCACGCCTCGTTATGTAACATCCCTACACAAGTTAAAACACATAAAATAATTCCTAAGTTGTGTGAATGCAAGAGAAACCTACAAAGCAGTCTAGGGTACCATAGGTGAAAGATTAGTCTGTTCATCCCCCTGTGCGAATGGTTCAAGAGTGCTGAGAATTGACAAAAGGACGAGCTCTTCCCCATCAATTCCCCCTAATAAACAGTGGTTTTCACCACTACTCACAAAAATCCCCAATCACCATTGGTCCCTAAGGTTGTAAGGATTCGTACTACACGTCCCTGCCAAGGATGGGTAGTCATCCCCAAGGTCTAAACGGATCAATGACCATTCAAAAACAAAATTCCCCAATCCATCATCACGATCATCTCCAATCACCTTTGGTCTCCAAAGTTGTAAGGATTCATACTACACATCCCTGAATAGGATGGGTAGTCATCCCCAAGGCCTAAAAGATCAATGCCCTTACTTCATAATCTCCATAAATCCCTTTGGTTCCCAAAGTCATAAGGATTCATACTACACATCCCTGAACAGGATGGGTAGTCATCCCCAAGGCCTAAAAGGATCAAAGCCATCCATAAAGCCACAAACCTACAAGCTCAACCTTACAAAGCTCAAAATCCAAAATCAAATAATAGTGGTTATCACCACTATTCAAAATCCTTGCTCAAAAAGAAAAACAAAAAAATAAAAATAAATAGTGATTTTTATCACTATGTATATGAGCAAGTATCCTAAACCATTGAGCAAATAAAAATCCTGAACTTGAATCCCTAGAATTCTCAGCATTCGAAAACCATCTAGGTGATCCTCATTACGGGTTTGGTGGACAACCTACCTGGCAATGGCGGTATCCTAACCGCATGACGATATGTCTATCACATTAGCTTTGCGTGTGAGAAGACCAATGTTTGCATGTGGATGAGCTAGCTTATGGTACCTTAGATTGTCCCATGGATTAATCTTACTAAATACAACAACGAAGTTAGTGGAGCTAATTAGGTGATCCTCAGTACAGGTTTGGTTGATAGCCTATTTGGCACTAGCGGTATCCTGACAAATACCACATAAACGAACTCAATTGCACACACAGGGATGTGAAATACCTTGGTTAAACTCAAGTCAGATTTATACCTTGTTCAAAAGTCTTGCAAGATAAATGTACGGTCTTGGCTAGCTAGTTAAACTATCTGAATCTCCGAAAAGCTTAACTACATTTTAAAAACAATTGAAACATTTCATTACGTACATCACCATCATAAAATATGCAAAATACAAAAACAAAGTTTTCACATGCAAAGTCATTCCACAAAGTCATCACATCCGTACAAAAAGCTAGTAAATCTTGTACAGTCTATGGTGCCATCGACAAGTTATCAACAACTCATTTCATTCATTCCATATGCATACATCATATAATTAGAAACATCGCATTCATAATAGTATATGCATACATCAATGTAAATACATGTGCATAAAAACAAACCATGAAAAGTGTATAAACACCAAAAAAGAGTCATCTGTATATATATCATCAAAAATGCCTACAGGCTACAATGAACCGGTCCTCTGACCTCCGCAACAAAAGCCAAAAACTCAAAAACCCCAAGCCTAGGGCGTCGGCCACCATGATCATGCAGGATCGGTGCGACGGGAACTACCCCCATGGTGTGGGTCCTATGGGACCCCTTAGGGCGACTGCTGCTAGCCCCCACATCATGCCTACTAGCGCCTCCCTCATCCAGTCGCCTATGTCGAGAGGATGTTGACTGCTCAGTATCGCTCCCTCTCGAGCGGTGCGATGATCCACCATCGCTAAACGTAGGGACCCACCCACCGAGGTGACTAATCTCTACCTCCAGCTCCAACCGATACCGCATCGAGTCCATCTCTCACTGATGATACATAGCCAAAGTATCATTGCACTATGCTAGCTACATCCATAGGAGATCCCTCTCCTACACAACATCGGTATCCCCATCCTACCGATGGTACGTAGCCCATGCGTTCTCCCACTCCACTAGCTACGTTCATAGGAGATCCCTCTCTCGTAGTGCATCCCCGAGCTCCTCATCCCGCCTCCAAAGTAACCCCGCCAATCGTGCATTCTCAATGCACACTTCTACCTTTGTATCCTCCGAGACTACCTGAGGCATCGACATCTCCAAAAAGGCAGGCTGCTCCAGCTCCCACTGCTCCGGGACGTCCTACATCTCTGGCTGATCCGGCACCCCAAAATCCCCTCCAACATCCTCAACCTCCACCATGTCCGCATCATCCAGGAACCCCCTAGCCCTCTCCTGGTGCCTCTACACCCTCATCCCCTATTACACCTGCCTCTGCACCCCCTAGAGGCCCCTCGCCTCGCCATCATCGTAAAGTCCACCACTACTCATACTCCATGGTAACCCCGATGTCATCCACATTCAGGATGTCAATCATTGTATCTACATCCTCACCCAATAGTGCAATGACTGGCCAAGCTAGAGTCCTCTCGTCTCCCCGATGTCGATAGACCACGGGCTCACCAGGAAACCCCTGGTGCACCCCGAACTGTCATGTAACCCGACCATATGGGAAGAACTCCTGCTCAGTCCCATGATGCCCAATCAGCCACCTCCCCCTATGTACCCATCGAAGCCACTCTCCAGCCTCAGGCCAGGCTGGACAGTCCCGGTAGGGGCGCCAGAACACCTCCCCTGGAGCAAGCCGAGCGAAGGCATCGACATAGTGCCCTACGACACTTGCCCATCATCGACTCTATCCCTGCTCCTCAGACCTCTACCATAGTGCCCCGTATCCAATCTCTTAGTCTACCATCTCTACCCACATCATCCAAGGTAGCCCCATCGGCCTCTCCACTACTATGTGCTACCAAGCCCAACACTACAACAAATAGCTACAACTAATCCCCTTTCGCCTCCGATAGCAAACCTCGTACAACTCATCATAGAGTTGTGCCAACAGAGTCTGTCCCCATCTCATGATCATAGGTGCATCCGTAGGACACTCCACCAACCGAAACACCACCTCTAGTAGGTTCCATGGGAACCTCGCACCCGAAGAGTCAGGGAGAAGCATGTTGGAAATGAGGCCCATAAGTAATGCGTGCCTCACTCCCAACACACCCCTCTCTAGCCACCATCGAACCAATATGCCACCAATCTGGTAGTCGCCCTCTGCCCTCTCCACTGGGCTGTCCACCCCCATCTCCTCTCCATGTCCAAAGCAATGTGTCAACACTGTTGTCCGCTGATCCCATGGCGTCGTCCGGATCGATAGTCCATCTATCAAAATCCATAGGATCTGATAGACATCCTCCAAGGTCACCATCATCTCCCCTATTGGGATATGGAAGGTATTGGTCCGAGGATCCCACAAGTTGATCAGGGCCGTCAGATAGGCCCGATCCCCGACCACCGGCTCCAGTCGAGTCACCTGCTTGAGCCCAAGGGCATCAAGCCAATCCCAGTCAGCCAAGGTCAGTGCCGCATGCACTTCAGTGAAAACCGTGGGCACACGGTACCGGCTCTTCACAACCTGCAAAAGAAAACAAAACCAAAAACATTAAAATCCAAGAAAAACTATACAGCTAAAAACAGACATATAACGAGACATAAAATACACAAAATTACCTATTTATATTAAAAAAAACACAACAAAATTCAAAAATATTTTCTAGGGTTTAACTCTAAGCATAAATTAAAAACAAAAAAATTAAACAAATCATTTGTCAGTTCTAGGGTTTTAACTCTAACTCATAAATTAAACAAAAAATTCACAAAATCATTTTCTCTAGGTTTTTCACTCATTAAAAACAACAAATTCAAATAATAACTCATTAAAAAATCATTTGTCAGTCCTAGGGTTTTAACTCTAACTGATAAATTAAAAACAAAAAAATTAAAACAAAATAATTGTTTGTCAGTCCTAGGGTTTTTAACTCTAAAAATCGACTGATCACTTACAAACACAAAAACACAAACCACAACAAATAACTAGGGTTGAGCTACATTTTTACGCTTAGTTTTACCCTACGTTTCTAACCTAAGTTTTGATCTTTGTTAAAATTCGAGTTAAGCAAAGTTTTGAAGTTACGTTCTAAACTAAGTTTTTTAGCTAAGTTTTAAACTAACTTTTGATCTTTGTTTACCTAGGGTTACACTAAGTTTTAAGCTAAGTTTTGATAAACTAGGGTTTCATTTTTAAATTTGAAAAACAAAAACAAACGGACATAAAACAACTAACTTGTGGTTTTCAAACTGTAACAAAAAATAACAAAAAAAAAACCAATAAAGAGGAAGAACACTCACCGGTCTCGCTTCGGCTCCACCGCTTGAGGATCCGGTCCATGAACTCATGGTGGCAGGAAAATTTTGGCAGCGCTTCACTTCGCAGAATTGACCTCCTCCTCCTCAGAGCTCCAAATCGCCAGGAAAAACAAATGCAAATGAGCCCAAAACCCAGTTTTGGCCTTTAAATAGGCTTTTTGAGCCTGTAATCATTCCTCCCTAGGATGAGCACTCTAGTTAGCGCTCGTCCTACCCTGGGACGATTACTAAACTGGTATTCGTCCCACCCAGGGACGAATACAGAGCAAAAATTTCAAAAACAACAAAAACTGCACAAAATGCACCAAAAACAAGCAAGAAAAGTGTCCGATAAGAGTGCTTTTGCACTTGACAATCCGGGCATGCAAAACAGACGTCGGGGTCACAAATCCTCACTATCCTATTCCCTAAGAAGGCTACCATAGCCGGACCGCTCCACGGGACGATGGATTTTCGAGAATTTCATCCCCAAAAAGGCGTCACCAAAAGGGTCAAAACCCAACCAAAAATAGCAATAACATTGTCGAACGAAGGCGCCTTTGCGCCTGACATTCTTGGCATCCAAAATAGACGTTGGGGTTACAAATTGTCACTATCCTACTCCCTAAGAAGGCTACCATAGCCGGACCGCTCCACGGGAGGACAGATTCTTGACAATTTCAGCTCCAAAATGCGTCACAAAAAGGGTTAAAACCCACCAAAAATAGGTCAGAATGTTCAAAAACTGCTTAAGTATTCAATGGTAAAACAACTGAAGGCACCCTTACCTAAGTCATCTTGGGTCAAGTGACTCGTCGCTTTTCTCATGTCGGTCATTCCCTCATCGATTCGTCGCTTGAGGGGGTAGTCACACTTAGTCACCAATCAACAAAAATATACCCAATCAAGGAAATAACACGCATTCAAAGGATCATTGACAAAGACAATCATGCTCCCGCTTGGGGTAGAAAACAAGCAATAATCACAAGCTGATCAAACACTTGGCATTCATGAATCATGAACTCAAGGTTCCCATAGACAAAAGGTTGCGCCCTTTGCCTATTCATGACTGATCAATGTCCAAGCTCAAGTAACACCTCACCAAAAAAGGTTAACACTTGAATTAAGTTCCTTAGCTCGTTAGAAGCAAGGATTCAAGAATGCGTGCCCTTTCCATACTTGGGGCATCAAGAGTTGGTTAGGTTATTGAGAAACCCTAATCATTAGTGCTTTAGGTATCTATTTTTTCTTAGCGCTGCGCCTTGCACAATGCTTCCCAAAAAGGGGCATCTGTAGACACCAAAACAGCACCAATCCGATTATGTGACAACAAGCATCGATCGCATTGACACACACAGCCCCTAGGGCAGCCCCTAGAGGTTAAACAGTGGTCCTAACCACTCCCAACAGCAGTTTGGAAGGTCAAGAGTCAATTTGGCACCATTTGGCACTTTGCTCCCTACTCGCCCCACCCTGGGACGAATACAAACTGGTATTCGCCCCACCCAGGGACGAATAGCAGCATTCGCCCCAGGGTGAGGCGAATAGCAGGTTTGACTGGAAAAAAGTCAAACCTCGACAAGTCCACTAGTTAACTGCAACTTCAGGACATGCAATTGCGAGGAACGACTTCAAAATCAAGAAGAGAGACTTCAGTCATGCATGTCTTTATTTTAGAGACCTCATGCAAGGAGACTCTAAATCAGGGAATAATATTTTCTCTCAAAATAGGACAATCAACTCAAGTGGCGCCCTCGCATGCGCATTCAAACAAAGAGACCCTAGGTCTATAAATTGGTGAGTCTTCTCACCCAAAAAAGATACAGAGAGGAGCTTTTGGAGCAACGAAGTGCTGCTAAAATATATCCTCACCCATTGTTTGTGCTTTCACATCCTTGATCTCTCTTTTGGAGGGAGGTTATTGGGTGATTATTGGAGGCGCATTCTAGACCCAAACCCGAACATTTGGCCACAATATTCCACAAAATTTGTCTAAAACACCCCATAAGAAGTTTTGGACCCATCCCAAGTGGATTGGTGCCGAAACAGAGTCCCAAACGATGGGCATTCTGCCCCCGGGCGCCCCCAAGCTGTCGTAGACCTAATCGCCCCACCCCGGAGTGATTAGAAATCTATGATAGATTTCTCTAATTTTTATTTTGCATCTTATTCTAGGTTATTTAAATAGGCTGTAGTTTAAATTTCATTTCATTCTGAGCATTTTTGACCAGGTTTTTATCATTTCTCGCCTTTACTAACTTGCAGATGGCACCAAAAAATCTAGGTGATAGAGGCCAAATTGGAGAAATCTGACCTTCTGGGTCTTCCCAAAACACCCCCAATTAGCTAACCCCAACTTTGCAGGTCATTTGGAGCTTTTTGGATAGGACATTGAAGAGGGTGCTTTTTGATAATTTATTACAGGTCTATTCGTCCCACCCTAGAGCGAATACAAATATGTGAGGAATTTCTAGACTGTTATTTTTGTAGTGACCTCCTGGTAACATATTCATGCTTCTGTTAAATTTTTAGGTCGATCTGAGGTCATTTGGTTATCATTTTAATATTTTCATGCATACACTAACAGTAGGCCTTGGGAAATACATGTTCTATTCTATCTACAGGTGCTACTGATATTTTCTATTTCCTTGAACGTAGGTTTCTGACATCAGAGGAGCAGCAAGGAGTCAAAATTCATATACACAAGCGGTGGCGACATTTTGGTCTGCCCATCTGAAAGCACGAGATTCCGGAAGCAAAAGGAAAACTATAACTATGCAATATAAGACGAAATGTAACGCTTTAATCCTATGCACAAAAACAAGGAAAGGAGATAAATTGGAGATGAAAGAAAAGATGTAAGGAAATCACAGCCCTCTTTATTCAAATTTCTTATCCTCGGTTACATAGACGTTTCCTCCCTTTTTAGGGGCTAGGAGCGTTAAATTGGTCTTTGTTACAATTTGTGACTTAGTCTTCCTCCTTCCGCATGCCCATGTTTGGAATGGGCGGGCCAAATGTTGTCGCCGCTTGCGTTGGTAAGGTAGATTCCTTGCTGCTCCTCTAATGCTGCAACTCTGCACTCAAAGAAACAAACAAGAGAGTCAGTAGCACCTGTGTATGAAAAATAAAAGATGAATCTAACGATGGTTAAAATGAATCTAAATGAAATGAAAAACTTGACAAAAGCATAAACATGAAACTAAAAGAAATACCACGATTATGAAAGCACAAATCGCAAGTAAGTGAATTAGCAGCACTTCGTCGCTCAAAATGCTCCTTCTCTGTCTATCCTTTTTGGGTGAGAAAACTCACCCTTTTTATAGACCCAAGGGATCTTTTTGAATTAACATGCAAAAGTGTTTCTTTGCATGAATGCTTTTTTTTGTGAAGAGAAGACTTCTTCTTGATCAAGGGATTCTTAACTGCCTCTGTGCATGTCTTTGCATGTTTTAGCAAAGATCACTTGCACTCCCATGCAATGAAGGGATAACTAAGTGGCAAATCTGAGTTGTTTTAAAAAGCTTACTCTCCTTCCCATGTAGTGAAGGGAAAGTCAATTGGCAGATGTGTGTTGTTAAAAGAACTCACTCGCACTCCTATGCCATGCAAGAAAAGCTAAGTGGCAGTTCTGAGTTGTCATGCGCTGAGGTCTGACTTTTTGTTGGTCAAACCTAGCATTCGTCCCACCCCGGAGCGAGCATTAATAATCATCCCTGGGTGAAACGAGTATAAATCCATACTCGTCCCTGGGTAGGACGAGTACAAATTCGCACTCATCCCTAGGTGGGACGAATAAGAAATAAAGTGTCTAAAAGGTGCCAAATTGATTTTTGACTTGCAAAACTGTTGTGTAAGTGGTTAGAACCACTTTTTAACCTCTGGGGGCTACCCTGGGGGCTGTGTGTGTTAATGTGATCAGTGTTTGTAGTCACATAATCGGATTGGTGCTGTTTTGGTGTCTACAGATGCCCCTTTTTGGGAAGCGTTGTGCAAGGCGCAGCGTCGAGAAAAAATAGATAACCAAAGCACTAATGATTAGGGTTTCTCAGTAACCTAACCAACTCTTGATGCCCCAAGCATGGAAATGGCATGCATTCTTGAATCCTTGCTTCTGACGAGCTAAGGAATTTGATTTCAAGTATTAACCTATTTTGGTGAGGTGTGACTTGAGCTTGGACATTGATCGAGTCATGAATAGGCAAAGGGTGCAACCTTTTATCCATGGGGGAACCTTGTGTTCATGCTTCGGGAATGCCAAGTTTTTGATCAATTTTGTGATTATTGCTTATTTTCTGCCCCAAGCAGGAGCGTGATTGTCTTTGTCAATGATTCTTTGAATGCATGCTATTGCCGTGATTGGGTGTGTGTTTGTTGATTGGTGACTTAAGTGTGACTACCCCCTCAAGCGATGAATCGATGAAGGAATTACTGACATGAGAAAAGGGACGAGTCGCTTGAACCAATATGACTTAAGTGAGGGTGCCTTCAGATGTTTTCCGTTTAATGCGAAAGCAGTTTCCAAACATTTTGACCTATTTTTGGTGGGTGTGAACCTATTTTGGGATGCCATTTGGGGTTAACATTGGCAAAAATCCATCTTCCCGTGGAGCGGTCCGGCTATGGTAGCCTTCTTGGGGAGTAGGATAGCGACAAGGTAGACCCCGACATCAGTTTTCTTATGCCAAGAGGTTAAGTGCAAGAGCACTTTTGTCCGGCAATTTTTAGTGGTTTTGTTGGCATTTGTCATTTTTATAGTTTGGTTGTTTTGTTGTGTTTGTTGGTTTGTTTTTTTTTTTTTTTTGTGGCATGTTTTTTATGTATGTGTTTGATGTATGCAGAGGTGATTATGAATGGGATGTTTCTAATTTGTATGATGTATGGATATGAAATGAATGAAATGAGTTGTTGATGATGTGTCAATGCACCATAGACTGTACAAGATTTGACTGACTTGCGATACTAATGGGATGACTTTGTGGAATGACTTGGCATGTGATAACTGTGTGTTTTTGTATTTTGCATATATTTTGATGGTGATGTACGGAATAAAATGTGACAGTTGTTTTTAAAATGTAGTTAAGCTTTTATTAGATTTAGATATTTTAACTAACTAGCCAAGACTGTACATTTATCTCACAAGACTTTTGAACAAGGTATAAATTCGACTTGAATTTAACCAAGTTATTTCACATCCTTGTGTGTGCAATTGAGTTCGTTTATGTGTTATTCATCAGGATACCGCCAGTGCCAGATGGGCTTTCAACCGAACCTGGTCTCGAGGATCACCTAATTAGCTCCACTAACTCCTTGATTGTGTTTGGTTAGATTAATCTGCGATGCTATCTAGGATACCATAAGCTAGCTCATCCACATGCAAACATTGATCTATACACAAGTTAATGTGACAGATATATCATCATGTGGGAGGTTTACTATCAGTGACTGATAGGCTATCAACCAAACCGGTACTGAAGCTTGCCTCATGACCTGTCGAAATGCTGAGAATTCCAGGGATTCAAGTTTGACTCCCTGCTTTTCTTCAATTGTATTGGGATACTTGCTCTTTATAGTGATAAGATCACTATTTATTTTGTTTTATTGATGTTTTTTTTTTTTTGAGCAAGGGATAGGGAGTGACGAGAATCACTATTGTACGTGCCTTTTGATGTGTGCACTGTAGGATGTCAATTTTGAATGTTTTGACGTTTTGCAAATTTTGAGAACTTGGGATTCATGGGGAATTGGGTAGGGAGGATGCTTGTCCTTTTGCCAACTCTCAGCATTCCTAGGGTCATTCGCACAGGGGGATAAGCAAGATAGTCATTTCGCTTATGGTAACCGGGATTACGATGCAGATTTCATCTTTCGTTCACACAACTTAGGAATTTTTTATATATGTGTTAATTTGTGTTGGGATGCTACGTAACAAGGCGTGATCCAAGTAAAACTTTCCCATGTAAAATCTATTTAACTGTGTACAGTTTTTGGCTAGAAATTTAAAGACATCTGAATGACGAAAACCCTATATACATTAGGAAACAACTGACTATGATAAAATAAAAAGGTGATATGCTGGATGTATGCATTTATGGAAATGGATTTGAGGTGGAAATGATGGAATTGCCAAGTAATGACAGCCTATGGTGCTTTTGACTTGTATGACCTATCGAAGTATGCAAGGGATGGATGCAATGTTTAATGCAACCTATATTTTTGTATTTTTATTTTTATGAAAATGCATGCAAATGTTTTGGTGATTTCGTTTTTTTTTTATGAGAATGTATGGAAAATGCAAATGTTTTTGTGATTTTGTTTTTTTATGAGAATGCATGTAATTGAAATGCAATTGTTTTTGTGATTTTGATTTTTGTTTTTTTTTTTATGAGTATGCATGGAATTGAAATGCAATTGTTTTTGTAATTTTGATGTGTTATGAGAATGCATGGAATTGAAATGCAAATGTTTTTGTGATTTTTATTTTTGTGTTTTTTTTGTTGATTTTTGAATACTTATGTTGACCAAGCAGTTATGGTAACTCTTGGAGCTTTTGGGTTGACCAAGCGATTGTGGTAATCCTTGGAGCTTTTGTCTTGACCAAAGGGTTTATAGATACCTTTGGGGTATTTAGGGTTTGACCAAGCGATTATGAAAATCCCTGGAGCTTTTAGGGTGACCAAGTGATTGTGATAATCCTTGGAGATTTTTTGGGATGACCAAGCGATTGCGATAATCCTTGGAGATTTTTGGGATGACCAAGCGATTGTGATAATCCTTGGAGCTTTTTGGGATGACCAAGCGATTACGATAATCCTTGGAGCTTTTGGGGATGACCAAGAGATTGCGATAATCCTTGGAGCTTTTTGGGATGACCAAGCGATTGCGATAATCCTTGGAGCTTTTGGGATGACCAAGTGATTGTGATAATCCTTGGAGCTTTTGGGGATGACCAAGAGATTGCGATAATCCTGGGAGCTTTTTGGGATGACCAAGTGATTGCGATAATCCTTGGAGATTTTGGGATGACCAAGATATTGTGATAATCCTTGGAGCTTTTGGGGATGACCAAGAGATTGCGATAATCCTTGGAGCTTTTTGGGATGACCAAGCGATTGCGATAATACTTGGAGCCTTTTGGGATGACCAAGCGATTGTGATAATCCTTGGAGCCTTTTGGGATGACCAAGCGATTGTGATAATCCTTGGAGACTTTTGGGATGACCAAGCGATTGTGATAATCCTTGGAGCCTTTTGGGGTGACCAAGTGATTGCGATAATCCTTGGAGCTTTTGGGGTGACCAAGTGATTGCGATAATCCTTGGAGCTTTTGGGATGACCAAGAGATTGCGATAATCCTTGGAGCTTTTGGGATGACCAAGATATTGCGATAATCCTTGGAGCTTTTGGTTTGACCAAAGGGTTTATGGACATCTTTGGAGCGTTTGGTTTGACCAAAGGGTTTATGGACACCTTTGGAGCATTTGGTTTGACCAAAGGGTTTATGGACACCTTTGGAGCATTTGGTGTAACCCACTGGCTCTTCAGGGAATAGAGGTACCCCCAGCTTGATGATCTGTGTGCACCGGATCTGGCTCTGTAGGAATTGGCATGAATGGATCGGCCTTATGCATGGATAGGAGGACAAGGTCTGCCTTCGACACTAATGGTGCTATGATATCTCTGGGTGGAAGTTGCTCGCGATCTTCCCAAAGGAGTGGAATCAACATTTGATGCCAGTGGGCTGGGTCTATGCACCACTCATGCCCTAGCCTTATGCCTAGTTGGGCCATTAGTTCATCATGGGTTACAGGGTGATTGTGTCATCGTGCATGATTGAGATAAGCCATCTCAGTTTCATATTTGTAATCATTATCGGTGATCCAAAGGCCCTCGTTGGCCTCGATAGCTGTCTGCAACATGTTAAGCTCTTCTTGTTCGAGCAGATTGATGTGGTCCTCATGGAGTTGTTTCGCGCTTTGCGGGGGGACCGGATTTTCTGGCAATGGCACGGGTTCGATGGGAGCCTCCAAAGGGAGTAATGTTAGGATAATTTTGTGATGCTCATCCATGGGGACCACCTGTGAATTAATGTTGTCGGACTCAAATGGGTCCCATGATGCTATTGCATATGTTGACTCATCTTTGGCGAGAGATTCAGGCTTATCAGAATCTGGTGATTCTAAGATATGGAAGACCTCATCATCAGGTAGCTCTACAACCAGGGGTTGATCCTCTTTGAGAGGAGTTTCACGTGAGTTGGGCTTTTGGGGCCCCAAAATCTTGGTCTCTACCCATGCTAAGTGCTCTGGCAGTGCATTGCTTATATCGAGGGATTTGAGCTCCTCCTCTTTGATTTGTTCTTGTTGAAGGTTGTGGGGAACTTGGGGCCTATGGAAGGGTGACAGGATAGCACCCCCCATGCCTTGGTATGGCATTTCATACCGCTCTTCTTCTCGCTCAGGTTCCTCAGAGGCTTCTTGAAGAATTTTTGGGGGTGGTCCATGAACCTCGGGTGGGCGCCTGAGGAAGGCACTCGTCATTGGTCTTAGGATTTGCCTCCCGCTCAAGTCTAGGAGGCGTCGAGGGCAACGTTTGATAAGGTTGTAGAGACCTATCTTGCACCCGATTGTGTTTCTCATAATGTTTTGTCTTATGCATGCGAGGGGTTGGAGTCTTCGCCTGAATAGTGTGTTGTAACAAATCATCCTCCTGGCGCTGAAGGCACTCTTGATTTAAAAGATATTGTTGCTCTAATTGTTGTTGTTCTAGCTCAAGTAACGCGAGTTCCATCCGACGTGCGATATGCTTGGCAGATTCTAAGATAGTTGGTCCTATCGTCTCATGTCTAGAAGGCCTAGATGCCTCTCCTAGATATCTATCTTGGTCATGGTGATCCGAGATCTCTATAGGTCGCCTCCCTCTGTTGGGGGTAGCGGCATTCCCCGAGGCTTTGGCCTCAATAGGTAATCCTGAAAGCTAGCAATTGCGGAGGTGTGTTGCTCTTGCGATGTATATTGTTCTTGAGGAAGGTAAGGGTTTTCCTCGTGCTCTCTTTTGTAAGTGAAAGAGGAACGGGAAGATTTGGCTCGCCCCACCTGAGGAGACTTGTGCTCTAAATTTGTCCTTGTAGTCCTGACAACTAGAGGGGGTGAAGGAGGGATAGTGTAATCATGTGGTTCCTCCCGTCGAACCCTATGTTGACCTAGCACTTCATCACACGATGACCACTCATAGCAAGCATCTAAGGGAGCTCTCCTATGGATATACCTCTCGTGGGAGGGTGTGTGTTGGGTGCTATGCTGAACAGGAGTGCCCCTAGAAGAGGTGCCCCTATAGTCCCTTTCCGTTAAGGTGTGTAGGGGACTGCTTTGTATGTTAGGTCGCCAAGGTGGTATGACCAAATATTGGGGACTATACCGGAGGTGACTTGTTCCTCCTTGGATATTCCCCACAACGTTCGCCCGTGATTGGGCTTGGCTGCAGGTGAGCACCATGACGATCTCTCTAAAAACCCTAAAAATTGAAATGATTCAGATGGGGCCCAAAATTGGTGTGCGCATCCCTCTTACAATATATAAGCCATAAATAAAGTTTCAAGTCCTAAATCTAAATACATTAGGAGATATTAGCCTTCGAACAGCTCAAAAAGTGCAAAAAATTGGGCACGCAATTTTAAAACCTAATTTCGGGGCACTAGATGATGGAATTTGGCCCCGAAAACTGACTTTTTTGGACAAATACAACTTAAGAGAGTTATATTTGTTTAAAATTATCCCAACTAACTCCCTTTAAAATTTCAAGTCAATCGGAGCTACGGTTGAGAAGTTATGGCCCCGGCAAGATGCACTAAAATTTAGAGAAAAATATAAAATTTCCCATATTTTGTTGGATGGTCCTGCATCACTTATGGGAACCTTAGGGTGCTTTTGGGTTGACCAAAGGGTTCATGGACACCTTTGGGGCATTTTGGAGTGACCAAGCGATTGCGGGAATCCTTGGAGCTTTTGGAGCGAGTGGCAAAATGCATAGATTTTTATCTTTGTTTATGATTTTTTTGATTTTTGATTTTTTTTGTCTAAACAAAAAATAGCATACACACACAAGCAATGTTTATCTCTTTTAAAGATTAATAGTGTGCCCTAAATCTGGTTTAGTGTGTTTTTGTTGTTTTGTTTTGTTTTTGTAGGTTTTGAAGAACGTTTAAATGCATTATGATGGCTCATATAACTCCCAAAATGGTCGCCCCTTCAATATACCAACCAGGCGAATATACCAACCTCTCTATATACCCGCCCTTACGAGAGGGAGACTATAGGTACGTGAGAGCAGATGGTACGTGGTACGTAGGCGGTATGAAAGGGGGATTGTCCTGTTAATGGCACCTACCATAGAAGACTTATCCTCGTGCGCATGGGAATCACCCCAGCGACACTCGGTCAGCTTTCGTTAGGATTTATGCCTAACAACAGTTGAAAATTGGGGAATGGATGCAAAGCTAAGCCAAGGTGGTGATGAACCCACCATTGGTCTTGCTCAAGGGTTGGTTTAAAATGTAACGTGATGTGTGGGGTTCATTTTAATTTTGCAAAATTGAAACAAGCAAACGAAAAGAAATATTTCCCTAAGCCATTCAAACTGAAAACCAGAAACATAAAAATAGAAATTTAACAGAAGCTATAAAGAAAACCCTTACCTCTTCTCTGCCTAATCGGAAATTTCTGATTTGCTTTGAAAATTTGCATAGATCTATAATCGTCCCTGGTGAGGCGAATAACAGAACCGTAATAGTCACAGGGTGGAACGAATAGTTTATTCGTCTCGGGGTGTGATGAGTAACAATTATGTAATCGTCACTTGCAGAGACGAATAACAGTCCGATTGTTGAAAAATAGGTACCTGTAAAAAAATAAGCAATTTTAGATCAGTAATTTAACCTAAACAAAAACAGAGGACAGAAGTCCCACCGTGATCGCCATTGAAAGCACGAGATTTCGGAAGCAAAAGGAAAACTATAACTATGCAATATAATACGAAATGTAACGCTTTAATCCTATGCACAAAAACAAGGAAAGGAGATAAATTGGAGACGAAAGAAAAGATGTAAGGAAATCACAACCCTCTTTATTCAAATTTCTTATCCTCGGTTACATAGACGTCTCCTCCCTTTTTAGGGGCTAGGAGCATTAAATTGGTCTTTGTTACAATTTGTGACTTAGTCTTCCTCCTTTCGCATGCCCACGTTTGGAATGGGCGGGCCAAATGTTGCCGCCGCTTGCGTTGGTAAGGTAGATTCCTTGCTGCTCCTCTAATGCTGCAACTCGGCACTCAAAGAAACAAACAAGAGAGTCAGTAGCATCTGTGTATGAAAAATAAAAGATGAATCTAACGATGGTTAACATGAATCTAAATGAAATGAAAAACTTGACAAAAGCATAAACATGAAACTAAAAGAAATACCACGATTGTGAAAGCACAAATCGCAAGTAAGTGAATTAGCAGCACTTCGTCGCTCAAAATGCTCCTTCTTTGTCTATCCTTTTTGGGTGAGAAAACTCACCCTTTTTATAGACCCAAGGGATCTTTTTGAATTAACATGCAAAAGTGTTTCTTTGCATGAATGCTTTTGTTTGTGAAGAGAAGACTTCTTCTTGATCAAGGGCTTCTTAACTGCCTCTGTGCATGTCTTTGCATGTTTTAGCAAAGCTCACTTGCACTCCCATGCAATGAAGGGATAACTAAGTGGAAAATCTGAGTTGTCTTAAAAAGCTTACTCTCCTTCCCATGTAGTGAAGGGAAAGTCAATTGGCAGATGTGTGTTGTTAAAAGAACTCACTCGCACTCCTATGCCATGCAAGAAAAGCTAAGTGGCAGTTCTGAGTTGTCATGCGCTGAGGTCTGACTTTTTGCTGGTCAAACCTGGCGTTCGTCCCACCCTAGAGCGAGCTTTAATAATCGTCCCTGGGTGAAACGAGTATAAATCCATACTCGTCCCTGGGTAGGACGAGTACAAATTCGCACTCGTCCCTGGGTGGGACGAATAAGAAATAAAGTGTCTAAAAGGTGCCAAATTGATTTTTGACTTGCAAAACTATTGTGTAAGTGGTTAGAACCACTGTTTAACCTCTGGGGGCTACCCTGGGGGCTGTGTGTGTTAATGTGATCAGTGTTTGTAGTCACATAATCGGATTGGTGCTGTTTTGGTTTCTACACCATCTTACATGTGGGCATGCGAAAGAAGGATCACTATCCATGGATGTGAAAAGAAATATATTTGATGCTCCTATCCCCTAAAAAGGAAGGAGACGTATTGTAACATGACTTTAAAATCACATCAATAAAGAGGACCTCATTCCATATTGCTTTTATCTTGTGTCGATTCGCTCATGTTCTTTCCTTTTATGCATTTTTCAATACATAGGCTTTTGGCGTTAAGTTTGGTTTTAGATGCATCATACTTTGCATTTTCCTTTTTTGTTTCCGTATCGTTGTGCTTTTAGTAACCAATCAAAAACTAGGAATTGGATAGCCTCTTTAGTCACTTGCAACTTTACAGATATTAGTTTCATCCTTATTAATGTCTATGGACCTACAAATCAATCAGGTAGATTAAAATTTTGGAGTTGGATTGAAGCCTTTATAAGAAGTAAAGACCAAGAAACCTGATTTATGATCATTGAATATTTTAATGTCATTACCAATTGGAGGTCAAAATTCATAAGAACAGAGATTTGTTCTATCTCTAGATTAGGATGAAAAGGATTTTACTCTCAAGGTCCTAGAAATTTTGGCTGACATAATGATTTAGAAAGGAAAATTTTATTTCAAAAACATTTTGGGCAAGAGATTGAATTTAGATACAATAAGAAAGTGTGTTCAGGATAAATGAATAATTTTGGGGTAAAAAGTAGTGGTGATTTTATGTAATAATTTTTTTGTTGTTTGAATTTAGAAATTTAGAGGATATGTAAATTTTTTGTTGAGGGGCCCATGGTTTTTTGGGGGAGAAACTTATTTTCACAAAAATGGAGCAATGGATTTAATCTAGCCATAACCACTCTTCAATCGATACCCTTATGGGTGAGTCTATTAGGGCTTCCAATGGAGTTTTGGGATGACAATATTATTCTTGAGATAGCTAAAGCAATTGAAAAAATAATTGCTTTCGATTGAACTACTAAATCCTAGACTAGAATGATAGTATCCCATTTTTGTGTACAAGGAATATAGTTGAACCACCACCTAAATATATTAGGCTAGTTTCATACTACATGGAATGAAAATATGAGATTCAATATGAAACTCCTATTCTCTTATGTAACCTTTGCAAAAGACTATGGCATATTTAGAAAACATGTCCAAAAAATCCTAAGGAAAAAGTTGTGAATAATAGAACTAGATAACCTTTGAGGATTTGGAGGAAAAAGGAATCCAAGAAAGGAGAAGTCTTATGGTAGAAAGAAATTGGTGAAAGTAGTAAGGGTCCATCTCCAAATAGCTTTGAGATTATTGCTATCCTTTATGGGGATGGTATTATTGGAGGGGAAGAGTTTGTTTTAAAAACTCAACCAAGAGGTATTAATGAACCAGTGACAAAGGCTTTGATTGAAAAGCAAAAGAATTCTTCTTTGCATGTAGAAGAGAATATTGAGAAGGAGTCACAATATCTAGCAGGGCTAAAGGAAAAGAGAATAGAAATGAGGGTTTCGAGAGAAACCATTCCTCAACAAAATGTGATGTTGTTTGGCTATGGGAGAAAAATAAAAATATTAACATTATTCAGAATGCATTTGAAGATGAAGAAGATGGAGAAAAATGAACTTTTGCTAGTGATCAAAGTTAGAAAAGAAGGAAAAGGTTATACAAAAATTTATTGCTAGAAGTAAAAGGAAAACTAAGAAGGTTTATTTAGGAATTTTAGTTTCTCAAGGAAGGCCCGATCTTCAATAATTGAGGACCAAAGTCATTTCTAAGGATGTGCTTGATGGGAAGTAATACATTTTTCCTTTGGGAGGAGAAAAACTTTCTCAACTTGATACAAAATAAATTTTCTATCTTGGAATATATAGGGTATTATTGCCTTGGCTAAACATAAGGTACTTAGAGAGTTAATAAAGGAGAGGAAGGTTGATATTCTTTTGTTACAATAGACTAAAGTGGATGATTCTAATTTTTAGAAGGTGAAGAATTCAAATTGAAAAATAGCTCATGTGGAAATGGCTAATGTTGATGGTGCTTCTGGTGGTTTATGGACTTTATGGAATTTGAAGTGGTTGGAGGGACAATGTTTGCTGATTAATGAAAACTTTATTTCCATTTTTTTCACATATTTGTAAACTAAATTTAATAATTTTTTGTTGTTGATGGAAAATTATAACTAGTAGTCTAACAGTTTGTTTAGACTATTGCATTTTTGGTCACAACAGACTATATTCAAAAATGCAAAATTTGATTTGTAAGAGGATAAATTATTTTTTGTATCTAGATTTTGTTTTTGATACTATTAAAATGAAAGTGGGTTTTGAAAGGGACACCACAACCTTATACATAAAAACAAATCTAAAAGGCAACCTTCAAAAGAACAACAAACACAACACCCCTCAGGTGGCCAAAAAAACAAAAAAACCATAGAGGCAAAGATAAATTAGACAAATGAAACATAAGACAAGAAGGGACAAGAGAGACTCAAGGGATTTTGACACCAACATGTCAATCTCTTGAACGATCATTCCCGTCATCCACGACACCTCCTTAGAATAATCTAAAGCAATCTTCATGGAACTCCATATGACATGTTGTTTTATGTGTCTAGATTAATTCATTTGTTTTTCATGAATTTCTAAGATTTATAGGAAGGAAGGATCCTTTCAAAACCCTATTAATTACCAATAACAAATAATAATAAAAAAATTACTTTACAACTCATTTTAATTTTAAAATATATAATAAATACAAAACCAATTAAAAATTAATATATATTTATAAATTTTAAAAATAAATATTAAAAATAATTCATTAAAAAAACACATATTTAATACAAAACCACTAATAATAATTTAATGTGCATATCTATCACTTCTTGAATTAGAACTACTCCTCTTATATCAAATACTAAGACTTCCACTTCAAGCCCATTCACGCTCTGCATATCCTATTTAAAGGCTTTAAACCCCGCTTAACCAACAAATAGAAGCTTCGACAAACCCAAAGGACATCTATATAATGAAGACACTATCACTTCTTGAATTAGAACTACTCCTCTTATATCAAATACTAAGATTCCACTTCAAGCCCATTCACGCTCTGCATATCCTATTTAAAGGCTTTAAACCCCGCTTAACCAACAAATAGAAGCTTCGACAAACCAAAAGGACATCTATATAATGAAACACTTCAAGCCCATTCACACTCTGCATATCCTATTTAAAGGCTTTAAACCCCGCTTAACCAACAAATAGAAGCTTCGAAAAACCATAAGGACATCTATAATAGAAGCTTCGAAAAACCAAAAGGGCGTCTATATAATGAAAACACATCCATGAGGAGAAAACTGTAAAAGCATTTATAGGCAGAAAATGAATAATTCATTTTAAAATGTATTGTTGTAACTTCAACGAACGACCTCTACCTAATATTCAGCGGATGACCACTACCAAATTATAATTTCGAAAAGACATATTTCTATAGTATTGAATAGTAAAAAATTAGAACATGTTCATTTAGAAAAATCTCTTATTGTAACATCATTAGATGACCACTACCAAATTACGATAGAATAACTATATTCCGAAAAGTCATCTTTCTATATTATTTAATAGACAAAAAGTAAATCATGTTGCTAATGGTGATGTTGCCGTCGCCCAAAAATCAGCGATGATAAGAGTGCGGCTGGTGAGAAGCCACTGTGTTATAAGTACCTGACTTGGCCCTAACCAAGTCTAGTCTCTGCAATTGACTAGTGAAATTCCTGAACAAATGGAACTTTCCTCCTCCCTTTCCCGCCTTAGAGTGCGCAATTATATTCCAAACAAAAGACCATGTTTTTCAAAGTAAACCAGCGGTCATTGCAGTGCGGTAGGCGACGCAAACTAATTCCAGATTGAGACACTCTTTTATTATATAATGCTCAACTCAGCTCTTCACAACCAGATTCTTAGAATTGGCATTTGCATTTGGAGAAGTCATTAGCCATGTCCATCAAAATGAATATTCGTATAACATTGATGTATATGTCTGTGGCAATACTGGCGTGTATGATAGATGAATGCAATGGGAGGTACAATTTTCGATATCCTTTCCCTTCAAGCTATCAGAGCCCACCTCATCCTCATCCTCCCCCCTATGCATACCCATATTTCACGTTTCCTCCCTTCCCTTCAAGCCATCAGAGCCCGCCTCATCCTCATCCCCCTCATCCCCCCTATGCATACCCATATTTCACGTTTCCTCCCTTCCCATACTACAAACCGCCTCCATATAACTTCCATGCAGTTCCACCATCAAATCCTACTCCCACGTTTTTTAGGCCTCCATGGTCAACTCCCATTCCCTATTACAACAACAGATACCCTCCGTTTCCTGCCTTCAATTATCCTCCAGCTCCTCCTTATCAACATCCCCCCCATAACCATCCTTCTATTCCTCCACAAATGCTTTCTCCACCCCCACCACCAGTGATGAATCAATCTCCGCCGTTGAGGACTCCACCACCCATGCCTTCGCCACCCCCACCACCTGTGATGAAACAATCTCCGCCATTGAGTACTCCTCCTCCCGTGTCTTCTTCTCCACCACCCAAGCCACAGCCACCAACCCCTTCTCCTCTTTCAATGTCTTCTCCTCCACTCAATCCAAAACCACCTTCCTCACCCCCTCTTCGACCATCAATGTCTCCAGGGCCAATATCATCTCCTCCAACGTCTTCTCCTTCAAAACCTCCTCCAACGTCTTCTCCATCATCCATGCCAACGCCATTGTCCCCTACTCCTCTGTCTCCTCCACAGATGCCAACACCATTATCTCCCTCTCCACTTCCTCTTATGTTTTCCCCACCACCTTCTATAAATCCATTATCCCCTCTTCCTCCTCCTTCGTCTTCTCCTTCACCCATCCCAAGATCTCCTCCTCCAACGTCTTCTCCTTCATCCATGCCAAGTCCATTGTCCCCTCCTCCTGTGTCTCCTCCACAGATGCCAACACCGTTATCTCCCTCTCCACTTCCTCTTATGTTTTCCCCGCCACCTGCTATAAATCCATTATCCCCTCTTCCTCCTCCTACGGCTTCTCCTTCACCCATCCCAAGACCTGCTCCTCCTCCAACGTCTTCTCCTTCATCCATTCCAAGTCCATTGTCCCCTCCTCCTGTGTCTCCTCCACATATGCCAAATCCATTATCTCCCTCTCCACTTCCCGTTATATTTTCCCAAGCACCTGCTATGAATCCATTATCCCCGCATCATCTTCCTATGTCTTCTTATTCACCCATGCCAAGTGCATTATCCCCTATTCCTCTTCCTACTAGGTCTTCCTCTTCATCCATGCCAAGTCCATCATCCTCTTCTCCTCCTCCTATGTCTACTCCTTTAGCCACACCAAAGCCACTATCCAGTCGTCCACCAATGTTGTCTTCTCCACCTACACCAAGCCCATTATCCCATACTCATCCTCTAACGTTTTCACCTCTCTCTACACCAATGCCATCATCCTCGCCTCCTCCATCAATGCCTTCTCAACCGATGCCCATGCCACCTTCTCCTTCTTTCTCATCTTCGCCTCCACCCTTGTCATTGCCATTCTCATCCCCTCCTCCACTCTCTTCTCCGCCTCTTATGCCACTATCATCTCCTTTCCCTATGCCAAAGCCAACAATATCTCCCTCTCCAACTATATAAGGAACGACTTCGTCCGTTTACTAGGGAGAGCAGTACAGGGCAGATGACGCATATGTCTATTTCATTTCAAGAAGCTTGCAGCCCAATGAGGCAGGGAAGAGGTGACCAGAAGCATTCCAGTTTGGCTGGAACAAAATAAAGGCAAACATTATATTTAGGCTGTACTACAGCATACATGATCTCTTTCTCGTGCAGAAATTCTATTTAGATTATCTTAGAGGATTAAGGAACACGTATGTCAGCAAAGTATTTTAAAATAAGATGAGAATGTAGAAGATTATTTTTTACACCATGTCAATGGGAGCTTTTTGTATCTTTTTGTATTAGGATTTCAACTATTGTAGCGAAAACCAAACAACTTAGAAAGCTATAAATAAAAATATAAGAACAATTGTTTATATAAAAATAAAATTATATAACATAATTTGTATAAGTAAAAAAACATGATAATTATTTTATAAGTTTATGAGTTTTATTTAATAAATTATATTTTATTTTGCCAAATACTTGAAATGTATTGTTTTTTATATTTGACAAGTATAAAGACCTTACCACCTAGTATTTGAGTGGGGATGTTTGACTTAATGATATAATTAAAATTTATGCCATTTGATTGTATAGAAAAATCATTAAGCTTAATATATATATATATATATATATATATATATATATATATATATTAATTAATTAAATAATTAATATAATATAATATATGTGAATGCTCCATGTTTGATCCCAATAAAATGTACGTACCTCAATGTTTATATTTTTATATATCATTGTACCTCAATGTTTATATTTTTATATGTCATTGTATATTTATATATGCATTTTTATAAATACATTATATTTTAAATCCAATAAAATGTTAGAGGTTAGTATTTTTTTTTAAATTATAATAATAATAAAGTAAATAAATTATTTTAATATCTATAGTGGATTGTATTGTTGGACGATTTTTTATTTTAAACTTATTTTGGTATGGTTTTTTAATTGTTTGTTTTTAATTAAATTATTTTTGTTTTTTAAATTTAAGTTGAAGAAAAATAATTTTGAGTTTATTTCTTTATAATATTATATCTAATACAATAACATTATTACAAACTAAAAATCGTGTTATTTAAAAAAATTACTTATCCTTGTTTTGAAAGAAAATATTAATTTATTAGTGTGATATGTATGATAAATCAAACAATTAGTGTAATGAGTTTCAAGATTATATTAACTACAAACTATCTTTTTTTTTTTGGCCAACAAAGAGGACACTAATAGGTGCAAGGACATAGATCAATTCTTAGATGAGCAAAGATAAATTTTCTTTCCCTCAATTATGGTGTAGAGAATGAGTAAGTTTTTTATTGAGATGTATAAGCTCACTTTTGAGAAAGACACTTTTCATCCTACCTCTTGATTTTGAAACAAAAGGAACTCCTTTGTTGAGCAACTTCAAATGGGAATTTGTATGGATAATTTAGCTTCTATTAGAAAACAACTAGTAATGACTCACATATCCTTGGATGATGGTCTTGAGGATAACATCTTGCATTCACTAGATGAGAATATTTCTCTTTTTGAAGCCAAGGCATGATTTGAAATGGTTGAAATTGTTTTTTCCTACATCTAATACAAGATCTTCCTTTGGAAGGAATAGATGTTGTCTCCTACAACATAGAGTTTAGCCTTAAGCTTATAATCTGTCAGAATATTAATATTATATAATCACAATTAGACCATTTAGATAGCATAATCAAGGAGGATGACGGTCTATCATAATAATATAAGAGGAATTACTGGCCAAAATATTTGATGCAATATCTATAACATAATTATAGATGAGCATTAAGCAAATCTATGTAACCTGATTCTAGACAAAGTCTTTGCTATAATCAGAAGGACAATATGAAGTGATACCTATGGAGAATAATCCACCATAGATATAATGCATAAGATGGTTGGATGAATATATAGTGGTGTACATGGACTCATACAAGACAATCTCAAATGATCAATATCATGAAGAATATTCATCTTTCTCTATTATTTTACATATATTTTTTTATGGTATGTGAAAATAGATTAGACATGGTTGAAAAAGGAATTCTTTTGTTTGGTTATAGAATAGTAGATTGTTTGAAGTTTAATAAAATTTTCATTGAATGTTTTCAATTGTTTAAATTTTTGAGAAATCTTAAGTTGATATTTATTTTGGTATTTTCAACAAGTTTTAGACAAATTTTCTTGAATTTGTAAGCATTGCATCACTCATACAAATAAATTTGTAATCTTATTTTTTGTTTTTATTGATAATAAGTAAAACTATACACTATTTACTAACCTTACGAATAGAGTTTAAAAATCAATATTACTAAAAAGGGGTCCACATATAGATAGATAGATAGATAGATAGAGAGATAGATATGAATAATCAATTGTTGATTGGATCTACTATAGACTTATAAATACAAAAGGGTCCATTGACCTATAAAAATAATGAATTGTATTTTAAATTATATCATATTTTTTTAAGCGAAAAATCTCTTACGGGACCACCTTGGTCTGAGACACCACGACTAGGGGGTTTGACACTGTTAAAGTCATCCGGGAGTCATGCCCAACCTTGCCCGCACCAACATAATCAATTGGTGCATCCAATTTGTTGTTTTATTTCAACCATGTGTCTTTTCTTCTATTTAGTGTTTCTTTGATTACCTATTTTTTAACCTTTTATCTTTCATTCTTTATTTTTTTAGGAACCCTAATAGTCATATCATAGTTTCTACTTCTAATGTAAAAGTTCGTGTTTTATAAAGTAAAACTTCATTTGGAATAGATGCTTTAATTTTAAAATTATTTGTAGTTAGTCATTTTTGGATTCTTTCTATTCATCTCAATTTAAAATTTGATGTAGTAGTAGCCCACACCTCACACACATATAGCACCACTTGAATAATTAATATTCCAAAAAAGACCCTAATTGTTTGTCAATCTAATAGTTCTATTTTTTTAATTTTTTTTAGCAATGAGTAGAGTGCATTCCATCTTGTGTATCTTTGTTTCATCATGCATATTTCCCAATTGAGTTTACTTAGAAAATTAATCAATTTGAGTTTACTTATGTATATTTTTTACTAGAGAAGACTATTAGAATTTCTAGTGTTTACATGCATCCCAAATTATTTATAAAAATAATATAAAGTCAATAGATGCTCCTTAAGAATTCAAGTGTATTGCCAATTAATATGAGATTATTGACATAGAGAAGAAGTTTCACTACATAATTAGCCAATTGTATTCCCACTCATCCTATCCTTTCTATGTATTCTTCCAATTTGTCAATATAAATACCAAATAAAGTAGGTGATAATGGTCAAACATGTTGCACCCTAATATCACTCATAAAACACTCTTTTTTTAATTAGTATTTTGAAAGGGTTTCCATTTTTATTTTACATTGATTTAGTCATATTGAGCTATTTAGTTTTGTTAAGATTTGAACCTTGGTGTGGGATACATCAACTCTTTATCCAAGCATTGAACCAAGAACCCATTGACCACTCACAAAACAATTTGATAGTATTTTTAGAGTTCTAATTTTTCCACCACCTATTCATAGAGTCTATGCACATCTACTCTTGATTGTTATTGCCAATTTATTCTATTTGTTTCCATAATATGCCTCTAAGTATTATGTAAAAATCCTTTTTAAATCCCATAAAACAACAATAATATTCTTCTTTTTCATTCCATATCCTCTTTGCCAAGTGCCTTAATGTAATAAAATTATATTTTGTTGACTACTTTGGTCTAAATCCTACTTTCCCTAGTATCTTGTCTCCTTGATTTTTTACCCATTGACTAATTTTTCTTTCTACTATGTTGTCAAAAAAATTTATAAAAAGAGGATTAAACATAATTGAGCTATAATTTGAATGAATTTTTGTCTCCATTTTCATTCAATAGTATGACTAGGTTATTTATCCATCCCAATAGAAAAATAACTTTAATGATGGATGTTTGCTTCTACGATGTCAAACCCACACTTGACATGTTTAGCTTGTAAACCATCTATATCTTGAGATTTAACTATTTATATTTTCTCAATGTTATACTTCACATATTTTTAAGTAAAATAATTTTAAATTATATTTTTTTAAAAGAAAAATATAATTTCTATTATTATAGAGAATGATATTACAATTCATAGATGCACTTGGCATTTATACAATATTTAATAAATCCTCAAGGATATTATTCTTTCCAAGAAATGACCTTCTCTAAGATCTATCCAAAAAAAATGAACTAATTTTTTGTATAAATTTTCTTTCCCTTCTATGTTTGAAAAAGAGCCATGAGTTTCCATAATATTCTGGAAACACTATTATATATTAATTTTTCTTTTTGATATAAGAGTTCAGTTAAGGATCATAAATAAACCTAGTTATAGATGTCATATGATTTCCATACTTTGTATCCATAATACCCATCTTCCCTATTCTTGAAAGAAATTATGGAAAAATACAAAACACCGAACCAAGCCACAAGGATCAAGGGATTGAAACAATGTCATATTAACAAAAATAGAGAGACTAAAAAAATAAAAAAAAAGATAATTGAAGCTAACACAAAAAATACAATATCATATCATATATCATAATTGATTGTAAGTACAATGGAGAAGCTTCGATTAAATAGGCAAGGAAGATCCACCACAACTATAGGATCAACAAAGAGATAAGGATCAATATCCACCATAGAAATAGGGATGTGTGATATGATCCATGGAGAAAATATCTCAACCCTTCAAATGAAATAAATAAGTGTAACTCCCTAGGAATTCCAAATATCCTTATAATATCTAAATAAGATAAAAATCAATATCCACATAAGGTGGGTGGAAAATATAAACTAAACTAATATAAAATAGAGTACCTAGGTGAGCATGAGCTAGATTCTAAAAACCTACTTTAACACCCCACTCAAGTGAAGTTAGGGGTAAAAATGAAATGGTATATCTACCGTATGAGTCCTAGCAACAAGACCTGATTAGGTACTAGCAACAAGACCTTATCAGGTACTCATGTGCAATATGTATCCAAAGGCTCTCAAACTAGAAGGAGGAAAAACCATGTAGGAAAAACCATATAGCTACAAAGAGATAACAAGAAGAAAGGAAGGTGACCTCATACACACTCTCCAAGGACAACTTCCTTCACTCCAAGCATCTCTTGCAACAAATGAAAATCATGAGATGTAAAGGGTTTAGTGAAGATGTCAATAATATACATCATTCAGGAAGAATACTCATCATCCATGGCATCATCCCACTCCTAAATGCCATGCGAATTATAAAAACTCTATGTATCAACATAAATTACCTTACAAAGAAGACCCGTGCTAGAAGAATAAGTATACCTTGAAGGTGGGAGACCTCCAATGATAGGTTTTTCCTCCTCAATCATAGTCCAAGCTCATCTATGCATGGGGGTGGCATGTGTAGGAACCTTTGCAAATATCTCAACAATATCCTCATACACTATGATTATCATCAAAAAAACCATCTTCAATGTGAAAAATAATTGAGGATGAAGGACTAGAAAGCATGGACTTAGTTGGAGAATAATGCTCATCAAAATGGATATGAGTTTAGAAAATAACTTCATGTGTATCTAGATCGAGTAATCTATAAGTACTCATATCCTCACAATAACCAATAAAAATTAGTTGCTTGCTCTTTCTATCCAACATCATGCTTTTCTTCTTTAGAAATTGAGCCCATGCTTGACTCCCAAAAACTTGAAAATGAGAAACATTAGGCTTGGTCCCTATCCAAGCCTCCTCTAGAGTCATCTATTTAAGAGGTCAATGAAATGTATGATTTTAAATGTAATTCACATAATTTACTACCTTGACCCAAAACTTGGGAGGTAAATCCTATGAGTGCATCATACAATTTCCCATTTCCTTGAGTGTTCTTTTTTTCTTGTTAGCTACATCATTCTACTATGGTGTATGTGGTATAAAGTGTTGATTTAGAATCACATGAAGAGCTAAAAATTTTGAAAAATCCCTACTAAAATATTTCTCCCCATTATCTATGTGAAGCTTCTTAATGCAACTCAAAGATTTATTCTCAACAAAAGCTTTAAATAATTTGACTATAGCAAAAACTTCACTCTTGAACTTGATAAGATATACCCAAGGTATCCTTGATAAATCATCAATAAAGGTGAGTGCATACTTAACTTCCAAAAGAGGAGTGGTAAAAATCATCAAGTCACTATGCACCAACTCAAGATGGGAAGAAGCTCTCTTGGAATTACCTTTGGAAAAAGGATCTTGATGTTGTTTCTCAAGTACACAACCTAGACAAACTCCATAAATACAGGAAACTTTAGGTAATCCAATGACCATATCATGAGTGCTTAAATCCTTTAAATATTTGTAATTGAGATGGCCAAATCTTGCTTTTTGAATTTGCATGATCCACCAAAAAAGTACCTCCAAGTGAAGAATCAAAACTCTCAAAGTGATAAAGACATGATCTATGATCAACAACTCCTTGTGTAAAAATAGACTTTGGATCACTCAAAACTCTAATATAAGACTCTTGAGGTGTAAACAACATAGTTTTGCCCCCCTTTAATGATAAATTTTGTGCACAAATAGCAAATTAGTGAAAATTTTTAGAAAATAAAGAATATTCTTAATGTATCCACCATCGACCTCTATGTCATATTTTTCTTAACTAAATTAGAAGAATAATATCCAACCTCAATTCAAGATTTAGAAGTAGAACACGTGGAAAATGACTCCATGGATGAAGTCATGTGATGAGTCCCTCTAGAATCCAAATTCCAATCCTCAAAAATAACCTTAGATAATTTCCCAAAAGTAGTCAAATCCTTACCCTTATCTATTGAAAGAGTGAAGGATAATGTTTTACTCCTAAAGGCTATCTCTAAGTCTTGTAAATTTTTCCAACACTTTCTAGAATGACCATTGAATCCACAATATGAACAAGTAACATTTGACCTATTTTTACTTTTGGATTGATTAGGTTTATGATTGGACTCTTTTGAGGATGACTCTTTTTGATGTGACTCTTTGGGATTTTTATGAAATGAAGGAGAAGGAGAAGGATTAGGTTGAGACTTAGACTTGGACTTTCTCTTGCCTTTGGAAGTAGAAGTGGATGATACACCAAATGCCTTATGTTAGGAGGTGTAATGCTTAGAGTTAAGAATTTTAGATTCTTCCTTCAAAATATTGACATAAAACTTCTCAAAAGTAGGCATTTTGTGATCATAATCCATGGAATCTATATTGGCAAAAAAATTGAAGGAAAACATATGGAATGGACCCCTAATTTTTAACAAAATCATGAAAATACATTCTTCATTAGTTTTAGTTTTTCCACTACCATTTAAAAGTGTGAGAAAAGATTCAAACTTAGTAAGAAAACCACCCATAGATGGAAAATCATCTAGATTGAGAGCACTAAGTTTAGCATCAATATGTAAAACTCTCAAAGTGTCCACTTTACCAAATAGCTTCTCAAGCTTCTCCCAAATTTGAAAAGGAGTGTCACAATCATTAAAATGAAACAATAGATTATCACTCACATGCATCCCAATTAATCCCTTACATTCATCCATTTTACAATCATGAATAAATTTATGATACTCTTTTGAAACTTTAGGTAGCTTTTCTTGCATTAATATTGATAACCATTTAGATTGAATAAGTGTCATCGTGTATGACTTCCATATGTGATAATTATATGATTTAAGTGGCTCAAAATATTCTAAAAACATTTTTCAGTCATAAGAAATAAAATGCAATATCCATAAATATGTTTTTCAAATTGACACGAAGATACCCCATCCAAAATATTTTTATTCAATATTTCCAGAAATAAGAGCCCCCAAAAATCAAATACCTTTATAATTTAGGCATTACAAATAGTATATGATCATATCTGATTTTACAATAACTAAAATTTTGCAGATCTCTAAAGAATTTTTTTTAGTAACAACTTCACAAAACATTTTTTTCACAAAGCTATTTTTAAATACACAAAACTATCATCAAAATATATATTTTTTGTTAAAAATATATTTTTAGTAAACCTTGTTAGTAACTTAGATGCAAATATAAGTTTGAATTTTGAAAATAACTCAGGAGTGGAGAAAATAGGTTGCAGAACTCATAAAACTAGATCTACAACAAGAAACTTTATATATTGCAAAAAATTAAATATTTTGTGGACTGCATTCAAGGAAAAACTTGATTATATAAAAACATATATACTACAATGGTCGTTGGTGGTTAGAAGTAATTAGTGGTGGTTCTATATCAATGGTGGTTACGTGAACAAGGCTGCTAGTGGTTCTACAACTATTAAAAACAACCCACAAAAAAACTCCAAAAAAAAACATAACCTTTATGATCAATCCCCATGGTCTAAAGGGTCAACCAAGATGTAATGAAGGGTTAAAAAATATATAGAATCTCTTTGTATAAAAATAGAAGAGAAAAAAATTGTGTACCTAGGGGTTTATAGACTTTACGAAATTTAGAGAGACAATGTTTATAATTTTTTTCATTGGTTGAAAGGGTTTTGAAATGATTCATGAACCTTTTACAGAGAAGACCAGGGGAGAAACCAATAGGTGTAACCATAAAAAGCAACTAAACACAACAAACTACGAAAGGAAACAAGATAGGAAATAAAACATAGACCACAAGGGTAAAAAAACGTAAACCAAAAAACCAACAAAATAACCTGATTCCAATAACTTGTCCAGGAATTTACTTTTTGCTATTGCATTCCTAGAAGAGCACCGATGATTACTTGAGTTTTGGCTATTCATGATTTTATCCTTCAGTTACTTCTCCTCCTCAAGAAAAATAACTGGATTGATGGACACACTAGACTTTGATTTTTGGAGTATGTGGTTGAATATAATAAAAAAGAGTGCTTGATATTTAATGTGGGAGATGGCCTTCTCCATGGATCTTTTGAGATACTTAGAGATATTCACCTCTTTGTCGTCGTTAAGGTGATTTAGGAAAGACAGGTGGAAAATCCTTAGGGGTTCGTCAATTTTGTCCACTATGATATACTGCATCACAGGAATTAAAGTTATGCACTAGGGCTATTACAAGTTTGCAAATTAATGACAAGTTTATTTTCATTTTGTTCACATGATTTGCAAACTAAATTTAATAATTTCCTATTATCAGTGGGAAATTATAACTAGTAGTCTAGCAATCTATTTAGACTATTACTAAATTGATCATTACACTTTTGGTCAAAAAAATCTATATTGTTCAGAAAATACAAAAAACGATTTGTAAGAAGATAAACAATTTTTCATATTTGGATTGATTCATTTATTTTTCTTGAATTTCCAAAAGTTATAAAAAGAAAGGGTCTATTTTAAAACCCTATTATTTACCGATAATATTTTTTTTTAATTTGGTTATTGTGAGAAACCTCTATGACCAACACATAGTGCTAAGCAATATCCTCCCAACCATGACCCATCATAAAACCGAGAGATATACTTATCAATAAAGAATTTAACACAAAGCCACCACATACCCACCCCTTCACACACTCACCCACACTGCGGTTTGAACCTTAGACCTCCTGAATTTCTTTTTTTTTAGTGTGAGAAACCCCTATGACCAACGCACAAGGCTATGACCAACGCACAAGGCTGAAGGCTGAACAGTCTCCTCCCAACCATGATCCCTCGTAAATACGAGAGCTATTCTTATCAATAGGCAATTTAACACACATCCTTTGTGTTCCCCTTTGTATCACAGAGGTTCAAATCGTGGACCTCCTATCCAATAGGGCCAAGCTCAGCTTTTCCACTTACGCTACAAAAACCTACTAATAAAAAAAATTATTACAACTTATTGCAATTTTTAAATATATAATAAATACAAAACCAATTAAAAATTAAAATATTTTTTAAAATTTTAAAAACAAATATTAAAAATAAATCATACTAAAAAAAACACATTTAAATAAAACCAACTAATAATAATTTAATGGATATATCTATCACTCCTTGAATTAGAACTACTCTTATATCAAATACTAAGACCTTCCACTTCAAGACCATTCACGTTGTGCATATCCTATTTAAATGCTTTTAAACCCCGCTTAACCTACCAGTAGAAGCTTTGACAAACCTAAAGGACATCTATATAATGAAGAGACAGCCATGAGTAGAAAACTTTAAAAGCATATATAGGCAGACAATGATCAATTCATTTTAAAATGTATTCTTGTCACTTCAACCGACGACCTCTACCAAATTATAATCAAATAACTAAATTTCGAAAAGTCATATTTCTATAGTATTGAATAGTCAAAAAATAATAATGTTCATTTAAGAAAAGCTATTCTTGTGACTTCAGCAGATGACCACTGCCAAATTACGATAGAATAACTATATTCCGAAAAGTCATCTTTCTATATTATTTAACAGAAAAAAAGTAAATCATGTTGCTAATGGTGATGTTGCCGTCGCCCAAAAATCAGCGATGATAACAGTGCGGTTGGCGAGAAGCCACTGTGTTATAAGTCTAGCCACTGCAATTGACTAGTGAGATTTCTGAACAAATGGAACTTTCCTCCTCCCTTCCTCGCCTCGCCTTAGATTGCGCAATTATATTCCAAACAAAAGACCATGTTTTTCAAAGTAAACCAACGGTCATTGCAGTGCGGTAGGCGACGCAAACTAATTCCAGATTGAGACACTCTTTCATTATATAATGCTGTCCTTTGCTCAGCTCTTCACAACCAGATTCTTAGAATTGGCATTTGCATTTGGAGAAGTCATTAGCCATGTCCATCAAAATGAATATTCATATAACATTGCTGTATATGTCTGTGGCAATACTGGCGTGTATGATAGATGAATGCAATGGGAGGTACAATTTTCCATATCCTTTCCCTTCAAGCTATCAGAGCCCGCCTCATCCACATCCTCCCCCCTATGCATACCCATATTTCACGTTTCCTCCCTTCCCTTCAAGCCATCAGAGCCCGCCTCATCCTCATCCTCCCCCCTATGCATACCCATATTTCACGTTTCCTCCCTTCCCATACTACAAACCGCCTCCATATAACTTCCATGCAGTTCCACCATCAAATCCATGGTCAACTCCCATTCCCTATTACAACAACAGATACCCTCCGTTTCCTGCCTTCAATTATCCTCCAGCTTCTCCTTATCAACATCCTATCCATGACCATCCTTCTATTCCAACACAAATACTTTCTCCACCCCCACCACCAGTGATGAATCAATCTCCGCCGTTGAGGACTCCACCACCCATGCCTTCGCCACCCCCACCACCTGTGATGAAACAATCTCCGCCATTGAGTACTCCTCCTCCCATGTCTTCTTCTCCACCACCCAAGCCACAGCCACTAACCCCTCCTATTTCAATGTCTTCTCCTCCACTCAATCCAAAACCACCTTCCTCACCCCCTCTTCGACCATCAATGTCTCCAGGGCTAATATCATCTCCTCCAACGTCTTCTCCATCATCCATGCCAACGCCATTGTCCCCTACTCCTCTGTCTCCTCCACAGATTCCAACACCATTATCTCCCTCTCCACTTCCTCTTATGTTTTCCCCACCGCCTTCTATAAATCCATTATCCCCTCTTCCTCCTCCTTCGTCTTCTCCTTCACCCATCCCAAGATCTTCTCCTCCTCCAAGGTCTTCTACTCCACCCATCCCAAGATCTCCTCCTCCAACGTCTTCTCCTTCATCCATGCCAAGTCCATTGTCCCCTCCTCCTGTGTCTCCTCCACAGATGCCAACACCGTTATCTCCCTCTCCACTTCCTCTTATGTTTTCCCCGCCACCTGCTATAAATCCATTATCCCCTCTTCCTCCTCCTACGGCTTCTCCTTCACCCATCCCAAGATCTCCTCCTCCGACGTCTATGCCAAGTCCATTGTCCCCTCCTCCTGTGTCTCCTCCACATATGCCAAATCCATTATCACCCTCTCCACTTCCTGTTATATTTTCCCAAGCACCTGCTATGAATCCATTATCCCCACATCCTCCTCCTATGTCTTCTCATTCACCCATGCCAAGTGCATTATCCCCTATTCCTCCTCCTCCTAAGTCTTCCCCTTCACCCATGCCAAGTCCATCATCCTCTTCTTCTCCTCCTATATCTACTCCTTTACCCACACAAAAGCCACTATCCAGTCCTCCACCAATGTTGTCTTCTCCACCTACACCAAGCCCATTATCCCATACTCATCCTCCTCTAACGTTTTCACCTCTCTCTACACCGATGGCATCATCCTCGCCTCCTCCATCAATGCCTTCTCAACCCTTGCCCATGCCACCTTCTCCTTTCTCATCTTCGCACCCACCCTTGTCATTGCCATTGTCATCCCCTCCTCCACTCTCTTCTCCGCCTCTTATGCTACTATCATCTCCTCTCCCTATGCCAAAGCCAACAATATCCCCCTCTTCAATGATATAAGTAACCACTTCGTCCGTTTACCAGAGAGAGCAGTAGTACAGTGCAGATGACGCATATGTCAATTTCATTTCAAGAAGCTTTCAGCTCAATGAGGCGGGGAAGAGATGACCAGAAGCATTCCTGTCTTTTGATTGGCTGGAGCAAAATAAAGGCAAACAATATATTTAGGCTATACTAGAGCATAAAGTATCTCTTTCTCGTGCAGAAATTCTATTTAGATTATCTTAGAGGATTAAGGAACGTATGTCAGCAAAGTTTTTTAAAATAAGATGATAATGTAGAAGTTATTTTTTACACCATGTCAATGGGAGCCTTTTTGTATGCCGATTTCAACTATTGCAGCGAAAACCAAACAACTTAGAAAGCTATAAATTAAAAATATAAGAACAACTGTTTATATAAAAATAAAATTATATAATATAATTTGTAAAAGTAAAAAAACATGATAATTCTTTTATAAGTTTATAGTTTTTATTTAATAGATCTTTTTATGTTTTGCAAATATTTGAAATGTATTTTTTTTTATATTTGACAAGTATAAAGACTATAACACCTCGTATGTGAGTGGGGGATTTTCGAATTAATGGTATAACTAAAATTTATGCCGTTTCATTGTATAGAAAAATCTTTTAAGTTTATTATATATATATGATTTAGTATGTGAATGCTCAATATTTGATCCAAATAAACTTTGATGGTCTAACTAAAATGTATGGTACCTCAATGATTATATTTTTATATATCATTGCATTGTATATATATACATTATATTTCAAATGTAATAATATGTTAGAGGTTAGTATTTTTTTCAATTATAATAATAATAATATAATAAATAATTTATTTTAAATTATTATATTGTGGATTGTATTGTTGGATGAGTTTATATTTTAATAAATATTTAAAAAATAAGTTATTTGGTATGATATTTTGATTGCATGTTTTTAAATAATTTTTTTTTTTTTTTTTTCAAATTCAAGTTTAAGAAAAATAATTACAAGCTTATTTCTTATAATATTATATTTAATACAATATTTTTTTTGTAACATTATTTATATTTATTTATTTTTTAACATGGTGGAATCGGTAGCTGCCACGAATTTGGGCAGGCTGTCCAGATTTTATGGCCACCACAATATTCTGTGTTGTCCACCCCGAAAGCCGCAACACAGATCTTCGCACAGTCCGTCCCTATAACCACCATGCCACAATTATTTTAAACCTTTTACGCCACTGAAAGCACTAGGAAATGGACAAGCGTTCAGTCTAGCGAGGCCCAAAATTTGAAACTTGGACCTCTGCCCCCCTTATAGGGTTTGGATGAACCAATTGGTCTACACCTTAGACCTTTTTTATGTAATATTATTACAAACTAAAAATCTTGTTATTCAAAAATTTACTTTTAATTTATTAGTGTGACGTGCATGATAAATCTAACAATTAGTGTAATGAGTTTCAAGCTTATTAACTACAAACTATCTATTTGTTTTGGCCATCAAGGAGAATACTAATGGGTGCAAGGCATAGATCAACTCTTATATGAGCAAAGATAAACTTTCTTTCCCTCATTTATGGTGTTAAGAATGAGTAAGTTTTTTTTAGATATGTAAGCTCATCAAGGAGAATACTAATGGGTGCAAGGCATAGATCAACTCTTATATGAGCAAAGATAAACTTTCTTTCCCTCATTTATGGTGTTGAGAATGAGTAAGTTTTTTTTAGATATGTAAGCTCACTTTTGAGGAAGACATATTAGAAATAAACTAGTTATGACTCCCATATCCTTGGATGATGGTCTTGAGGATAACATATTGCATTCACTAGATGAGAATACTTCTCTTTTTGAAGCCAAGGCATGATTTGAAATGGATGATATGGTTGTTTCATCTAATCCAAGCTCTTCCTTTGGAAGGAATAGATAGGAGTAGATGTTGTCTCCTACAACATATAGTTTAACCTTAAGCTTATAATTTATTATTATATTAATATTATACGATAACAATTAGCCCATTTAGAGAGCATAAACAAGGAGAATTAATTTATCATTATATTAATATTATACAATCATAATTAGACCATTTAGAGAGAATAAGCAAGGAGAATGATGGTCTATCATAATAATCTAAGAGGAATGTTTACCTAAAATATTTGATGCAATATATATAACATAATTATAGATGAGCATTGAGCAAATCTATGTAACATGCTTTTAGACATAGTCTTGCTTACAATCACAAGGAAAATTTGAAGTGATAACTATGGAGATTGATCCACCATAGATAGAATACATAATATGGTTAAATGAATCCATAGTGGTGTGTATGGATGCATACAAGACAATATCAAATGGTAAATATCATGAAGAATATTCATCTTTCTTCATTATTTTACATATAATATTTTTTTGGTATGTGAAAAGAAATTAGACCTAGCTAACAAAGGAATTCTTTTGTTTGGTTATAGAATAGTAGATTGTTTGAAGTTTAAGAAAATTTTCATTGTATGTTTTCAATTCTTTTAGTTTTTGAGAAAACTAAGTTGATATTATTTTTAGTATTTTCAACTAGTTCTAAATATTTTTTTCTTCAAGTTGTAAGTATTGCATCATTGATACAAATGAATTTATAACATTATTTTTTGTATTTAATTTATAATAAGTAAAATTACCCTCTATTTACTAATCTTATGAATAGAGTTACAAAATCAATATTACTAAAAAAGGATCCACATATAGATATATAGATAGATAGATATAAATAATTAATTATTGATTGGATCTACTATATAATTATACATACGTTCATTGACCTAAACAAAATAATTATTTGTATTTTAACGTATATCATATTTTGAATAAAATAAAAATAAAATAATTATAATTACATCCATGATACCATAATAATATATGGGACCAAGAGCTTTAATACAAGATAGGGTATGGTATACAACCCTCCTCCCTTTTGAATTAAAACTTTGGATCTCCTATTTAGAGTTACAAATCCTAACAACATCCAAGAAAGAAAATTTTTCAACAAAGTCAAAAATCTCAACATCCTCTTATCATATTATAGAGTGTGTTTCTTCTATTGTTGGTTTTAATAAGAAAATTTTCTATTTTATATTCTCAATTCTTCCAAAAGTTCCATTAGTGAGTTTAATTTTATAGTGTCCTAATATGCAATCCTAATGTTCTTGTAGGATTCACATTCCATGAGAAAATGTTTTTTAGTCTCCATCACTCATGTTGTTCAAGAGACACATATTTGCTCTAACAATCCCTCCTATGAAATTATCCATCTATCAATTTTATATCTTAATTGGGTTATAAGAAATTTTTTCTTCCATTGGATATTTTCATTTATGTACTTATTTTGGTTGTGTTCATATTTTGGGTTAAACTTATTAATACATAACTATATTTTTGGGTTAAGCTTATTAATATATAACTATATTTTCCTTCTTAAATTTGCAGTCCATAAGATAAGTCTAAATTTTTTCCTCGGATACTATTTAATTTTTTGATAGATTTTGGGATTTAATAAAATTTAATTATCCATTTGTGCATAAAATTTATTATTTTATTTCAACCATGTGTCTTTTCTTCTATATAGTATTTCTTTGATTACCTATTTTATAACATGTTATATTTCATTCTTTATTTTTTTAGGGACCCTAATAGTCATATCATAGATTCTACTTCTAGTGGAAAAGACCATGTTTTAAAAAGTAAAACTTAATTTAGAATAGATGCTTTAATTAAAATTATTTTTGGTTATTCACGTTTGAATTATTTCTATTTATCTCCATCTAAAATTTTGTGCATTACTAGCCCATATCTCACACCCATATAGCACCACTTGAATAATTAATAACCCAAAGAAGACCCTAATTGTTTGTCAATCTAATAGTTCTATTTTTTTACTTTTATTTAGAAATGAGTAGAGTGCCTTCTATCTAAGGTAAGTATTGATAATCACAACTAGCCAATGATTACACATTCTATTCAATATTTAAGGCCACAACTAGAACTAATCTACTAGCTGAGAAAATGCTATTATAATTAGGAGGTATTTGCATTATTAGTTGAGTAATTATAGTTATTCTTGGAATGCAATCAATATAATTTTTAGTTGAAGTTTTGTAATAAATAGGGAAGGGGATGTTAAATACATTAAATCCACTAGTTTGGCCAATGAAATTATACCAAGCAAGGTATGTTGTGCTATGTGTGCCAAAATAGAATATTTCATGTATAGGTTTCAAAGTTTGCAAAGTTAGTTGATCAAAATTTGTGAGGTGCCACGATAAATAAGGTATTCAAAGCATATCAACATTGTAGAAAGTAGATCTATGGTATTTTTCTACATAATTTTTTTTTGCAATACTTTAGTGCTATGGTAGGGATATTTGTAGTGCTCAGTATTACAAAAGATAAATTACAATATTTTGCAATGGAAGGGGGGATTCACAATGCTTTAACACTAAAAAAAGAGATATTTATAGTTCTTTGGAACTATGAAGCATAAATATATATCGTTTTGTTATGGAAAAAGAATTTATAGTGCTTTAGCACTAAAAAAGAGATTCATAATGCTTCTATATTGTAGAAGAAATATCTATAATATTTTTCTATAGAAGAAGAATTCATGGCACTTTTGTGCTATAGAAGGAATATTCACAACACATTAATATTGTGGAATAAATATCCATGGAATTTGGTACTATAAAAGGAAAACTCACAATTATTCAATTCTACAAAAAATATCCACGACCTTTTGCTATGGAAAAGGGATTCACAAAGCTTTGGTTCTATGAAAGGGAAATTTGTAGTACTTAACTACATGCACTATAGGTTAAGCCTATGATTTTTGAGTAGATTTGCCATGTATCTTTGGGAATCATGGGTATATGCATGCTCGTTAGAGATTTATTTTTGAGAGTGTCATTCCAATGAAGGAACATTTGAGATAACTTTTAAAGTAGATACTAATCCCTAAATACTATTATGGGTGTTATAAATTTTATAGTGTTCAGAGTATATGAATATATACATATATATGTATATAACACACACACACACGTGTGCATACACACATATATATATTAGTTGGAAATATCTTTTCGAGATTGCTCCAATGAAGTATTTCATTTATGAATATATGTAAACTAGTAGTGGATATTAATACCTAAAAAAAATTATGGGCAAAGGTTATAGTGAATTGAGGTGTGCAAATTTGGAATTCTACAATTTTATCCTTTTGGATGCATACATTGTAGAATGAATGAATAAAAAATTAATGCAGATGCACTGATTTTATGAAGGGGAACATCATCTAAAAGGTTTATTTTATCCCTAGTATGCACCCTAAATTTTTCTAGGGAAAAGCTGATTTTTCCTAAGGGATATTGAAATATTGCACATGGGAATAAGGGAAGAAAGTGGGGACTATGGGTGTCAACATGAGTTATCACTATGTATGTGACCTATTTTATTTGGTAACATATATTAGTGTTATTACTAGAACCATCATAACTCAAGGAAAATAGGTATAAAATAATTAGCCTAATGTGAATGGGTGAAAGAAATAAAGGTTAACCTTCTTATACTAAATGCAATGCTTGTGAGGAAAGTAAATTGGTTTGGCATATAAAAAGTGAAAAATATCGCATATTAGGGATTGTAAGATCATAATATTGTTGGGAATCTACTATATGTGTAAGGATAAACTCTTGGTACCAATGACAATCTAATGAGTTGATCTATTCAACTCCAAACAAACTAGTATTATTATCTTAGAATTATTTACTATCCTTTTAGAAAATAAAGATGGGTGAGGCAAGGGATTAATGAAATTGACTTGCTTAAGCTGAAGGTGTTTATAGTGTAAGTAAAATTTATGTTTTACATTGCACAATTGAAGAATCTATAATCAGGTTGACACCATGAGGAGGAGCAAAAAAATGAGTCACAAAGAACCAATAAGCACAAGAGAGTTTGAAAATTATTTGAGGTGGTGGCTCTATTTGAGTGGGATGGGTGGATGGTCTAATTTTGAAAGTTGTAGGGATATGATTATAAAA